>OY482671.1:149310611-149803111 GCA_960531455.1 Urophora cardui | reverse complement strand
GAAAAAAACAAACTTCAAAATGCCCGAATTGTTCAAATGCCCGTACAAACATACGGGTAATAAACAAACAAACGACTGTTCGAGCATTTGAACAACATTTGTTCGGGCTACTCGAAAATGTTCAAAAAAAATCTGGAGCTCTAATTTGTATGCAATTTCGAAGTGACAAAAATTCTATGAAAATTTTTCGTTCGTTCAATTTCCGTCGGCTTTGTATATTTCTGCAATTCTCAGATGTTTAGTGAAGCGTTTCATATAAAGAGTTTTCTATTTGCATCTTAACTTGTATGAAATGAAATGTTCCCCTAATTATGCTTTTCCGATCCCTCAGGCTTATTTTTAATTTTTTTTTATTTTATTACTTTTTAAATATTACTGTAAATTTTATTAAATAAATAAATAAAAAAATATTAGTAAAAAAAAAATTAAAAAAAAAAAATTTTTAAAAAAATTATCATCCACCTTGACACCGACAGGATTCGAACCCGCGACCCTCAGATTGAAAGGCACATGCGTTAGCCAGTCGGCCATCGCGCCACTTGCATGAAGTGTGTCAAAGTCTGCACTTAAGCGGCAGATGTAAAACTGTAGAATTTGTAGGTACTTGTAGCTAGTTCAGAACTATCGAAAATGTGCCAATAAACGAACTAGTGTAAACTGTAGAATTTAGAACTAGTTCGGAACTATCGAAAATGTAGTGCAGAGGGTGACAATTGACATCGCCTAGGACATCGCCGTGTTAAATTCGCCAGTTGATAACATGCAAAAGAGATTTAGCTCGCACTAGTAGTGTCGAAAAATGCACTATGTAGAAGCGACCTAGTTCGGAACTAGAGATTTTCCCTACAGGGTTAGGTTCATGTATGTATGTATGTAGGTATGTACATATGTATGTACTATATGAATGTTAATTTTAGTTGCAACTGTTATACATACATATGAATGTAAATACAGCATAGAGTTTAAAGAAAAAATTAACTAATGTGGAAAAACAATAATTTATACATTTACATTTAAATTTGCAGTGCGTTTTTGGTTTTCAATTTATTTAATTTTAATTTTACTTTTATAAACTTGTAATAATATTAAATTATTTCACACAACACTTGTTGTAATTCATATGCACAACGCAACTAAAACATACCTACAATTATAGATAATTACAATAACGATAAGGTAAAAGTAAAAGCGAACGAAAGGAAAAAGTGAATATAGAAATTAAATAAGAATGCAGAAAAAAAAACAATAATAACAGCAACAACAACTGCACAAATGTACAAAATGTGAAAATGTGAAAAAGTGAAAAGCTGAATTATTGAAAAATTACTGGCGTACCGCATTTATTTACCACAAGTTACACCGCGAAATTGATCATTCAATGGCTTACCGAAGCGCAAATAGCGGGCAGGCAGGCGGTCGAGCGACAATTGTAGACAAAAAAAAAACACACGAAAAGTTAAAACAAAAAAACCAAATAAATAAATAAAAAGCACAAAAACAGCAATTGAAAAAAAACGTAAACAAATGTAGCCAAACGCACTTTTCCCACCGATACAAATGCACTCACACGGACACACACACACATGCATAGGTACATACAATTTTCAATTTCAAGTGTCTTCTGCGGCTGCGGTAAATATTTTTTTTACACAAAAAAAAAAACAAAAATTAAAAATAAACAACAATAACAAATAATAACAATAACTAGAATAAACGCGAATGGTCACAAGAATGGAGAAACTAAAAAAAATTCATACATCAAGCATTAACATTCAATAACTGATATTGTTTAAAATTTTAGATACCTATGTGTGCATTTTTTATTTACAACAAATAAGCAAGCGTAAGTTCGAGTGGAAACGAACGCATGCGATACTAAGAGCAGTGTGCTGTGAGATATCCGCTAATCATTCTACAATCATCACCGATCACGAATAGCAACGACTTTTATAGTTAGCTTCAGATCGTATGATTTACACATTATTTGCTTTATCAGCTTTCTCATTCCATCTACATACATATGTATGCCCTTGATGCGTACGAATTAACAGTACTAATTCTGCGTCTTATCCTTAAAGCTTCCTTGCGGTTCGCCACGTTCCTGGATGAGGTGTTATGCGACTGTATCACCTTTATGACCGTCTAACTAGCGGCATATGTATTTATATATAAAAACTAATGCATTCCCTTTGTGAGGAATTATTTGGTTTATATTTCAATGGATCTATGACTTCTTCTGCTTGTACTAACAAATTCTTAAAATTCACCCGAAGTTTTCAATTGATTTGAAGAAAATTGTACATCAAAACAGTGAAAATTGTCTTTAGCGCCGAATCATTCGCACTTTTCCATAATCTGAGTAATTTTTTTTTTTTCAGTGTATGCATGTACATACGTATGTATGTATATATCTATATGTTGACTTTTAGAGTAGGCCAACCGTACTTTTATTGTTGTTGTTATTTACCCTTTTTTTGTTCGTGTTTGAAGTGGTCAACCAACTCAGCGACCACAAATGAAATAACAAAAACAAAAAACAAGTTAAAGCTTAAATACAAAAAAAATTAAAATGGCATTTTTACGTTTGTATTTATATGGCCGTTTTAATGGCATTGTTTACAACGAAATGCGCCATATGAGTTTCTAGTGAAAATGAAAAAAAAAAAAACGCGCAAAATATTTAGATGAAAATATGTGAAAAAAATCAGTTAAAAATTCAGTCAAAAATTCAGCATGCAAAGCAAAAAAGCTAATTATGAATTTCGCGTGAAAAGTAGGTCGTAAAAGAGAATAAAAATGGCAGGTGTCGCGCCTAAAAGTATGCAAATCAAATACTGTTTTGGTTTTTTCTCAAACATTTTTGTATGCCATGGACTTGATTGAGTTTAATATTTGGAATTGCTTATGTTGTATATTGTTTTTGAGCAAAAAAAAAGTGTAATTAAACTCAAATCTACGTAACATTCATATTTTCGCGCTTAAGTGCCAATGATACACCTATATAAATAGCTTCGCAGCCAAAAACAAAAAAAAATAAAACAAACAAAAAAAAAATACAAAATAGACAATAAAAAAAATCCGCGTTGCCAAACAAACCACAAAAGTGGCTTTTTATTTGTGGCTAATACTCGCACAATGACTGTCGCATATTTTCGGGGGTGTTTGTGGTGATTTATAAATCAGCGGTTTTATTTGGCCGCTGCTGTTTTGTGAATAGGCGAAAACGATGAAAAGAGAATAATAACGAACAAAGCATTGCAAGAAAATGTTAATAAATACACGAAAATGTTTTTGAAAAACAAAGTAAAATTAATACAAAAACAAAAAAAACAATTAATTGAATTTCATTTAATTGACAATGCAAAACGTAACTTTTTGTTCATTCATACATATTTAGCCTAACAATTCAATTAATAAGCGCGTTGAATGATTTTCTAATTCAATTAAATTTAAAGCGGAATGCATATTTTATATTGCTAAACATCTTCGTGAATTTGCTGGAATAAAATGGATTTTAGAATAGGTTGTATACAAGATGTTTGTTTTTAAATTTGTTTGAATTAAGTTTTGTTTAGTTAAAAGTGCAGCAAAGGCGATACACACTATTTTTTGAAAGTTTTTTGCTAGGTTTGAAGGTTATTTTGCTGAAAAGACTGTTAGCGATTTACACTTCGTGAATTTGAAAAAATATTGGAAAAAGCATAGCATATGTATAGGTGCTAACTCCAAGAGAAGTGAACAAGTCAAACGTATTTTATGTAAAAAAAAGCTGCGTTTATTTGTTGAGCTAAATTCAAGGGGGGAAATCTATCAAAAACTATTATTTCAAAAACCCAATTACAGCAATTTTATTTGGCGAAGTAAGCGCTTTTAAGAAAATTCTGGTAATGCAGAGTCATTGGGTCGTATTAATAAAGGCCAAGCATTTGCTTTTGCTTAAGATCTCAGACCTTTTACTCAAATTTTGAAATTTGTTTCATACAAATTATTGTCAAATTTTTAAAATCTTAAGTAAAAGGATTTGCTTGGTTTTTATTAATACGGCCCATTGAAAAAGTAGCAGTAGAATCGGCAGTGGCGTCACACTTGAATATAATATATGACTCAGGTTCTAAAAATAGCGATAGTTAGGAGAGGAGAATAGGTTTTCCGGACCATCACCCTCGATAAGGCCTAAAAATATATTTATATAAATAAAAAAGATTATTAAAACAATATTAAATTTGTTGCATATTTCAAGGCGTCATGTTTGATTTTTAACACGCTTTTATTATTTCTCTACAGCAAATATAGGCGACAGTCACGCAACGCGATAGTATCGCACTAGGGAGTTCATAACTGACTCAGAACTGGTTCTACAGGGTTATAGAGCGGAACGGACGGTACAAATAGATATTTTTACCAGCAGAGATTTTAAACTACCTCGCAACTCTCCACATTAAAGACAGTTCAGAACACATTGTAGAGTTCTGCACAGAGTGGAGGCAATTGCAACTTCTTAGGACATTGCCTTATTAGAAAAGACAGTAGAAAGCATTGCGGTTGGATGGAGCAAAAGCTAATTCTGTTTCTTTATGAGCTAGTTCTGCGCTAGCCTTCAACTAGCGCGATTTGCTGAATAGTTTCTACGGGCTTTTTTTCATTTTCGTTCTGTATGAAGATTGAGTTTTTGGATACCGCTTATGAAAATTTTGTGAAACACTATAACCCGTTAGCATTATTTTTTGGATTTCCCAAAAAGCGAGCTAAAAACCAACTTACTTTTTGCATAAACAAAAAATGCATGAATACCGAATTTTTTGCAGGAAGAACTTGCCTTACACGTTCGTTTCCAAATAGCAACAAAATATCTTTCCTATAAAAGGGGACTTATTCCCAGCCATCCAAAAGTGCAACTTTAGGACTCCTTAAATGAGTGTTTTCGGAGTTCTAAAAAGCTGCTTCAGATAATCCTGAAAGACTCCGTGCGGACAAAAAACACTCCTTTGAGAAGCTTTTTCGCACTCCTTTTTCACTCCGCATTTGGAGCTCTCCGTCGAGAGATTGTTTTGGCAGTCCCATTACGCTTCTAATTGGGAGCGCTCCTTACTTGGTTAGCTGGGTTTAGTTCCGATTGAAATCTACTGAAGAAACTTTGGTTATACAAAATTTATTAATAAAAAGCACAAAACAAAAAACCAGGTAGTAATCAAGGAAGCTTGAGAGCTTTTGATTCAGACAATACTATAAAATTGAGCAGTGTCTATGCCAAAACATATTTCTGATACTAATAATTAAAATAGAGAAGGGAAGCAATATTAAAATCCACTCTTAAGCACGAAATTTTTTGTCATACGACATAATCGTTAGTGTTAACAAATCGACGCTTCCAAACAATACTGTACTAAGTCTGAAAACTGTGTTTTGCAGGAGAAGCTTTCAAAGTTTAAACTCGATATGAAATTTCAGTTGTATGCTAAGTATATTTTCACCTATAACTTCTGTTAGGATTGAACGATCAAAACCAAAACTCGACAATATCAAAGTTAGGGTACGCTTTATATAAAACCGTAAGAAAAAACAAAAATTTGCTACACGGTTTTTCATGGCAAGCTCACAAAATTTTTATTCTGTAAAAATCTCGAGTTGTATTATATGTACACTTTTGCTTACAACTTTTGATTGGATACCAAAATTAGACAGCATCTAAATTAAGACACGTAATACTCGAAAATGAAAAAAACGGGAAAATGTACTAAGTCAACTTAGTCGATATGTATACCCGACCACCATAATATAAACTTACATGTCGTTGAACACACCTATTTATAGGTCATTAGAGTGCCACCCCTGCAGTAAAAATCCGCAGTGAATCCTTAATGAATCACTGATGCAATTCACCTATGACGAGGAGGCATCAGTGAATATTTTCATATAAAGACTGCTGCATTTTTCATATAAATGGTTTGCTTTCCTGAGACAAAAAAACAAAAACAAATAAAAATATACTGAGTTATAACGACAGTGATGAATATTCAACAAAGAATCATCACTGATCCTTCAGCAGTGAAACAAATTTACTGCAGGGACATTGTTCTCAAATTCTTAACCACAATACATTGAAACCGATAGAAGTAAATTGCAATACAAGAATGCATTAAAAACTGAAATAATTATATTATGTATGTTTAATACGAGTATGTAAGTTAATTTCTCAATCATTGCTGATATTAAATCGGTCAGAATCCGAATCCGAACACACATGAGTAAAATTACGAAAAAGTCACAAACAACAAATCTCTCGGGATTTCATTATTTGCCATAAATTTTAATTTATGTTTGCTGCTGCCTTGTGTTATTAATCTACGCATTTTTTTTTGTTCAAACACAATCAGTGGATTTAAAGAGAGCATTAAATAGTGTTACGGAAATTCGAATTCATTTTTCACAGCACCACAAAATGCAGCACCAAAAAAAAAAAATAAAGAAAATAAAAAATTTGCAATGAAAATTCAAATCATATTTCAACGTCGAAAATAAATGCACCACCGATGCCGACGCCTCCTCCACCGCTGCTGCAGTCGCCAGACGCATTGGTGCCGACATGTTGCAGCCGGCGGCGATGGCTTACGATAATTAAGTGCACATTTTTGCACAAATCCAAACATTAAATTGTCAATAATTAAAATTAACAGCCATTTTATTTATGAGTGAGCGCATGCATGCATATAAAGGAGAGAATTTTACGTGCATACATACATACATATGTATATAAAAATGTAAGTGCATGCAAATTTACATTAACAACGCGACACTAATTAATAAATACAAAAAGTCCACATACCACATGGATTACTCCGCCTCACTCCACCACAATTCGCCATCCCCAATCCAACCCATTCCGTGCACTACATGCCACGCCCCACTTCGAAAGTGCTGGAATTCGAATAAGGACACTGAGGTAGGGTAAATGAAGAAATTGTTAGCAAAAAATTTCAGATATAAAGCTAGAGTAAATTGGCCGTGCCAGACCAGCGAATTGACGTTTAACTATTTTCTGAAGTATGTAACGGTATTGAATGAGTTTGAGAGAAATTAAAAGCAAACGGAAGAATATATGTACCTACTTATTTAGAGAACATACAATTTTTTAATTTTTTATTTTTTTTTTTATTTTTTTTTAGAAACTAGAAAAAAACTTTTTTTTTAGATCCCTCTAAGACTCATCAGGTTACTTTTGCTTCTGCCAAGACTCGAACTTGCGCACCTTGCAGTACAATAACTACAGTTCTAACCGCTGAGCTATTGCCTGCCTTCGACATCTGATAGAAAATTTGTTGCTAGTTTCTTTCCTACTATAATTCGTTTCTAACTTATGCACATACATATGTACATATTTACATATTATTGTATGATTAAACATAAGTAGTTTCAAAAATTCGCTTTAAAAAAATTTTAGTTCAAAAATTCGATTTCGAAAATTTTATTTTAAAAATTCGATTTCGAATATCGAAATTTTGCTAAAATTCTTTTTACTAAATCCTAAATAGAAAATGCATTTTCAAAAACAGGATTTTGAAAACTCGATTTCGAAAATAATTTCTCGAAAATTCGATTACGAAAATTCTGTTTTGAGTATTTCGTTTAGTTAATTCTATTTCGAAATCTCGAGTTTGAAAATAACATTTCGAAAATCCGATTTGAAAATTCGTTTTCGAAAATTTGATTAAAAAAAAATCGATTCCGTAATAAATCCATGGTTAAATTATAAAAAGATCGTTATTACAAATTTCATTGCGATAATTCGTTGAGGAAATTTCATTTCAAAAACGCGATTACAAATCAGCTTTGAAGAATTTTGATTACATTAAAGCTATTTAGAAAATTAAATTTAAAAATTCGGTTTTGATAAATTATAAAAAATTCGTTTTCAAAACTTTCACTTCAAAAACGCGATTATAAAAATCTGCTTTAAAAAATTTTGGTTACACTATTTCTATCTAGAAAATTTAAAAATTCGAGTTTAATATTATAGCTAAATTATAAAAAATCGTTTTCAAAAATTTCATTTCGAAAATTCATTTTCAAAAGTTTCACTTCAAAAACGCGATTATAAAAATCTGCTTTAAAAAATGTTGGTTACATTATTTCTATCTAGAAAATTAAATTAAAAAATTCGAGTTTAATAATATAGCTAAAATATAAAAAAATCGAAAATTCGTTTCAAAAATTTCATTTCAAAGACGCGATTACAAAAATCAGCCTTGAAAGATCTTGGTTACGCTAATGCTATTAAGAAATTTAAATTAAAAAAATTTGTCAAAGATTGGACCTATCACGAAAATTCGATTTTGAAAATTTGATTTCAAAACTTCGATTTTGAAAATTTGATTTAAAAACTTCGATTTTGAAAATTTGATTTAAAAACTTCGATTTTGAAAATTTGATTTCAAAACTTCGATAAATTAGATTCGATTTCGATCATTTTGATTTAGAAAATTTCATCTTAAAAAGTTCGATTTCGAAAATCAAATTTTGAAAATCTGTTTTCGAATTTTTTGTTTTCTAAAAATTCTATTGAGAAAATTCAATCTCGAATTTTTTTTTTTCAAAATTGAAAACTCGCTTTCGCGTTTGCGATTTTGAAAATTTGGCTAGGAAAATAGTAAGAAAAAAATAACAAATGCAAAAAAACAAAGAACATACACAATAACAGCAACAAAAAGTATTTTTTTTTACATATTCCCTAGATGTTCTGGATAAGTCTGAAACTCAAGACCACTAAACTTCCTGCTGCTGGTTTGAATTTATTGCTATCCAAGTATTGCTTTACTTCCTTTGATTGCCAATGGCCGAGGCTATTGTAAGCCACTGTCGTATGCACAAAAAATACCTTATTCCAGTTATAAAAGGCGAATAAAAAGGGAAAATGTTCAAGCAGAAAAAAATAGAAAAAATTTAATCCACAAAATATCACCTTCAATGAGCGCTTGCTTATCTTTTCCCACTCATCTCTTACCGCCGAGTGATTTTTAATTTGGCACATACTTTGAGGCGTCGCCATCGCTGATGCACGCTTATGGAGCGACTCTGACATACACACGCACATGCACACGCATATACACTTAACCACTTGTACGCTGTACGCTGCGCAGATTGGCACATCGACACGCAGGCAATTAATAAGAATTACAAGTTGTTCACTAGCAGCCGCTAAACCACAGCTGCACGCACACACAGCGACGAAAAGCACTGGCCGCGCAGCATAAGCCTTCAACTCTTTTTTGTTTTCGTTATAATTTTGCAATGCGATATGCTTGCCGCCGCTTTGGCTATGGCTTTGCTGTCATTATACCAATAACTTAATAAATCATCGCACGTTTGTTCCGGGTGGGCGGGTGTGTTTGCTTGTGCGTGCATCAGCGATTTATATACATATAACATATACAACAACAACAACAAATGCATGCAAAATCTGCAAGTACTTATGTACACCACAACAGCAACACTAAAGCCACGGAAGCATAAACGCATCGCTGCCAGCAGAGCAATCGCCGTCCTGTTCGCCGTTGGCCGTTGGCTCTACGTTGTTGGTTGTTGTTGGTTTATGATTGGCGCGCTGCATGGCCGTTGCCTTGCCTGGATCAGCAGAAGCAACAGCAACATCAACCAAGCATTACCAAAATGCATAATTCAATAAAAATCCGCAAATTCCTTTAATCCTCCGATATTCATTAAAATGAGCCCTGCTAAAATATGAAAAAGTGTATTGATTGTGTGTGCAGTAACGTATACGACGTGGTGACCTGGCAATGAGCTGGCCATAATCAGCCGGAACGCACAGCAGTAGAGCTGCAAAACCATCGATAGTCGGACCACTCGATAGTTTCGATAGTCGAAAAAAAAACTATCGATACTATCGATAGTTTTTTATGAATATTTCACTAAAATCAAGGCAAATTCATTCTTATGGTAATGGTACGTGAACAGCTGACTTCTTCTTCTCGTTTTTAATTCACCGTGTACAGAAGAATACATGAGAATGTCAAACAAGGAAAAATTTTACTTTGAGTTTGACATTTTGATGGACAAAAACTTGAAGCGAATCGAGGCGAATATTGCCGAATTCGCCGTGCCATTACCATAATGAATTTGCCTTGACTAAAATAGAAAGAGGGATGGTTTCGTTTACAGTTTTCTTTCCAAAAAGTCTTTAATTTTTTACGCAAAACAATAATTAAATAAAATATCAAATGAGAATTAGATACTTCACTTACACTGAGAGAAAAATCAACCAAACGTTGGTTAATAGTACTAATTTCACACTTGTTTAATATTACAATTAAAATTGTTGATATCGCACGTTTTATGCAATAGGGATTTAACTCGAAATTTTCGATTTCTGGGAATTTGCCATATATTTCAATAACTGGATCATGCCTCTGAGTCTAGTCTTATAAAATACTCAAAACGATAAAAATAAAAGTGATTTTGTAGTTAGCCGTAGAAGGAAACTCTTTGAAATTATAAAAGTTTGTTTGCGTTTTCCCAAAAAAATTTTTTTTTTAGTTAAATCCCTATTGAATAAAACGTGCGATATATTAGACAGTGTTTTTGGTTATATTAACCATGATATTTGTTGATATAACAAAATGTTCGTTCAAATCTTCAACCAATTTCTTGTTACTATTAAACAATTTGTTGGTTATATTTTTATGCCAGTAGCAGCACTGATATGTATGATCTATAAGAGAGTGTTAATATGTTAACTGAATAACAAAGAAAATTCCAAATACTCACTCTCTCGCTCTCTACAATTCGGGTCCAGCCATTCAACTTCGTCAAGCACAAACGGTGTTGAAGGCGATGGTAACAACAGAGCCGAAGCCATAAAGCTTCGTAAATATTTTTACTTTTTTTTAGATATGAATTAACCAATATTTTCGTTAATATAACAAATATACACGTTGGGGAAACCAACTTTCTGTTTGATATTGATTGTTACCAAAATATTGGTTAATGGTACAATGAAAATGTACATATTACATTTTTTCCTTTTGATATGAATAAATCAACCAATAAAACATTAACCAACCATGTTGGTTGAAAAAACCATTGTACTTTTTCCTCTGTGTATGTATATAGCATTTTCTGGTTAAATTAAACCTTAAAAAGAGGGATGGTTTTGTTTACATTTTCCTTTTCAAAGTCTTTAATTTTTTTAAGGCATAACATTAATTAATTAACAAAAGAACAATAAATAGGAATTAAATACTTCACTTATATATACTATAGCATTTTTTGGTTAAATTAAACCTTTGTATACTCAGCTGTACTAGTACACAGAGTATTATAGTTTTAATCACATAACGGAGGATTGTAACAGAATGAAATAATTGAGATAGATATAGACTTATATATATCAAAATGATCAGGGTGAAAAGAGAAATCGATTGAGCCATGTCCGTCCGTCCGTCCGTCTGTCCGTCTGTAAACACTCTAACTCGCGCAAAAATTGAGATATTTTGATGAAATTTGAAATGCAAGTTGAATTCGACACTGGGACGGTTGGTATTGAAAATGGGCGAAATCGGACCATGACCACGCCCACTTTTCCTATATAGCAAAAATCGGAAATTTGGTATCTCAGTAACTAATACAGCTGGAGCGATGAAATTTTACCCACGTATTGAGCTCAGGCCCCTATGAAGAATTTTGATAAAATTTTGGAAAATGGGCGGTGCCACGCCCACTTATTAAGGGTCAAACATTGAAAGTTTTATGAGTCGTAACTCAGAAACCATTGAAGATATATCGATAAAATTTGGTACGCGTGATTTACTTACTTAGACAAACGTTTGGACGGAAAATAGTTAAAATCGGTTGACGACCACGCCCACTTTTATATATGGGTATTATAAAGTGACCTAATAAAAACATTTTAAGCGATATCCTTGTCAAATATTCAGATAATTCATTGAAATTTTGTGGCATGAGTTCCACAATAGACCGGAAACAAAAAATTGAAAAATTTTGGAAAATGGGCGTGGCACCGCCTCTTTTTAAACGAAGGAATATACGAGATTTCTTAGCCTATAACTCGACAAATAATTGAGATATTAAGACGAAACTTGGTTTATATACTTTTATAACTTGTGTTAATAGACATGCAGAAATTTATTCAAATCTGGTTATAACCACGCCTACTTTTTAACAAAGATATTTCTGGAAGACCATTTGGGAATTTGTAACTAGACATTTTTGTAACTAGAAGTCATAAAGGAATGAAATTTTGCACAAAGAATAATATTCATATGCTTAGTTGGATAACTGACAAAAAATTTGAAAATGGGCGTGGCTACGCCTACTTTATGCGGCACTCGCTTATATAAAATACACCGTGATTCCATCAAACGCAAACAAACAATGAAAGCATACAGCTGAGTATCTAATGTTCGATTCCACTCGAACTTAGACTTCCTTACTTGTTCAATTTAAAATTTGCACTTGATTTGAAAAAGGTTTCATTTGACTTGAAAACGCTATAGTAATAAAACTAAAAGTAGTACATTTGTTTTTTAGCATCTTTGGCGCTGACTAGTACATAAGGCACATTGTTTATACATTTCATTAATGTAAAATACCGATAACACTGGTCGACAAGTTTTTGTTACAGAAATAAAATTCTACTTTTCTAAAGGATTTCGGTGCGCTGAATCCGAATCTGAACTCAGATTTTCGCTAATACGTACAGTTTTTGAGATATTCATGTTTAAAGAGGCCAAAAACACGATTTTTGGCTATATTCACTCCTCAATATCTTTTAAATTACTTACTTATTTTAAAAATTTATTAAAGCTATTGAAAGCGCGGACATTTCTCTTGGAGAAACCGTTTTAATATTTCAGATATCTTTCTTGTAACTTGCAATATTGCATATTAAGGTTCATTAGTTTTGCAATATTTTATCCATACAAAAATAATTAAAAATTTTGAAGCAAGTTTTTAGGCAGTTTATTATATTATGGACGTATGTAAGTGGCTTCGTAAAAAAAATTGTTCTGCTGAGCAACTACAAAATTTGATTGCGCCTATAAGATGCTACAAATGCTGCCGTTGTTTTCGACGACAAATACCTTATTGTGTAAAAACATATATTACTACATACCTAAATTAGATATCCGAAAAACTAAAACGTTGTCTTCAAGAGGAATGGCCGAGCTTTCAATAGCTTTAATCAATTTTTAAAATAAGTAAGTAATTTAAAAGATATTGAGGAGTGAATATAGCCAAAAATCCCGTTTTTGGCCTCTTTAAACATGATTTAGAAAAGTAGAATTTTATTTCTCTGCTTTAAGTAAATCAAAAAACAAAAAAAATACGAAGGAAATTGATGAGTCATATAACCGAGTTTTTAGTCCATAAAATATCCTTTTTGTTTCACATGAAAGAAATCGCTAAAAATAACGTTTTTATCAGATATCTTTGATATTACGTTAACAATTAAACGGGCTAATTTAAAAAAAAAAAATTTTGTTCTGATTTTTACAAGTTTTTATAAAAAACTTAATTTGAAAATCAAAACTTTCAAAAATCGGAAAAAATTAAAAATTTTTAAATTGGCCAGATGTCATTTAGCGAGGTGTGGTTCAATTACTACAAGTTATATATCGTTAGAAGCGTGGATTTTAGTCGCCACTTACGACAGACATTCCTTATTCTAAGCCCCCTAACCCGCTGGGGTATTAATTTGACCAATTTGATATCGAAATCCAACTCCTCCCTAACATTCAGTATTCTTCTCTTGGGACCACTTGGGACAAAACTACAAGAATGAATAGAGCATGGAGCAACAATAAAGGAGAATGCATAACATCAGCTGACTTCTTCTTCAATCTTCATAAACACACGAACACAAGCATTTTTTTTTATTGACATATGCCACAAACACACGCACCCTAGCATTTCCATAGGGGCCGAATCTGTCAAATTCTTCTACATTCCTCTTTGCATGACACTTCTGGCCCCACTATGTATGAAGGTATGTCGTCATGCGAAAACCTTTATTGTTGAATCATGGAATAGAGATAACCATCGATAGTGGAAAAAAACTATCGATAGTGACACGAAAAAAAAACTATCGATACTATCGATAGTGCCATCGATAGTTTTGCAGCTCTACACAGCAGCCTGCCCGGTCGTTGCTAGGGCATACACACACATAAACATGTGTAAATGGCGTATCGCATTGAGCGATAAAAGAACACAGCTGTCGCTTACATCGCTCCCGCCGCTCTGTTGCCTTCTGCCGACTTTGTTGCTTGTTTTGCTTTTTTGCTGGTCGATTGTGCGTCAATTAAATCCCCTTTAAAAAAGTGTTGCTTTCGCGCGTACATTGTTGTTGCCACGTTTGCGGTAAATTCAACTGCCATTTATGCATGTTGTATGGAGCAGCAGATCTTTTAATGAGCGTTAATTCTGTTGAGCTGTAATTTTTACAGTTTCTGTTGTTGTTGTTTTTCATTGTAATCATAATCACTACTTACAAACTCGTACATACATATTTGCAGGCGACCAAACGTTTGGTAGTTGATTAACGCAAATGACCGCCGCTGCTGCCAGGTGCTGCATTATTTTAAAGGCTCACACGCACATATACACACACCACAGCCTTAAACAGCTGCATGTCCAATTTCAGAACAATAAAGAAAACACAGGAAGCATAATCGACATAGTAATCATTACAATAATGTGTGTATGTATATCAATTAAGCAAGTGCACATGCAAGCTTAATGAAGAGGAAGAATTAATTTATTTAATTAATGCATAAAAGTGGTTTTCCCTGAAAGGACAATTTTACATGACCCGCACGCGCAGAAACAAAAACAGCACATATTTGAGGTAAAGAATATATATTGGAACAATCTTTCGTCATCCTTGTCAATTTCTGTTGAAAGCAAATTGCCTACCGGAAGCGCATATTTCGTCCAAACACTAAGTTTAATGAAATTTGAATTCGAAAATTTAGGCGCTGAAAACTCTATTTAGAAAATAAAATTTAAAAATTTTGTTTTCGAAAATTTTATTTCGAAATTTTTTTTAAGAAATTTCAATTTCAAAAACTCAATCTCAAAAATTTTCTAATAAAAAAAATAAAAAAATAAATTAAATAAAAAAATTAGAAAATTAAATAAAAAAAACTGTTTAAATATATTACTTCATTACGAAAATCCGTTTTTGAAATTTCAATTGCTAATATTCGATTACCAAAATTCGATTAAATAAAAAAAAAATTATTTTATTTAACGAGCACAGGCCCAGGTTATATTTTTATTTTTTATTTTCTATTTTTTAGAAACTAGAAATAAAATTTAAGCATGGATATAACTATAGCGGTTTCACCTTAGAATTTTGTTTAACAATATTTCATTTCGAAAATTCGTTTTTGAAATTTCGATTACAAATACATATTCTATTACTAAAATTCGATTTCGAGCACTTCAGATTTATCAATCTATTTCGAAAAATTTATTTTATAGATTTATTTAAAAAAATTTAATTCGAAAACTGAATTTTGAAAATCGCCAATTCTATGTATTTAGACATGATAGTCTATACTGGATATATGTATATGTATGTATGTATGTATGTATATGGATGTATAAGTTTTCAAACATTTGTGTGAGAAAAATTCGATAACCTGTTTTCGAAAATTTGATTTCGAAATCCTGTTAAAGATACTCGCTTTTAAGAAAATTATTTTCGAAAATTAGTTATAAAAAATTCCTTTTCGAAAACTTGAATTCGATAAAGCAATGCAGTTTCAAACATTTAGTTCTATTAAGAAATTTCAGCCCCGATTTTTTTCTTTTTTTTTAATAATACTATTACAAAAATTCAATTTTGAAAATGAGCTTTCGAAAATTTGGTTTTGAAAAATGGTTATCGAATTTTAGTACTATATATGTATCTCTTGGATAATTCGATTTATAAACAACTCGCTTCCGCTAACTTTACTCGGTTTCGAAAATTAGTTTTCGAAAATATGGTTTCGAAAATTAGTATTCGAAAATATGATTTCGAAAATTACACTGAAAGAACAACTTACTCAGATTATGGAAAAGTGGGAATGATTCGGCGCTAAAGACATATTTCCATATTTTGATGTACGATTTTCTTCAAATCAAGGAATAAAAACCACGTTTTAAAGAAAATTGTACATCAAAATATGGAAATATGTCTTTAGCGCCGAATTATTCCCATTTTTCCATAATCTGAGTAATTTTTTTTTTTGAGTGTAGTTAGGGAAGTTCGGTTCACAAGCTTTCTGTTTTTATTGAGAAAATCTGTTTACGAAAATTTAAATTAACAATTTCGTTTTCGGTTTCGAAAACTAGACTATGAAAATTCAATTTCGAAAGAAATTTCGAATACGCACACATTTGACAAGATGCCAACAAGCCACGCGGCAGCATACAGCATTTACATATGTACTAACTATGTACATATGCAAGTATGTACGTACATATGTATGTATGTAACGCACAATAATTCAATTTGTTGCGGTCGCATGCTTTCATACCTGCAATAACCAGAATGAACAACAAGAACAAACTACAATATACATAAAACAACAATTTTTAAAGTGACAAAAGGTGAGCTTGCCTCATTCCTACCTGCAAATATTTAAGCAAACAAAACGACTTAGTGTTTTACTTAAGTGTTAAAACGGTTGATACAAATTAATTGATAAAAATTACAACAACAAAGGCACAACCAAGGCATGCGATGATAACGAGCAGAAAGAAGCGCAGAAAGACCAATTTAACACTCACTTCACTTATAAACAATGCGGTTATGAAAGCAACATCGCACAAGTAAATTGAAACTGAGAATAAACAACAAAAGTGATCATTACACGCCCCTGCCTCTTCTTCC
Organism: Urophora cardui; assembly: GCA_960531455.1. Lineage (NCBI taxonomy): Eukaryota > Metazoa > Arthropoda > Insecta > Diptera > Tephritidae > Urophora > Urophora cardui. The sequence continues at coordinate 149,786,193 of OY482671.1, read as the reverse complement.
TTTTCTTCTTTTTCTTCCTTTTCTTCTTTTTCTTCATTTCCACTTTTTTTATTTTCCCAACAAGTGATATGTCGCCTTCATGCCCTTCATATTACGTGACTTTCGCGCATTAATCAAATTGACAAATTGAGCAGCTTTTTCTGCGCTACTGTCCCTTACTTGTTCTCTACGTCACTGCATGCAGCACACAAGTGCGTTACTCATACGCCATGGTGTCCACCTACTTCAATTTAAACGGCCACACCCCAAGAAAAGGCTTGCGGTCAACGTTCCGCAGTCAAAGAAATAAAGAAAAAAGCAAAACAAATTGAAAAATGCAAAGTGAAGCGACAAATGCTAACCGACAAAATGAAAAAGAAAAGAAATACCAAACAATTTGACACACTGCAGGCGAGCGCCAGTGTTCGGTAGTGAGAGCCCATTAAGGGACCCCAACAATGAACCGCGCGATATCGGCTGACCGCGAAGCCAGAAGATTGGTGGCCGCAATGTTGGCCTCAAATAATCGAAAAAGAACAAGACCCACCGAAAAATAGTACAAGTACAAAACAAAATGGTGCTACGAATGATGGGCACGAATGATGATGCGCCACAGCGAGCCTAAAAAATGAAAAGGCGAAATCTTTACACACCCTTTTTGTCAACACACACGCTTGGGTAATTGGGCTTTTTATGTGCATGCGTGTATGTACGTATTTTGGTCAACAGTTGGTGGCCGTTTCGGTAAAAATATCGGCTTTTGCGAAAGGCCAGCAGCAGCAGTAGTGGGACGGGACGGCTGAATGGCGTGATTCGTGACGCGCTAAAAGTGCAGCATGCAACATTTTCGTTGCCTTCTTTTTCTTTGCACACGCTGTGCTGCCTGCATTTTTTTTAAGCTTTCTCTTTGCATTTTGTCAACTTGCTTTTTGTATTTGCTTTGTTTGCCATGCAGCCGCAATATGTTGAATGCAACGGGTTAAAGGGAAATTGGAAAATCGAAAAAAATGGCACGTGCCAACAATTGAATTTTTATTTGTATTTCCGCCACCATGCAGGCGCATCGGATAAGAAATGGAAAAACAAGTGACGTGCAAAAAGAAAGAACAATCAATGGTGGAAAAGATTGTTACTTCAGGCATTTTGATGTGATTATGTATGTTGATTGTTGCACTAAGTAAATCTGTGAAGCTTCAAAGCAAATCGTAGGCGTATTCGTGCCACAAATAGGCCAATAAAACCAATCAACAACAATTCCAAAAATTTGGGAAAATAAATCCGCATTTTAAAGTCTCATTTCGCTAACGATTGCAGACAAGATTTTTATTCGACAGAGTTTCAAAACTTTAGAATGATTCTTCTCAGCAATCAATCAGTGTTTTACAAACTTGATTGCAATCAATATTTTTTGTTTGCAAAAAATTGCATTCAGCACTAATTTACGTTCCATTTATTGCAATCAAATTTAAAAAATCCATTTAATTTTTGTAATCAATTTTTGTATCTGATAAGCAAAATCGACCATACTTTAGTCGAGGATGTCATATATACATAAATGTAAGTATCGATTTGAGGCTGCTTAGTTTTGTCGCACAAGCTAATCTAATCAAAATGATTAATGATGTTTGATTGAAATAAATTTTTTGTAAATTATTGCAATTGTAATCATAATAATAATAATAATACATTGGCGCTATTATAACTCTGACGAGTTTTATGGCCGAGCTTCTCTCCCAATCCGAGGTGTGCTCCTTTTTGTTTTTCCTACTAATTGGGTGGACCTACAGTTTTGTGCCGGCTCCGAACGGCGAATGCATTTTTTGTGAGAAGCTTTTTCATGGCAGAAATACTCTCGGAGGGTATGCCGCCCACTGCCGAGAGGTGACCGCTGCTCTTAAAAAACCCAATAATTGGATTTTTACTAATTAGAAAAATTGTGTTGGTGTTTAGCTCGGACCGTGGTTTGAACCCGAGACCTCTGGCATAGCAGGAGAGCACTCTACCCACTGCACCACAGCGGCCACAATTGCAATTGTAATCACTACAGTGAAAATGATTTACAATGGAGGTTGATTGCAATAAAATTTGTGTAAGTTATTGCATTTGTTATTTTTGCAATCAAAAAATTTACAATCGAAAGGAATTATAATCAAAGCTGAAATAGGTAACTTGATCACAATAAATTTCCTGTCAATTAATGCAATTGTAATCTTTACTATCAAAATGATTATATACCAAAAGTGATTGCAATGCACTTTTTGAAAATTATTGCAACTATAATTTTTACAATCATATTATTTAAGATACAAGATGATTGCAATCAAATTTTCTGTAAATTATTGCTATTATAGTTTTTACAATAAAAAAAATTCAAAATCAAAATGATTTATAATCCAAGCTATGGTAAAACTTAATTACAATAAATTTCCTGCAAAGAATTTTAATTGTAATATTCATAATCAAAATGATTAAAGATCAAAAGTGATTACAACAAAATGTTTTTAAATTATTGCACTCTAATTTTTACAATAAAAACGACTAACGATTAAAATTGACTACAATAAAATTTTCTGTAAATTACTGCAATTATTAATTGTTGGGGTAAGTGGAAAAAAATTCAACAACTATTTACAGCGAAGGTTGAAAAACCATTTTCGATCATCAGCACTCTTTTCGGAAGTTGATGCACCGGGGATTGAACCCGAGTCCATTCCATCTTCAGCCGCAATGACCCAACACATAAACACACTCGGCCATTGAGACTCTGTGCAAGCTGTTGGATTTTCCCCACTTTTGCCTTTTTCATTTTCAACATTAACGTTAGTGTGTATATGCTTTTGCATATATTAAAAATTGAATTAAAATAAAAAATTTCGTGCTAAGCACTAAAAACTCTTACTGCAATTATAGTTTTTACAATCAAAAAATTTACAATCGAAATGACTTCTAAACAAAGCTTTATCTGATTGCAACGCAGCTAAAAATAATTTTCGAATTTTTATAATATTTCAGTTTCATTTAAGAATTGAATTTTTCAACCCAAAATTGCGCCAATTTTGCACCGAAATAGCAGCCTTGCCACATATTTTCACTCAAAAATCTCTCGCAAGTCTATTTAGCTGTTCATCACAGTAACAAATTGAGTGAGTTGCATTAATAGCAATCAGATTTTAAATTAAATACAAATTAATTCGCAGCAAAACAAGGCAAAAGCATATCCAATGACGAGTATGTATGTATCTATATGAATGAATGAGCATTTTTGCAAATGCACCCGCACACAGTCAATGCAATAATGTTTAAATATATACAAATGTATATGATGACCATCATCCAAGCGGCAAAACTTTCAATTCAAATGCTGCGACAGCGCTGCCTTCCATCGGTCATCGGTCATCCTTCATCGCCCATTGTCCCTTGCACATCGCTTATCTGCATGGCAAATTGTCTGTATGCTTGTATGTGTGTGCTTTGCATCATGGCATGCGTTACACTTTTTATTGATTTTTTTTCAACTGCAATTTTTTTACTCTTGCAGCAATCATTGACGCTTTTGTTTTACTCCCTTTCGTTGCATTTGTATTTTTTTGCTATCGTTTCAGTCAATGCATAGTGTTTTTGCATTTTATTTATTTATTTTTTTTTTAACCATTCTTTTTGTCGGTTTTCCGGAAACCGTGTAACTGGCCAACGTACTTCCGTTGGCAGCTTGTTTTCCATTTTTTTGGTCCCCTTCCTTTCGTCTCTCATCGCGCCAAAGGACAGTGTAGCTGAGCTGGACGTGTGTTTAAAGTTCCAGCAAAATCGTTGTAGTTGCGCTTATTTTACGCTCGCTGCTTATATACCTAGTTATTGTTATTGTATTTCTTCTTATGGTTATTGTTATTATTTCTTTGTTTTTATTGCACTTTTTTCCTTCTTCATCAGCTGCATTATTATTGTTGTATTTATTTCGCTTTAAAATGCGTTCATATAAAAAAATCGTTCTTCTCTCAGTTTGCTAGATTATTGGCATACGGCACCATTGTTGTTGTTATTATTTTAACAGTAGTTGTTTTTTGTTTTAGTTATTGTGGTTTTTGTTGTTGTTGTTTCAGCGCTACATACATACATATGTATCACCTTAACGGCCGTTGGTCATGATGAACCCTGCAAAAAAATGTGCGATCAATCCCGAAAGAGATTTTTCCTCGATTGATCTCTCTCGAGAACAATCGGTCCACAATTAGTCCCCAATTGTTCCCGTACGGGTATAAATGTAGACTAATTGTAGACCAATTGTTCCCTAACGGGTATAAATATAGATTAATCGCTTTCATTCCGAACGGGTACAAATCTAGATTCCTTAAATGTGGAAATTTTACAAAAATATGCAAAGTATTTAAAAAATTGTAGCACAACCGGTAAAACGAATTGAACACCCTTTCTTTTAATAACAATGATGAATAATAATTTTAACAAAATGTTGCCTAAAATATCCTATGAAAAAATCCTTTACATTACGCTCATATAATTCATACTCAAAACTTACAATTTTTTTTTTTATTTATTGAGATTTTTTTTTTTAAACTAAAACATTATATAATCTTTATTTATACATAATAAAATACCCAACGGTTTACCCTCCATATCCCGCCCGACCGACGCGAGGGGCGCCAATCCGCATGACGCACGGATATGTTTTTTTTTTTTTTTTTTTTTTTTTTTTGTGCCGAGTCGTACAGGAAGGGGTTTGTTAGGTGTCGAGATCTAAAACTGTTCAGCTACAGAACAAAATTCATCAGCTGATTGTATATCATTTATTAAGTGAGGCTAGAACTATTTTTTTTATAATAAAAAGCGAGTCTGAAGTGTCAAACGTGCTGGAGTGATTATTAAAGTCATGGCATAAGCGGCGGAATGGTTCATTTAATTCGAAATTTGTTTTGCAAGGTTTCACAAATAGTGGCTTAAAATGCCTCGATACTCTACATGGAACGTTAAAATATAACTCACTTAGAAGGCATGGGCTATTTATAAGTCCAGTGATTAATTTAACCATAAAAACTATACCAAGCATCTCTCTACGACTAGAAAGTGAAGGCAAATTAATGAGTTTTAAACGAGAAGTGTAAGGTGGAAGAATGTAATCTGAGTCCCAACGAAAGTTCCGCAAAGCAAAAAGCAGGAACTGCTTTTGGACAGATTCTATTTTATCTGAAAAACACTGGTAGTGGGGATTCCAAATAATAGATGCGTATTCCAAGATAGGTCTAACTAAGCTTGTAAATAGAGCTTTTGTGACGTAAGGATCATTGAACTCCTTAGACCATCGCTTTATAAATGCAAAGACAGCTTTAGCTTTGTTGACAGTGGAGTTTATATGGAGGTTAAAGGTGAGTTTGGAGTCCATTGTGACGCCAAGATCGATAAAATTAGTTACCTGATCTAGATTATGCTGTGATATTTTATAAGAAGCTGGTTGTACTGTTCTACGAGAAAAGCACATAACTTTACATTTTTTTAAGTTTAGCGGCATGTAGTTTGCTTTACACCAATGAACAAGGTTGTTAAGATCTGCTTGTAAGAAAGATCTATCTTCTATAGAGGAAAATGATTTAAATAGTTTTACATCATCAGCATATAATAAGATCTTAGAATGTTTTATTACAGACGAAATATCATCAATGAATAGCAGGAACAGAATTGGCCCAAGGTGGCTTCCTTGGGGAACGCCCGAAGGAACGAAAATGACATCGGAAGAACAATTTTTGAAAATAACTTTTTGAGTTCTACCATGTAGGTATGAAGATATCCATCGAATAAAACTGGGTTGAAGACCTATTAGACCTAGTTTACGGATGAGCAATGAATGACATACTTTGTCAAAAGCTTTACTAAAATCCGTGTAAATTACATCTGTGTGAGCATTTTCTCTAAATCCATTTGAAACATAAGTTGTGAACTGCAATAAATTAGTTGTGGTAGATTTTCCAGTAGAAAACCCATGTTGAGATGGCGATATTGATGAGGAAATAGAGTACTTCAGATAATTAACAATGATTGCTTCAAATAATTTTGGAACCGCTGACAGCTTGGCTATGCCTCGATAATTTTCAATAGAAGACCTACTGCCATTTTTGTGTAGGGGTATTATAAAAGATTCCTTCCAAACTAATGGGAAAACACCTTTTTTTAGAGACAAGTTAAATAAGGATGTTAGGGGCTTGTAAATATTTACAGCACACTTTTTAAGAAAGCAAGCCGGAATGAAATCCGGTCCAGATCTAAATGAATCTGTTAAGGTTTTTAATGAATTTAAGACTACTTCCGGAGATATAACTGAGACATGAGTTAAATTGGATGGGGTAAGTCTAAACGGATAATCACTACTTTTAGGAGAGTCCATAGAATAATTCGAACTAAAAAATTTTGCGAACATGTTAGCAATAAGTTGGCTATCATAAGACGCAGTGTTATTATAATTCATGGCGGACGGAAAACTATGAACTCTACGTTTTGAGTTGACGAAGTTATAGAATGATTGCATGAACATTTACCATTTTTTAAAGATTGTTATTAAAAATTGCCTTGGCGAACAACTTGGAAAAATCTACATTTGTACCCGTTCGGGATGTAAGCGATTGATCTACATTTGTACCCGTTCGGTATGTTAGTGATTAATCTACATTGGTACCCGTTCGGGTATACAAGTTGAACAATTAGTCTCTTCATAGGACATGCTCGAACAAATGCGATCAATTCACTCCATATAAAGGGATGTAAAATTGTATTAGTCGCATGCTCCCTTGCGATTGATCCCGGACACGTCCCGGCTTAATCGCATTTTTTGCAGGGAAGCGACAAGACTTTGCGGTTCAGTGTCGCTCGGAAACGCCGCGGCCGCGCCATCAAACGTCAATGCCTTGCTTGCATATTTTTCGGCGTTGCAGAATTACAACTGTTTTTTCCGCTTCATAGTTTTATTCGCGGTTGTTGTTGTTGTTATTGTTTTTGTTGTTCTGGTTCATGTTGCATTCATTTATTATTACTGTTATTGTAGTGAATTTTTCATGCAGAAGCGTGAACGTGAATTCTTGATTTCATGCATTTGTTTGTTTTTTTTTCTTTCTTTTTTTAATGTCTTTTGCTGTTATGGTCATAGTTTTTGTTTATGCTTTTGTTTTTGCTTTTGTTTTTGCTTTCTGTTCATTGCTTGTGTGTGTGTGTGTTGTTGTCATCGTTTGCATGTTGTTTGCACTGCATAATTTTTTTATGTCTGTCAGCTGCGCTTCTACTTCAGAAGAGGCCGTCGTCAATTTGCGACGGTGTGAAAACCCCAAAAAGAACTGCAACAAAAATGACAACCAATTCGTGGCCAATTCAGCGCCACGCCCACACCAACTGCATAATTTTATTATTCACATCTTGTTTATTTGTATTTATTTATTATGTGTGTATGTATCTAAGCATGTGCATGTTGCATCCACAGTCATACATACATATATATATGTTTACATCATCTGCTGGCGTGCGACGCGTATTCGTAGTCGTTGCAACCGCATTTGGTTGGTGATTTTCGGTTTTGCGTTTGTTGTTTTTTGCTTTTGTTGCTGCTAGTTTTCGTTCTTTTTCACTTGGCTTTTTTTCCCTCACACTCACCACTTCCAACAATTGCCGCGGTTGTTGTTACCGTTGCTGTTGTCACACTTGCCACACTTTCATACACTTTACTGCCATATTTAAGCAACTGTTGTTGTTGTTGCTTACAGCATATTATTGGTTTAGCGTTTTTTGTTGCATTTCTGGTGTTTTTTTCGAAATCGCGTAGTAATTGTATCGGTTTGTCGTACATTTCTGTTACAGTTGCCATTTTTTGCGCGTTTATTTTGTGCTTTTGTTTGTTGCTTTGTTGTGTTTTTTCACTTATTTTACAACATTCGCACATTGTTGGCACGTTGTTGTTGGTTTTGTCAGCAGTATATAAAAGTTAAATCCAGAAATGTTTTTTTTTAATATTTTATGGTCGCCTGTTTATATGTATGAATGTGTAGGAGCTTGTGGCAAAAAATGCTGTGCAGTAAGGTGGATGGTTTCGCAAGTTCTTAAAATAACTTGATTCTTCTTTCGTTTACATACTTTCCTAACGTCTCTACGCCTTCTTTTATATTTATTTCAGCCGATCAAAAAGGCTTATAAAATAATGCCTGAAATTTCTAAGGGGCGTGCACAAAGCCTTATATATAAGTCTTATTTTACTGTGATGATGCCATCAGGAAGTAAGAAATTCTCTCTCTCTCTCTCTGAGAGGAAACTTTATTTCTAACCCAGCGGCGAAAATGTTGCTTACAGAATCGATTAAGTCATGCAGACGTGTAAGGCTGTAATGCCACCACCTCATATACAGATCTGTTATACATTTTCATATACATGGCCGCAAATGTAGAGTGAACGCCTACACGTTACATACAAAGTAATCAGGGTAGTCAAACTGAATACAACTCCGTTTACAGGGTATGTTGTTGGTAGGCACCTCGAATCTACTTTCGCTTACCTTGTAAGGTGGATGTAGGCGGACTGAATACAATTCCGCTTACATTGGAAGTTGTAGGTAGGCACCTCGAATCTTCCTTAGCTTACCTTGTAAGGTGAATGTAGTCGGATTTTACACAAATCCGTTTAAATTGTAAGTTGTAAGTAGACATTTCGAATTCAAAAACCACCACTACCCCCACTAACCATATGTATGTACATACTCTGAAAAAAAACGTTGTAAATCTTGTTATGGATACGCGTTTGACCTCGATTACGATCTACAATCGAGTGGAGCAGCAATGCATGGCGGTCGGCATGATCTAGGGTTGCACTGTGGCTAGTCATTGTCGGCTGGGCGGGGTTCTTGCCTACATTGCTGTCCTGCGCCATAAACAGAAAAAATTCATATCATGCCTTTTTAAACCAAAACGAGTAAAATCAAACGAAAACAACATCCGGTTTTAGCCGGATGCCACGGACGGACCGTTGAAAAATTCAAATATTCAAAAGATAACCCGAAAAAAATCAAACTCAAGAGGCCAGGCATCAGTTAAATTTAAATAAATGCAAACCGAGGGAAAATGTCGTTAAAATTTGAATATGAATTTTGAACGTACATATGTACGTTAAAGTCAGACGGACGTTAGCAAAACATTTAAACCGAAATTTAAATCGGACGGAAATACTGACAATCGACGGAAAAATTTGAAAATAGATAATCGGACGTTATATTTAAATAATCTCGGACGGAAGAGAAAAGATTTAGAAATTTAAATTTGAATACACGTTGAAATCAAAAAAAAACTGTCAAAGTGAATTTGAATTTGAATATACATATATATCGCGGAAAAAAAATCGTTAAATTTGAATTTAATTTGAATCAACCGGAAGGACCGGTTATTAACAGGCATCTGAAAATACATAAAAGAAGCTGAAATTTAAAATATATGAACAATCAAAAAAAATTAAAGGCCGAACTCACAAGGGGGTGGCACTGCTGATGTTGTTGCAGCGCCGGTGCGTTTTTGTCCCACCCTAATCCATGGTTACTGTCGCACCCGAATACCAGTAACCCCTTACCTGTGGTGCGCCGCTGGTGTTGTTGCAGCGCCGGTGCTTATCTACCCACCCTCATCCTTGGTCATCAGTGCACCTATAATTCGATGACCCCATAATTATTATGCGCCGCTGGTGTTGTTGCAGCGCCGGTGCTTATCTACCCACCCTCATCCTTGGTCATCAGTGCACCTATATTTCGATGACCCCATAATTATTATGCGCCGCTGGTGTTGTTGCAGCGCCGGTGCTTATCTACCCACCCTCATCCTTGGTCATCAGTGCACCTATATTTCGATGACCCCATAATTGAAAATCCCTATGCCTTTTTAAATTAGGGTAGTCAACATTCCCATTTTAAATTTATAATATTTATTTACATTATTTTGTAACGTTCATTCAAAAAAAAAATTATTTTTATAATTCATATACATACTAGCGTATATTTAGGTGCATTAACTATTCATTGTATCTTAAATTTACGGAAGAGAAGAAAAAATAAATTCCGTTTTTCTCTCGGAAATTTTTAATTAATCATACATATGTAGATTTGAAAATAGACGTTTGGAGGGAAATATCGCTGGGTTATAGTTCTTATATCTTATTATCGGTTGGCCTTTATATTGTTATTAACGATTATTTAGTTGAGCAATTTGAAGTTTACGCTTTGCTATTACTGTTTCCCTTCTACTTCTCTGTATATATATAAGGAGATATTTCTTTTTTTTTTCTTCTTTCCGGTTCTTCTTATTCAAAAAAAAAATCCCTTTTCTTTTTTTTTTTTGTTTTTGAATATAAATCCCTTTTTTATATTTTATATTTATTTATATTTATATTTATATTTATATTTATTTATTTATTTATTTAAGTCTATGATTACATGAATCTTACAGACTAGATAGAAAGTTGTATAAAGGTATGATGACATTATTTACATATTTTAATTCAAAAAACAATGTAACCAATATACAAATAATAAAAAAAACCATGTAGGTGGCGAGCGTGTCATAAAGGGCACATTGGGCCAGAAAGGACCCAAACTAGGATAGAATTCTGCGAAGTTTAGTGATATTTAAATGAATATAAAATGTAGTTAAATATACCCAGTAAGGGGCTAGCGTACCATAAAGGGCACTTGGGCCTGAAAGGACCCTGTCAAAGATTGAACTTTAGTATTGACTTAAAACTAGAGATACAAAATTTTTTACGACTATGCTATTTAAAAAGAAAGTATAATCAAATAACCTAATTAAATAATTCATTTAGCAAAAGTTTAAATTTAGATTTAGGCATAGAGAAGTCGAGAGTAGTGGAATTCATGATGGAATTTTCTTTTCTTATGTATATTTCTTAAATTTCTAATCCGCCTCACTTATCTTAAATACCCAAATATTTAGTTTGACAATGTTCAAAACACTACATATACACATATGCATGTATTACTAAATATGGGCATCGGGAAAAGTTGGGTGTTGATGTGAAATTATTCTCGGCTGATCTGAACTAAATTGTTCCATGCTGAACACACGCGAAATTCTGGCTAACCAAAAAGTACATTTTACTACCTCTTCACTATAGCGTGCTACGCCATACCCACACCGGTGATACATACATATGTGTATATACATAAGCGGATTTACAGAGGAAAATTTAGCAATTAAATTAGCTGACATACATATGTAACTACCTATTTTACAGAAAAAAAAAGAAAATTCTCATCCCTTTGGGACTCACCGCCCGTTGCGGTGCACCTTTAGTGGTGGTGTCACCGATCTGCTGTCACTGTTGGTGTTGCTGGGCCACCATGTGAGACGCTGTTGGTGTTGTGGCAAAATTCTTGTTATTGTTGCTGTTGTCAGTTTTCAATTCCCAATCTTCCTCGTTATGCGCTCGGTAATAGGCGGGCGTATCGCTGCTTATTTCTGGTTCTGTTGCGGTTGCATTCGACAAATGGGTTTTACTGATCGTTGAAACGGTGCCACGCGTAGTAGTCAGACAGAAAGTGAGTTTTCCCTCTTGCTTATCGAAGAATGCCACTCCTTACCTTATTATTACCAATGAGTGATTCAGATATGTATGTACCGGTATAAGTCAAAATCGTTTAACTAGCTGATAAACCTTTTTACATGTAGGATTTTGCACGTTACTTGATTTTCCTTCTATCTCATAAAATATGAACGTTTTCATGTACACAGATGTGTCTGTATATGGAAATTGATTTTCCCACCCGGCAACTGAAAAGTTATCCAATGCAATTATTTTAACAATTCGATTTCACATGTACTTTGGCACAGCTGACACGCCAATGCATGTATGTTTGTTTGAGTGGATGTATAATTGAGTCACTAATTCGCACCATAAAATAAGTATTTTGCAATAATTTGCGATTAAAAAAAAATACATAAATTGTCCACAAAAGCTTCAATTTTCGTTGCGATTCGCCTTGCTTGTAGTGTTTTTTAATTCAATCAATTTGCTTGCTGTTCATTATGTTAAATTCTTTCACAAATCTTAGTTATTTCATTGAATATCGTACAAAAAAAAATTATTTGTCAAAATGTTGAATAAAAATTGCAGCCGAAGAACCGAACGAATAATCACCAGTATCGTGCCTATTACAAGCGTCCCGTTTGCTTTCGTATCACCATCTAGTGCCGTGTGCATAATAGTGGCCTGACTTTACGGTTACCCGAATGTCTATATCATGGTATGACGCTAGCAATGACACAAGCGAGATAGAATACGGTTGCCATGATACACAAAAAAAAATTACCAAAACTTTCGGAATAAAATGCCTCAAGCATTTTTCCCATGAAACTATTTCAAAATAATCGATTGTATTCGTGCCCTAGAAAATTTGCTACTGTAAAATTCTACTAGTGTACGTTGGGAATACTAATAGACATTGTTGTCTTACGCTCAAATTATAAAAATGGTAAGAGACAGGAATTCTGGTTGATGAAACAATAGTACATGAATAATTAATTAATTTTCTGAGGACTAAGTAAAATTTGAAATTGCATAGAGCGCATAAGAACATTTTATAAAATATGCATTTGAAAGTACCAAGTCACCGAATAACCACGTGTTACGTATTTTCACATTTCGAAGTGTTCATGGCAACCCTGGAAGAACCAATGCTTGTGCATCTTTTCTCTCTCATGCCAACATGTCGCCATCATTCACTGGAAGTTATTGGGAACTACTAAAAAACTACTGAAATAGTGGTGCTGCCACACAGACAGAATTGAGCAACCGAAATTAACCCGTTTATGATCGATATCAGCATTGATATCGATAGCAAACCATAACAATCTAAAGACTTTCGCTGTTAAATCAACTACTTTTCGCAGTTGAAATGTGCCCAACAATGCTCCGTTGTTGTTTCAAAGGTGCGAGCGTTGTTGATTTAAGTCAATAACGGAGATTAAAAAAAAAAATTTTTTCACCTAAAAATAAATTTTTGTTTGCATTTTACTCTTCCTCTTCTATCCGCCCGGGTCCCAACTGCAAATATGTAGCCTCCGCTTGTTCTCCTATTCTTCTCTCCTTCTTATCATTCACTGGTTGCTATCTTTATTTCTTATTCTGATTTTTCTTCTTTATTTTATATTCTCCTCCGGATTCGAACCATGACATCAACTTAAAATTCTATCCAATCATCACATAGTGGAACATTCAACATTATACTGAATTGTAGTAACCTATTTATACTTCCATTTCCTAAAAAGGAATCCATGAATTATTTGAATCATTGTAAAAACAAAATTTAAAAAAATTTGTTCTCATTAGTTTTGTTTACAGCGGAAACTGTTGGGTCAAATACTTTTACCTTTAAATCAACAACGGGGAGAAAATTCACTACTGAATGGTAGTGCAAGCCACATTTGCATTACCATTCAATAGTGAATGGTAATGCAAATCAAATTTTCACTACCACTCATCAGTGATTGGAGAATGCAAGGTTGAATGCAATCAAAATCGAATGCATTGTGCCCAACCCTGGGGAGAAGTAGTGAGGTAGGCAATGTTCGCCGCTGGGAAGTTATATATGCGTAATGGGAAAAAAGTCTTAGTTAATTCGTCATAATAAAAACTTATACTAAGGCTTATAATAACGCTCGTATAATGGTTTATCATTTAGCAAGACATACATATATGTATGTACATACATATTCCAGTTTTTTTTTTTATAACATTTACTGAACAGATTTTAATCTCAAGATAAATTTTCAATTCTTCATCTCTTCAGGAAGAGCGCTTGTATTCCTAACATCTTTCCCTCTAATGGTCTACATGGCGATAATTTTTTGCTCTAAAGACGCTATGCTCACTTCGCAGAATTAAAATTTATAACATTTGCATCAAGAGCCTTTTTTTCTTTTGCATTAGAAGAGTTTAAATCCCAATAAACAATGATGACAAGCCGGAAAGAATTTCTATCGGAACCCTCCGTTGGACATCAAAGGAAGAAGAAGACCTCTAGTGCATTGCAAAGATCATGTGGGGAATGAATTGGCCTCCTTCGGTATTTTTCATTGGCGTCAATTATCACGAAGAAGAAACGACTAGAAAATTTGGTTGAACTCAGCCAATATCCGTGAATAGTCTTGACAGCTAAGCTTCAAACAAGAAGAAAGACACACGAAGAATAGCTCAATATTAAACCATCAAATCAATGTTTTTTTTTAATTCAAACAGACACTTTTCTGTTACATGCGTATTATACTATATATTTTTCTCTGGGAACAAAAACCAATTAATATGTACATATCAATACGTATGTATCTATTAAAACAAGATATTTGAAGAACAAACAAATATACTTGTATATGTATATATATCTGTGGCAATTTGCAATAATCGCTTAAGTCAAAAAATATGATTTCGAGATAAATTGATTTTTATATTCGAAGGCACTTTTTAACAAATCATAAAAGTCGATTAAAAACTATGGACGCAAAATCAGTGAGCCATCCACAATGTTATGATAAAATTTTGTAAATAAAACAAAATGTCATGAAGAAATTTGATTAAGTATGTACATCTACTTTGGCCGTTATAGCAAGTTTAATACACTTCTATTGTAAGTTAAGCCTAAATGTTTTTATTTATATCTTTTGATTGAATTAAGTTATAAGCATGGGGGTTTTACTGAAATATAGAGTTTTAAAAGGAGAATAACGTGGTATATATAACTCGAAATCTTCCTAAGTTGACTTAAGAGGTTATTGCTTGTGACCACAGATATATGTACATATGTCTGCATATGCACAAGATATGATAACAAAAAGCCAACGTTGCAAAAACTGTTTTAATAATGGTTAAAGCCAAAACAATGGCTTAAATAAAATTTACAAAAACAACAATCAAAATGCTCGCATAAGATATGCAAGCATAGGTACACATTTGCGTTATATGTATACATATATTATATGTACATAAATAAATAAATATATATTTGTATATATGTATATATATAACCAAAAACAACTTATGGCCTACCAATATTATTCTACACAACTTCAATAACCACAAAACGTGGTTAGTTTTCGGTAATAACCGAAATCTGCACTTGCCACAATATGGCGGCGACACAAGCTATATACGTACATACATACATGCATACATAGTGCAGCATAGCAGGGGTGGAGGCGAAGGGAAGTGCAAGATAGCAAAACAAAATACAAGAAAGAAAAAAGCAAACAAGTAAAAGTAAAGTGTAGTAAAGTAAATCCTACGAGAAAGATGTGCATATGAACATGGATAAAGGGAATTGTGTGTATTAGAAGTGCATACAAGACGAGTAGATATCTATTATGTACATATGTATGTACTATAGTTGAAATCAAGTGAAGTGAAAACGCCAAAATGAAATTCATGCATGCAACGAAAAAAGTATTGCACATGTGTGTGTATGTGTATATCTACATATATGTATGTATTTATTGCAGCCAGCTTGTTTGCCATGTAACCATGGCAACCGGACGGGTGGCAGTAGTGTATTGAGCAGAGAGGTTAAACGTTATAAAATAAATTTATCTACGCATGTTGCATGCAACATGCAATCGAAATAAATTTGCATGCGATCCAATAGCTATAATTTACTATTTGAAAAGTGCGTGAATGTTGATATGCAAGTTTGGGTGTTTTGTGTGTGCATTATGGCCAAAAGGTCTATATACATACATACATATGTTTGTATTTTTTACTCACTTTTTTGTTGCTGTTGTTATAATTGTGGGCGAGGCTGCAAATAATTCAACACAATTTTCTGGTTAACCAAAATGTAGTAACAGCAGTCAGTTCGACCAGAAAGTGTGTATGTGAAAAAAGAGCGACTGCGAAGGATGAGTGCGAGGTGAGAGCGGTCTAAAAATCAAAATAATTGACTTTCGGGCATAGTTGTGCGTGATTTGCAAATATTTTTTGCAAAATTATGACAGATGAAGAATTTACTTACATACAAATATAGATATAAACACATTTGTAGATATAAGTTCACGGAAAAAACTATATTGATGTCATATCCATATAATGAATGCCTTATCAATATTTATTTATATGTTGCAATTTTTTTTTTTTTGATATTTTATGGATCAGACAGGATTATCGATATATATAAATGTGCCATCCATATTGTTTTCTCCGTGTTTGTAATTGTAAATATAGGTAACAAAAAGCTCAACAAGACATCTACATCTATATATATATAAATGATTTGGTATTTAATTGTAACGCTAAAACTTGAAAACGGCTGAACCAAATCAAATACTTCCTTAGGGGGGTTTGTTTGTTGTTACCCCGCGAAGGTTTAGTCGAAGAAAAAATTAAAAAATGTTAGGGGGGCGTGGCATCTCCCATACAACCTTAATTTTTAAAGCTGATTATCTCTAAAACAGTTTAAGGTAGGGATCTGAAAATTGGTATAGAGGTAGGTGATATCAAAACCCTTCTCACTCAGAGAAGTGGGGGTTATCAGAAAAGGGGGCGTGGCACCTCCCATACAACCTTAATTTTTAAAGCTGATTATCTCTAAAACAGTTTAAGGTAGGGAGCTAAAAATTGGTATAGAGGTAGGTGATATCAAAACCCTTCTCACTCAGAAAATTGGGGGTTATCAGAAAAGGGGGCGTGGCACCTCCCATACAACCTTAATTTTTAAAGCTGATTATCTCTAAAACAGTTCAAGATACGGAGCTAAAAATTGGTATAGAGCTAAATGATATCAAAACCATTCCCACGCATAAAAGTGGGGGTTATCGGAAAAAGGGGCGTGGCACCTCCCATACAAACTTAATTTTTAAAGCTGATTATCTCTAAAACAGTTCAAGCTACGGAGCTAAAAATTGGTATAGAGCTAAATGATATCAAAACCATTCCCACGCATAAAAGTGGGGGTTATCGGAAAAAGGGGCGTGGCACCTCCCATACAAACTTAATTTTTAAAGCTGATTATCTCTAAAACAGTTCAAGATACGGAGCTAAAAATTGGTATAGAGCTAAATGATATCAAAACCATTCCCACGCATAAAAGTGGGGGTTATCGGAAAAAGGGGCGTGGCACCTCCCATACAAACTTAATTTTTAAAGCTGATTATCTCTAAAACAGTTCAAGATACGGAGCTAAAAATTGGTATAGAGCTAAATGATATCAAAACCATTCCCACGCATAAAAGTGGGGGTTATCGGAAAAAGGGGCGTGGCACCTCCCATACAACCTTAATTTTTAAAGCTGATTATCTCTAAAACAGTTCAAGATACGGAGCTAAAAATTGGTATAGAGCTAAATGATATCAAAACCATTCCCACGCATAAAAGTGGGGGTTATCGGAAAAGGGGGCGTGGCACCTCCCATACAACCTTAATTTTTAAAGCTGATTATCTCTAAAACAGTTCAAGATACGGAGCTGAAAATTGGTATAGAGCTAAATGATATCAAAACCATTCCCACGCATAAAAGTGGGGGTTATCGGAAAAAGGGGCGTGGCACCTCCCATACAAACTTAAATTTTCATGCTGAATATCTCTAAAATTGTTTACGCTAGGGGCTTGGAAATGGGTGTTGAGATAAACGATAACAATTCCATATTAACGCAAAATAATAGGAGATATACGAAAAGGGGGCGTGGCACTTCCCAACAACACTTAATTTTTTATGCTGAATATCTTTAAAAGGATTTAAGTCAGGGACCTGGAAATTGGTACAGAGCTATATGATATCAAAACAATTTTTGCGCATAAAAGTGTAGGTTATCGGAAAGGGGGGCGCGGTACCTCCCATACAAACTTAATTTTTCAAGCTGAATATCTATAAAAGCGTTTATGGTTGGGACCTGAAAATTGGTCAGGAGATTGACGATATCAATAGCGTGCTTATGAAAAAAACAGTAGTTTTGGGAAAAATGGCGTGGCACCTCCCATGCGTTCTTAATTTTTAAGGCTAAATATCCTTAAAAGTGTTCATAGAAATCACTGTGCAGATATACGATATCAATACGATGTTCACCCAAAAGAAAAAAGTTTTATCGAAAAATGAGGCATTGCACCTCCCATACGTACTAAACTTTTGAGGCTGAATATATCTAAAAGTGTTGGAGGAGGTGCCTGAAAACCTTTATGGAGGTATACTATATCAATCCTCTTACTTACTTAGTGAAAATAGCCGATACTCAGTGAAAATAAATATCCAGAACAGAAAACTAAAAATGTTGTGTATCGTGCAGCCTTAAACTGAATACTAAAATTATATATTTTTGAAGTTGTATACACAATGAAGTAGTGAAAAATCGTTAATTTTCTATTAAAAATAATACCGGTGTAAAAAACAATTTTTGAAATTAAATTAATAAAAAAAATCTATTTTGGGCAGAATGAAGTTTGCCGGGTCAGCTATTCTATGTATAGCGGCCAAATGTTAGTTGAATTTTTCTCAAAACTTTCATGTACTAGTACATGTGTCATTGCATGTCAATTTGTTGCTTATACGCCCTGACAAATGGCAACCGGGTTGATAAACTTTGCATAATTAGACAGCAACCACCAAAGGAATTTTTTTTGCACTTTTACAAATATCGGATCGATTAATGACTTCATTTTTGAGCTTTTACTGAACAATTTTTTCGACCAACTGATTTAGATTAAAGAAAAATACTTTTTTATACGGATTTCTAGGAATATAAATTTTTTTAAGAGAGCTCTGCTGATTTTAAGCAATTTGGAAAAAGGCATTGAGTTTGCTTTCGAGAACTCACTTGAGAAAATTGAGAAATAAATAAGAAAAGGTAATTAAAATATTTAGAAAAAAAATTAGCTTGAGAATACATTTTTCGTCGAACAATTTTCTAGCATATTTTAACCTTCTAAGGACCTACTAAATGCTATTTAATGGCGAACAGCCAGAAAGGGCGTGGATAAAAAAATTTTCCAGAAAATCTATCAGCGTATAATTTTACTACTATCACCTAAACACTGTACCCATATCCGATTTGAATTTTAGCGTTTTTTATAATTGTTTGTTTTTTTTTTAATTTTTTTGAGTATGCAAATTAAGTAAAATAATAAAAATTTTGAACCAAGCATTTTATAAAAATCATTTATTATAAATTTGTGCATATGTATGTATATATATAAAAGCACAAACATTTGTACGTATGTAATGTCTATCACACATCCAACATAAACACAAACATAAATTTGCAACAGAAACAGTGGCAAATAACAAAATGTGCAACATGCAACTGACAAAACACACACAAACATAAGCGCAGATACGAGTACAGTACTCAATTTTCTGGCTTACTTACATATAGATATGTATGTACATATACCAAAAACAAGCAAACACTAACTATAGAGCTCCATTTTGCAGAAACAGCACAAGTCATACGAAAGGGTTAAAAATACCGTTGCATACGCATACACTCAAAGTCACGCGTTAGCACAAGGCTCCCCAATATAACTGTTTCTGCAACGCCAGCAAGCGAGCGCCAAATTTCACACGGCACACAAAGAGAACAGTGAGCGAAAGAGATGCGGAGAGAGAAAGAAAAACGACCAAGTGCAGAGTGCAAAAGCAGATGGAATTAATGAGAGTGGTCGTGTTTTTTTTTTTTTTTTTTTGTTTTAATTAAGAACGGATGCGGATGTGGATGCTCGTGTGCATTGCTATGATGCAGTTTTTTTCAGTAACAACAAAAAATCAATGAAAATAGAGCAGCCTACTGCACTTTGCAGACGCTCTTGCCAGTCATGGCCTGTTTTGATTGCTGTTTTTGTTTGCAGGCAAACCAACAAGCAATCATTCATGCATGTGTGTGCGTTGCTGTGCATGAAAATGTGGGAGGGGGCGCTCGTAGAATATTTTGTCGGTGCGCTCTCATTCGTGCGCTTAGCTATGTGCGTGATGTGGTGTGTTCATTCATGTGCAGATGGCAGAAGATTGGCAACGCGTCGCTAAGTGTATGTGTGTGTGTGTGTGTCTGCAAACTCCAGTAGCAGCAGCGCCGGCAGCAATAACCGAGCAACAGCGCGAAACATTAATCGCAACTCCAATGGCAAACCTTAACCGACAACTGAAATAAAATCAACACAAAATTCGCCACACGTCATCATCATTGCGGAAACAAAACAAGCGAAAAAATACAAAAAAAAAAATAATAATCAGCACAAACCAGCGAAATATTCGCGCGAGCACGCACAGTTTAAATAAATACAAGCCAACGCAAGTGATGCGTGCGTAAGGGAAAATTGTGTAAAATATATTTTTTTTTTAATAAATGCATATGCGTTTTAAGCACTGTACAGTGCATTATTGCAAGTCAGAGAAAAATTTAATTAATAGATAAATTAGCCGCGAAAAAACCTGCAAATCAAAGAATTGTGAATCCAGTGAATTTATTATAACGTTGTAAATCGTTGACTAAAATGTTAGTCTACATAGTTTAGTGTGGTTTTGAATTCATACAATATTTAAAAAAAAACAAGTAAAGAAGCCTAAGTTCGAGTGGAATCGAACATTAGATACTCAGCTGTATGCGTTCATTGTTTGTTTGCGTTTGATGGAAACACGGTGTATTTTATATAAAGCGAGTGCTGCATAAAGTGGGTGTAGCCGCGCCCATTTTCAAAATTTTTATCAGTCATCCAACTAAGCATATGAATATTATTCTTTGTGCAAAATTTCATACCTTTATGACTTCTAGTTACAAAGATGTTACGTTACAAATTTCCAAAGCGTGTTCCAGAAATATCTTTGCTAAAAAGTAGGTGTGGTTATAAAACGACTTCAATAAATTTTTGCGTGTCTATTAACACAAGTTATAAAAGTATATAAACCAAGTTTCGTCATAATATCTCAATTATTTGCCGAGTTATGGGCTCCGAAATCTCGTAGATTCTTTTGTTTAAAAGGAGGCAGCGCCAAGCCCATTTTCCAAAATTTTTCTACTTTTTGTTTCCGGTCTATTGTGGAATTCATGCCACAAAATTTCAATGAATTACCTTTATATTTGCCAAAGATATCGCTTAAAATGTTTTTATTAGGCCACTTTATGATACCCATATATAAAAGTGGGCGTGGTCGTCAACCGATTTCGCTAAAATTTTGAACATGTATTACCACAAGTAACAAAAGTGTACGCACCAAGTTTCGTCATTATATATCAATTATTTGTCGAGTTATGGGCTCAGAAATTTAGTATATTCCTGCTTCTAAAAAGAGGCGGTGCCACGCCCATTTTCCAAAATTTTTATGTTTTTCGTTTTATGTCCATAGGTGGACTCCTGCCATAAAATTTCAATGATATGTCTTTATATTTGACACAGATATAGCTTAAAATTTTTTTATTGGGCCACCATATATAAAAGTGGGCGTGGTCGTCAACCGATTTTGGCAATTTTTAGTCCAAACATTTGCCTAAGTAAGTATATTACGCACACCAAATTTCGTCCATATGTCTTCAACGGTTTCTGAGTTATGACTCATAAAACTTTCAATGTTTGCCCCTTAATAAGTGGGCGTGGCACCGCCCATTTTTCAAAATTTTTGTGTTTTCTGTTTTATGTCCATAGTTGGACTCATGCGACAAAATTTCAGTGATATATCTTTATATTTGACAGAGATATCGCTTAAAATGTTTTTATTAGGTCACTTTATAATATACATATATAAAAGTGGGCGTGGCCGTCAACCGATTTTAACTATTTTCCGTCCAAATATTTGGCTAAGTAAGTAAATCACGCATACCAAATTTCATCGATATATCTTCAATGGTTTCTGAGTTATGACATATAAAACTTTCCAGGTTTGACCCTTAATAAGTGGGCGTGGCACCGCCCATTTTCCAAAATTTCATCAAATTTCTTCATAGGGGCCTGAGATCAATACGTGGGTAAAATTTCATCGCTCCAGCTATATTAGTGGCTGAGATACCAAATTTCCGATTTTTTCTATATAGGAAAAGTGGGCGTGGTCATGGTCCGATTTCGCCTATTTTCAATACCAACCGTCCCAGTCTCGATACCAACTTGCATTTCAAATTTCATCAAAATATCTCAATTTTTGCGCGAGTTAGAGTGTTTACAGACGGACGGACAGACGGACGGACGGACGGACAGACGGACGGACGGACGGACAGACGGACGGACGGACGGACGGACGGACGGACGGACAGACGGACGGACGGACGGACGGACGGACAGGCGGACGGACGGACGGACGGACAGGCGGACGGACGGACGGACATGGCTCAATCGATTTCTCTTTTCACCCTGATCATTTTGATATATATAAGTCTATATCTATCTCGATTATTTCATTCTGTTACAATCCACCGTTATGTGATTAAAACTATAATACTCTGTGTACTAGTACAGCTGAGTATAAAAATCCGAAATCAAAAAAAAAACAAAAACATTTCTCGGTCTGCAAAGCCACACATTGGCGCCGGTTGTGTGACCAAGTGCGTGAAAATTTGTGGTGGCCGCCCATGAAAAAAAAACCCCATCAGCCAAAATAAATTATCAGTGCCGCAGCAAATTGCAGTTGAGATTTTTGCGTCAACTTTTTACACATTGAATGTGAATATGTATTTATGTCGGTAAAATACATTCGAATGCTGGTATATATGAAATGAAGTGATGATTTATCAGTTAACTAGGTATAAAAATCTAATCCGCAAATGCGCAAAAAGTAATGAAATTTCCTAAAAGGTGTAAATAAAATGCTTTTTTACGTTTGTTTTTTAAATGGCCGTTCACCTAATTCTAATAATTATTTTTATGTGAATTTTATATGAGCTATTGGCCAGTTTTTTATTAAGAAAAATTGAAAAAATGTTTACTAGAAGTTATGGATCCATTTCGGAGACCGCCACATCCCCTCGTCAGACTTCTTCAGGCGGCCTCAACCGAGGATCGAACTTAAGTCGTTTCGATTGGTAATCCAATGACATCCCATTGACCTACCACCGCCGCCAGCTTTGTTTCGCTTAATTCTCAATTTTTCCTTTTATTACAATCTACATACCAACAACAGTTGCTTAATGACTCTCTGTCTTTGCTACCTATTATGTTGGTGTGAAATGGATCCATAACTTCTACCAAACAAATTTTTTTCAATTTTTCTTAATTAAAAAACTGGCCAATAGCTCATATAAAATTCTCATAAAAATGTTTTTTTTTGTTTATCTCGAAGCAATTCTTTGTACTCGTACCGGAGCTATGTATGTATGTATATTTTATAATTATATTATATACCTAGTACCTACTCCCATTTGGTCGTGTATAAAATGCATGCTTATCAGTTATCTCAGAGCAAGTAGTGTTGAGCTAGTTACCGGTAGAGTCCGCTGGTGCAGCCTCTGTATAAAATAATACGATTGGTTGATATTTAAGGTATTGGTTGATGTTTATTCTACAGTCATCTATTACAACCAACTCAGTCCTAATATTCTAAAAAAAATGATTTTTTTTTTAAATATTTATTACGATATCATTAATTAATATTTTTTAGTGTCAATTATTTAAAAAAAAACACTGCTTAGTAAAAAAGTCAAAATGTAAAGTAGTTATACATATATACATATGTACTTCAGATGGAGGAGCAGTCGATTCAGTCCTTCTTCTTACTTGCCGCGTAACCGTCTAGACGATTTTGAAGGAGCCCAATAAAAGCGCGCAAGCCATATCTGTTCCATGCCGCCTGACGCCAATTGGAAATACCAAGGGAGAACGAGTCAGTCCTCACTCTATCATCCCAATTCAGCCCATTGGGGTTTAAAGATCCAATTCCGCCTACTTGTTCACTACAGCGCCATTCAGACAGAGTTAGCAGCAATCTTTGAAAAAAAAAAAAAGGAAATCGAATGCCAAGACGTTTAGATCTCTAAATGAGCTGACTAAGCAATTTACTATTCATTTAAGTAGTATGGATGACTGGATATTGTAACGTACCGGGTAACAAGATGGGTAATAAGCTCGCTAGCGGGTGCACATACCCTATATTTTCACTATCTTTGAAGGGCTTAGACTGAAATAGGGCGTTTTGAAGCAAAATCTGAAATAGGAAGTTATTGAAACAATTTTTCAAATAGGGCGTTTTTGAAACAATTTTTGAAATAGGGCGATCTTATTCTCAGCCGTCGATGTATATCTACGCTAGAATGTAAGATAATTCAAATAGGATTTTTTTCGGATCCGCTTGTTATCACAATGGGACCCTCGAGGCCTAAAGATGTTTCAAAATAATTCACTTTTACTCTTGTTTCTATGAAGTGTATAAAAACATTGCTTAGGCTCCGCCCACGAATGGCTGACCATCTATATATAAACATAAATATTCCCAAATATTAAATGATTACCAAAAACAATGCTTTCTTAATATTTGCTTTCTTAAAGTGTATACACATATGTAGATGTAGAATAATTTATTTTATTTTTTCTCTTATAATGATTACATCTATGAGTGTACTCATCTCAACATCAACCCAATAAACATTCATTTTTTCTGATATGTTAATGCGACAATATTCACGACGATATACTGACGAACCCGAATTCAAAGAGCCGTCAGTCATTGATCATTAGCAATTAACGCATTGTTGCATTCTCAGATCGTTAGCCCTATTTTTTTTAAGCGCGTATACATCTGCGCTTAAATTTTGTATGGATTTCTAAGTGCACATCTCTATCCGCGCCTACAAAATTTAAGCGCAGATGTATATGCGCTTAAATAAAAACAGGGCTGTTGTCGCATCGACATTTAGACTCATTGAAGAACATTTTCGAGGAAATCTTCCTCTGCGTATTCGCATCAAATTCGCGCCACGATATCAACCAAAATTTTAAGTTTCTCCAGTTGTAGTTCAAATATTAAATTCATAGGGAGTTTTTCGTTTAAATAAAAATTTAAAAATGCTTTGGCGAAATTTGACTTTTCACGACACGAGTTCGAAAATTTACATTCCAGAACATTTACTTCGTCGCATCCACTACGAATTCGCTACAACATCGTTTTCGCTTTTGTGTTTATTGGGTATGTAGTGGGGATATATGTATGTACAGATGCATAGGTATGTGTGTATGCACATGTTGAAACAATGAAAGCGGTATAAAATCATTAAATCAATTGACGTGAATAATGGACCACCCTCGCGTATGCCGGCTGGCGAGCGGTCGCGCCTTTTGAAGGCGCAAGCAAATTTTTACGATGTTCGTCGCATTTTAAACAAATCAAAAAATAGATGACGGAACACAAGAACATGAACACGATTAAATCTGCGATATTTTGGATTATAAGAAAAATTGTTTAATTATTCCAACATATGAGACTGCATGCATGCATATACATATACAATGTACATATATTATACATACATACATACCCAACAAACACTGAGGTTAGTTATCGATTTGAGAATGACTCGAGAACTAGCCTCATTCTCAAACCTCTAACGTTAGAGGACGACTGGAAAATCTATCGAGAATCATAGCGTTCTCAAACAAAAGGGTACCTAATTCTCAAATCGAGAAAATTATAATTCTCGAATCGCATTCTAATGAAGTTCTCTAATGAGATTCTAATCAGAATTTGAAAATACTTCCAAATCTCGACGAAATTTCTAACGTTAGAGACTGTGTTTGCTGGGTACATACATACATACTCATCTCTAGGCGCTCTAAATTGCTTGATTTCATTGTTTATGGTAATTAAATGTCTTCAAATATGCACTTCGGTTTATCAAAACAACGATAAAATAACAACAAAAACACTCATCATCGGCATCTTTCCAACACCCCTATGCGCTCCTGCCTGCGCCCTCATGCACTCTAAAGTCATAAAACCTTGTCTGTGAGGCATGCCGCCAAACGGCTGGTGCTGCCGCTGCTGCTGCCGGTGGTGCTGCTGTTGGCGGTATTGCCGCGTGTCACGGTGTGTGGCAAACCAATAAAAAACGCATTTGGTGTTTTAATTTGTTTATATGTGCATTTTCAATTATTGCTGTAAAATTTCTTACATTTATACATACATATGTTGAAAATATGTTTTTTTAATAATATTTTGCAATAACTAGTTGATTCCATATATTAGTCAATATTAATGGAGAGAAATACATATCAGTTTCTACATCGCACAAGCAGCTTATCAAATTATTAATTTGACGTTGAGTAGCGATATGCTCTTTATATCAAGTTCCTCCATTATTCGCTTATTACCCAATAAACGAAGTCTATAGATTTCAACCAAGCATTCAGTATAGTTACAATCTCAAATATCAAGTTATAATTCCGAATAAAAGCAAGTTTCTGCGCAGAACAAATTCAAGTTTGAAATTCCCTAAGAAAGCTGAAAATTGCTCCAAATTATAGTTTTGAAATGCAAGACAAAGTTCTAAGTAAAAGCCCGTCTCCACATAACTTGTTTCGCCAGAGAAACATCTAGGGAAACATCTCGCTAAATAACCCGTCTCCACGTGGCTGATCGTGATTCAGTTTAACATTTCTCTTTCTTGTTCTTCTTAACTGTTTGGATGTTTCGATACAAAATTAGAGAAGGCATCGATATAATCGCGTTTGGCAAGAGGATTGGGAACGAAACAAGTGTTTCAATCTTTACTCGCTCTCAGAAATTTGTATGGATTGGCGAGATTCGGCACTCGTTTTGAGGTCGAAACAAGATTAAGAGAGCGAGTGCAGAAAAAAAGAGCGAAACACGTTATGTGGAGACATGGTATAACATAATAAGCATTGCATTGCAATTTATAATTTATATATAACATTCCCTATTCGTCACCAGATTTCGCTTTATTCATGTCAACAGACATAACGTTTCACTTTCTCTCTCTCTCTCTCTCTATATGCTTCTCTGAGTGTTTATTATAAGACTGATTACTTTTCTAAAGTTCAGCTTTAATAAGATTACATATAATAATACATTACAGAGAGTGTTTTAAACTTATTTTGAGTCATATGGAATGTACACACAAAATAAGACTTGCATAAGCCTTTATAAAGACAATACAGTGGTAGTATTTAATGATTATTATACGAATTATGCACCATATATGTATGTAGAATAAATCCATTATAAAGTATTTGATGAAATTGAACTATATTACTATACCAGAAAATGGGAAACAGTTGAAGTGACAAATGCTCGAGCTGGAGCTCTTATTTTGTTATTTTTTAATAGTTCATCGCTGCAGTCAACGTGCAATGTGGTACATATTTCTCTCTCTCTCTCTCCCTCTCTCTCTTTAAGAGGCACCATTACTTATAAGGCCGCTAAGCTATGTAAAGTAAGGCTTATAGAAGGCCTGTTAATAAGAATGTAAATACGGTAAAAATAGATTTTTTAGCTATAGGCCTAGCTGTAATTAAAACTAATGCCTTATTTCTCATAATCGCTTACATCATTTTTTGATGGGTAGAAAGGGCAAAAACCAAGCGAAAGCATTTTGCACCTTTTGTTGATGTTGTTGTTATTGCTGTTTTTGTTTCTACTACGCACTCGTTATTACAAAAACTTAACTTGGCAATCCATGCCTGAAATAAGTAGAATATTGCATTTTGTCGGCAATTAAAATGAATTTTCCGGTAACTTGACATAATTTGCATATCGAAACATTAAGGAGATGGCATACAAGCTTGCATAGGCAGCATCCATACTGAATAAAGTCTGTGAATGTGATGGTTATGATGATAATTATTAAACTAATGATCATGATGATGCTGCTGCTGCGAATGATGCTGTTGATGACAATGGACGAAATTCCAAAGCCACATCTATATGAACTTCTGCGAAAATTAGTGACATATTATGTACATTGTACCTACATGCATACCATAGATGGGCATACTGAAGTAAAATTGTAATTCAGTAAAGCAAACAGTAAGCAGTAAAAGAATATTGCTTACTTAAAATTTTTTACAGTAATAAGTAACGCTTTACTTATTACTTAAAATTTTTTACAGTATTAAGTACCGCGTTACTTATTACTGTAAAAATTTTACAGTAATAAGTAGTCTTTACTTACTACTGTAAAAAGTTTACAGTATTTCAGTATTATTTACTGTTTACTGTAAGACTACTGAAGTAGCGAGGATACAGTAGTCTAAGAATTGGCATACACACACACGCACATTGATGAGCACAAGCGCATGCGCTAACGAGCATATGAGGTATGATGCCCAATAAACATAATAGAAAAAAATCTCGAACGTTGAAAAAACGTTTATACCCATTTCTAATTCCAGGGCATTTTGAAATTCACAATTAAACGTACCTATTCTCAATTTTTTCTCAAATATACCAAGGTAAGTACCCAGGTATGTATAAATTAAGGATATAAAAATAAAAACTATATTTTAACACAATGCTCGGTAAAACGTCGGGAAGCAAAAATTTACTTAAAAATCAATTGAAAAAATAAAATTGCTTTTCATCCAAATGTTATTTGAAGCAGTGGCAACAAATATCTTAATTGTATTCTAGGTTAAGATTTTATAAAAAAAAAAATTAAGTCAATTTTTGCTTCCTGACATTTTACCGAGCATTGTGGTAAAAATATAGTTTTTATTTTCATATCCTTAATTTATACATACTTGGGTACTTACCTTGGTATATTTGAGAAAAAATTGAGAATAGGTACGTTTAATTGTGAATTTCAAAATACTCTGGAATTAGAAATGTGTATAAACGTTTTTTCAACGTTCAAGATTTTTTTCTATTATGTTTATTGGGCATCGTACCTCATATGTGCGTGTGTGTGTATGCCAATTCTTAGACTACTGTATCCTCGCTACTTCAGTAGTCTTACAGTAAACAGTAAATAATACTGAAATACTGTAAACTTTTTACAGTAGTAAGTAAAGACTACTTATTACTGTAAAATTTTTACAGTAATAAGTAACGCGGTACTTAATACTGTAAAAAATTTTAAGTAAGCAGTAAAAAGGGTAAAAATAATGAATTACTACTGGTACTTAAAAGTGCCCATCTATGATGCATACATATAGTTATATGTATTTTGTATTGAAATGTTGTGTCATTGCAAATGCCAACAACACTGCACTGCATGCAGCTGTTAACGTAAACAACACTGCAACAACACCAACAACAATAAAACTTATTGCTAAATAGAGTTAGAGCTTGCAACAAATTCACAAACCGCAGACAAATGCAACGATGCATGTGCCCCCAATCACAGTACAAACACTTCTGCCTCTCTCCCTCTCTCTGTGCTACTCACCCTTCATCAACTTTCATCACTCAAAAATTTACTAAATAAGGGTTAAATAAACATGCGTAGATATTGGAGTGCAAGAAAAAGGAGTTCTATGGATTTTGCACAACAAATCGTTGCAATTGAGCGGTTCATGGCTCCAAGAAATGGATCCTGGACAGGCAGTAGTCAGAATGAGAGTGAGTGTATGTGAGAATGAGCGCGTGAAAGCGTTGCATATATAATGTCCAACTGGCTATCTTCCAAGGGAAATGTCTAACATTAAATATTACATGACCCATTCCCTTTTAGCTCAACACACCCTATGCTATCTGAACATACTTGGCACTTGGCATTTCCGTTTGCACTCAAAATCACCGACTTTAACAAATTAAATGACTTCCACCGTTGCATTGCAACAACATTTCCATTGTTGTTATTATTTTTGTTGAGTTGTTGTTGCTGTTGTTATTATTTTGACAAGCTCGTTACGCATGCAAGCAAGCCAGCCTATCAAATGTACATACACACATACATATTGCTGCAGCCATTGCCTTAAATCGAAACGAATTTGGAAGGACGCTGGATTATTTGAGACGTTCAAGACAAGTTAGCATTAAAGTGTTGGCACTTTGCGGCAAACTGCAGGCGAATTTCCCATCATCAGTCGTCTTATTCGATTGGTTTGCTATTCGTTTCGTTACAGGTGGATGTAGAAATGCATACATACATAGTATGCACAAGTGTGTGTGTGTTTCTTTTGTGCGTTGTGAGTGCGAGAAAATATTGTTGACACTTCAATTGATTTGACCGTAGGCACTGGAACAATCGACCAGCAGAAAGCAGACACTCCAGTCGGCTGTCCCCGCCCATCAAATAGCAAATCACTTCTGTGCAGGTGACGAAAATGATTACGTCTATGAAGAGATCGAATAAGAGGGCATTGAGAAGCTTGACTTAATTTGGTGTAAAAGTACATAGACCGTTTGCTCATAGTCTTATTTTGAAATTAAAATATAAAATAAAATATCGAAACTTTAAAAACTTCGAAATTTCCCAAGAGGAAATTTTTTTGGAAATCTGCGGAGTTTGCGTAAAAAGATGTATGGAGAACTGATTCCTGACCTTATATCAAATTTTAAAAATATGCGTTATCGATATTTGGTAATTTTCGAAATTTCCCAAAAGGGAAATTTTCCAAAATCTCCTGCATTTGGCAGAAAAGTGCATACACCGATTCCCCATTTTTTTTATTTTACTACCAAAATTTATAAAATGTCGAAATTTTAGCATTTAAGAAATTTCCCAAAAGGCAAAGCTTTTGAAATTTTCAGAAATTTTGTAGAAAAAAGCATTGAGCGGCGACTTCTTGGCTTATTTTAAATCTTAAAAATGTATGGTATTAAATCTTGATAATCTTAGAAATTTTCCAAAAGGGAAATTATTAAAAATACACTGAATTTGGTAGAACTCTACTGAATTTTAACCAAAATTTATAAAATGTCAAAATTCGATAAAATTCGTAATTTCACGAAAGGAAATTTTTTTAAATCTTCGCAGTTCGCGAAGAAAAAGGCCCGAGGCGATTCCTTAACTTATTTTAAGTATTAAAGCTATACGATGTCGATATTTGGCAATTTTCATAATTTCCCAAAATGGAAATTTTTCATAATCTACTGAAATTTTTCATAATCTACCGTTACCCCATTGTTTTATTTTGAAATTAAAATTTTTAAATATCGAAATTCGAAGAATTTCGTAATTTCGCGAAAGCGATATTTCTTGAAATCTTCGGAGTTTGCATAGAAAAAGTATAGAGAGACGATTCCTTGGCCTATTTTAAATCCTAAAAACATACACTATTAAATCTTGATATTCTTCAAAATTTCCCAAAAGGGAAATTTTTCAAAATCTACTGAATTTGGTAGAAAAGTACAAATACCGATTGCTCATTGTATTATTTTGAAACTAAAATGTATAAAATATCAAAGTTCGAAAAATTTCGAAATTTCGTAGACGGAAAATTTTTCACAATCTTCAAATTGATTTAAGAACAATGCTATTCTCTAGTAAAATGGGAACTCTTTCATACGACGTATTTTCCCGCTCGTTGTAAATTCGAAATCAAGACCATGCTCGAGCGGAAATTTTAATGAGGGGAAACGATTGTTTTTCAGTTTGCTTCGACTCATTTTCCAACGTTATTGGGTTCTTATCGAATTCCGTAAAATAAGTGTTATGTACATAATCGTTACGATCCTTGAATTTAACCAAAGACAACCTGAAATGAAAGGACTAAACGTAAGAACGGTAGAAAGGTGAGCATGATGGAAGGAATGAAGGGCGGAAGGAAGGAAGGAAGGAAGCAAGAAAATTTGTTGTCGACTTAGAAGGTAATGTCCGTCGATTTGTCGCACAACACTTCCGTTACAAATACGTGTGTGTGTGTTACCGTATGTTTAAGTGTTTCTTATGTGTGTGTGTGACGCATTTTGCAAGTACCGTAACCTCAAACAATGCAACTGGCTGAACTTTGATTGCTATTGGGCACTTTAGTGATGCGTGTATAGTATGTATGTATGTGAGTGTGTTTTTAGGTGTTTGAGTGTTTGCTTGCGTGTTTACTTAGTGCCTTTCCCTCCACTCCTACAAATCATATGACATGTTGTCACCTTGTCACATTGTCACCTGTCACCTGCAGCAGCAGCAGCAGTGGCCCCCAATGTTTATAAATTTCTCTTACTAAGCGCAGGCGATTTTCAAAGTTAAGCCCCTTTGGGCTCTTTTGTTTTGTGTGAAAATGATTTAATGAATTTTTCAACTCACACTCACAGTCACACACAAACTCAGTCACACAGTAACTCAAATATGTGGAATTTGGACGATGCAATTAATTGGCTAGTTAAAGAAGAAGTTGCTGCGTCTGTGTGTGTAAGTGTGGAAATTATTTAAGAATTCTTGCATTGATTTAAGTTTGTAAGGCATGTAATTAGTAGAAACACTTAGAATTGTTTTTTTTTCATTGCAATTTAATATTAGCGAATTTTTGACGAAACGTGTTAAAAATGAAATCGGAACTAAAAACTTTTGCTTGATAATAGTAAATTGAAATGGGTATTCATTTTGTAGAATATTTTAGTTCTTTAGCTCCCTTTCTAATAGGTGTTTTGACAACTTCTTGGGGGGTTTCGAACAAAGTAGTATTTCCGAGGTCGCTAGAGGGTTAAAAGGTTACAGGAAAATGCTCGCTGAAAAATTTCTATAGGGCTATGCTGCGACCAATCATGATCGACGGCAGATACAGCTCCAGCATCCTAGATGTGCGCACAATCCGTGGTCCCAATATTGACTCCGACCATTATCTTGTGGCAGCCAAGGTACGCACCCGCCTCTGTGCAGCAAAGAATGTGCCAACAGGACAGCAAGGAAAGTTTGAAGTCGAAAGGCTGCACATGACGCAGACAGCCCATGAATACTCCACCCGGCTCTCACTGCTGCTCTCTGAGAGCAACCCTCCACTAAACGATGTATCCGAGGAATGGGAACACATCGCTCGTTCACTTCGCACCGCCGCTGAGGAAACTATTGGATACCAGCGAGCCCGCAGAAAAAACACCTGGTACGATAAGGAGTACCGCGACGCCTCGGAAAGAAAGAACGCCGCCTATAGAGCTACATTGTGTGCGGGCGCAACACGAAGCGTATGGGAGCGCTATCGGACGGCTAAGAGGGAAGAGAGGCGCCTTTTTCGAATGAAGAAAAGGGATGCCGAAAGGCGCGAGTGTGAAGAGCTTGCGATGCTGGTGGATAGGAATGATGTTCGAAAATTTTATCAAAAAGTCAGGCGGATGACTGAAGGTTTCAAGACCGGGACAAATTCCTGCCGGAATGATTGCTAGATAACGACAACAATGAAATTGCGGAAAGAGAAGATGTTCGACCCGAATCCCCAATAGCAGAAGATGGTAGGCATGTTCCACCGCCCGATCATGACGAAGTGCGAATAGCAATGTCTCGGCTTAAAAATAACAAGGCCCCGGGCGCTGACGACTTGCCAGCCGAGTTATTCAAACATGGTGGCGAAGAGTTGATAAGGAGCATGCATCAACTCCTATGCAGAATATGGTCGGGCGAACGCATGCCCGACGATTGGAACTTAAGTGTGCTCTGCCCAATCCACAAAAAAGGAAATTCCACAATACGCGCCAATTATCGTGGGATAAGCCTCCTGAATATCGCATATAAGGTCTTAGCAAGTGTATTGTGCGAAAGATTGAAGCCCACCGTCAACAAGCTGATTGGGCCTTATTAGTGTGGCTTCAGACCTGGTAAATCTACCATCGACCAGATCTTCACAATACGCCAAATCCTGGAAAAAACTCATGAAAAAGGAACCGATACACACCATCTCTTTGTCGATTTTAAAGCCGCTTTTGATAGCACGAATAGGAATTGCCTATATGCCGCAATGTCTGAATTTGGTTTCCCTGCAAAACTTATACGGCTATGCCAAATGACGTTGACTAACACCACCAGCACCATCAGAATTGGGAAGAACCTCTCCGAGCCGTTCGAGACCAAACAAGGTTTCAGACAAGACTCCCTTTCGTGTGACTTCTTCAACTTGATGCTGGAAAAGATAATACGAGCTGCAGAACTTAACCATACAGGAAGCATCTTATATCACAAGAGTATGCTGGCGTACGCCGATGGCATCGACATCATTGGCACTAACACGCGCGCCGTATGTTCTGCCTTCTTCAAGCTGGATAAAGAGGCTAAGAAAATGGGTTTGGCGGTCAACGAAGACAAGACGAAGTACCTTCTGTCAACACACAAAGAAACAGCACGCCTTGGCAGCCACGTCACTGCGACAGTTAAGGACTTCGTCTATTTGGGAACCAGCATTAACACCAAAAATAATGTCAGCACTGAAATCCAACGAAGAATCAGTCTTGCCAATAAATGCTACTTTGGACTAAGTAGGCAATTGAAAAGTAAAGTCCTCTCTCGACGAACCAAAATCACACTCTACAAGACACTCATCGTTCCAGTCCTCATGTATGGCGCAGAAGCATGGACTATATCAAAATCAGATGAGATGGCACTTGGAGTATTCGAGAGAAAAGTTCTTCGTAAGATTTATGGACCTTTGCGCGTTGGCGTGGGCGAGTATCGACGGAGATTTAACGACGAGCTGTACGAGCTGTACGCAGACATCGACATTGTTCAGCGAATAAAGATCCAGCGGCTGCGCTGGGCAGGTCATGTCGTGAGAATGGACGAAGGTGCTCCAGCCAAGAAAGTATTTTTATCGAAACCCGCTGAACGCAGAAAAAAAGGGAGGCCTCCACTGCGTTGGGAAGATCAGGTGGACAGTGATACTGACTCCCTAGTTATTCCCAAATGGCGCCACGCTGCACGAAACAGAAATAGCTGGCGCGCTTTATTGAACTCGGCCAGAATCGTCTAGACGGTTACGTGCCAATTAAGTAAGTAAGTATGCTGCGACCAAAATTTCATGCAAAGAACATATGTGTAAGTTCTAAGAGAATATAAAACTTATATATGACGCGTTGAAATGTGCAACAGATTTTAGATATTTTTTATACTAAATATATTTTATCTCTTTTGGAGGCTGATGTTTCGGCAAATGGGTTACCGTTGTGTCGATCATTACTATCAACAAAATCTGAGTCACACACTGTGACTAAACTGAACGTTCTACTGCTTTCCGTTTAACAAAAAAGAAAGAAAAATGAACCTCTTTAAATAAGCAGACCTGCCACATAAACAAGTCCCTCCTTCGCTTAACGTACATTTGCCAAGAGCAATTGATAAATAGCATTTTTCAAAAGCTTTGATTCAATCATGAAGGTAAATGGCAGACTTTGCTTTGATTGCTTTCGTTTGCAATCAAGCACTGGGAATTGTGCAAATTGTTGCACCTAAAATAGCCGCACACACACACACACACACACACACACACACACACACACACACACACACACACACACACACAATCTAAACGCCAGTGCATGCACATGCGTGTGTTATGTTAATGTATTGCCATGTCTATCGCCGACAAACATGCCGACAAAAATGCATACAAAAACTAACAAAGCAATCAAGGCCTACGGAGGCCGGCCTCATTTTTGATGGTCAAGCCAGAAAACCGAAAATGAAGTTTGCAACACAACCACACAAAGTGCGGCAAGTAATCAGACCTCAAAACCAATACCACAGACACCAATACTTGATAATGCCAACAACAGCAACAACAACAACAGAAAAACATTAGCAAGAATAGCAATAAGAAGCAGAGAAACAACAATAGTGCCTCATGCATGCTTAACAAACCAAAAGTGAGAGTGATAGAGTGTGATAAAGTGGGAAAGTAGAAAAATTCAAAAGTGTTTGAGTAAGAATTACCGCACCGACAGAGTGAATTAACCAAAAATTGATAAATTATCTTCTACTGGCAAGCGACCAGCTCCAACAGATTGTTAAGGTTTTTCTTTTATACCCCTCATGAACACGAATAACAATCGAATATTAGAGCTGCAAAAAATTGCAATCAAATTGCGTTGCAATCAGCTAAAGTGCATAATATTGCAATCAGTTTGTAAATCACATTGATTGTAAAGTTTTTGATTGTAAAAGTTACAATTGCAATCAACTCTAATTGTAAATCAAAAATACTAGATTGCATTGATTGCAGTAATTCCAAAAATTTTCATTTAATCAGTTTTGGTTTTGGATGAGTTTTTTATTTGGCCGTTGTATAAAATATATGAACAAAATAGTTTTGGTTTTGTTATTTTTTTTTTTTTGTTGTACACGGCCAATAGCTCTAAGGAAAAGAATACAAAATTACATTTATGTAAATCAATTTGATTTGCCGTAAATTATTGCGGATTGTAAATTTTTAAAATCAAAAAATTGTATTAAATTTATTTTTATTAATTATTGTTGCAAATAGTTTTTATTGCAGTCAATTATATTTTAGTTTAACCAATTTGATTGCAATATCTGAAAATTAAATTATTGTTGTTTGTGAATAATGCATTGAAATCATCTTTTAAGGTAAAACACTTTGAATAGAGTGCAATGACTGCAGTAATTGCAAACAATTTTATTTTTATCAATCTGACGGCAATATGTGGAAAGTAAATTATTGCTGACTGCAAATTTCTTAAATCAAAAAATTTTATTATTTTGCAATAACAATCAATCTCACTCTATTTTAACCAATTTTAACCAAAAACACTTCATTTTCACCAATTTGATTGCAATCAAAAAAATTTACTAATTTTTATTGCAGAGAATTTCACTTTATTTTCATCAATATGATTGTAATAGATTGAATTTAATTATTTGTGATTGTGAAAATTAATAATACATTGCAATCAACTTTTAACGTAAGTAATTTTGACGAGATTGCACTGATTGCAGCATTTAATTGCAAAAAAAATGTATGTACATATTATTATTTATTTGATTGCAATATAAAATAAAAAAAATCATTTAATTTTATTGCAATCAATTGTATTTTATTTTAATCAATTTGATTTCATTAGCTGAAAATTAAATTGCAATCAACTTTTAACATAAGCCATTTTCAGTAGATTGCGAAGATTGCAGCATGTAATTGATAAAAAGTGTATTATTATTAATTTGATTGCAATATAAAATAAAAACAAATTCATAAAATTTTATTGCAACAATTTTATTTTATTTTAATCACTTTGTTTGCACAATAGATTGTAATTAAATTATTGTTTATTGTGAAATTTAATAATCAAATAATTTAAATAAATTGTTATTGCAATCATTGATTCTTAAAAGATCTCAAGTTTTTACAGCTCTGTTAGAAAGGCTGTTGTGCTGTGTAAAAGCTTTCTTTTCAATCCAAATCGAAAAACAGCATGTCTTATATAAACAAAAAGCCATCCAAATAGTCGTAGCCATTTATGACCTTATTTACTAGCTTTCTCTCTCTCTCTCTCTCTCTCTCTCTCTCTTTTTTTTTTTTTTTGCCTGTTTAACGTTTAGTTTAACGTAAAGTGATTTGTAGGCTGTTTGGCTTGGCAAGTCGCAAGCACTTTGAAGCTCACATGGAAAACAAACTAGTTACCAGAAGCTTGCTGCAGTGCACCAACAAAAACAGCAACAAAAAGCAAAACAAAACTGCATTCCTTTGCCAACCAACAACGATGCATTTAAGCATGCTTTGCCATACTTTTCATTCACACTTCGCGGAGGCTCTCGGTGCGGAGGAGCTGACTTCGTGAAACAAAGCACTTTTACCGACTACCCGACTTACCGATTTGTCCAGACGTTGCTGATGTTTTCGTTGAGAGCTTGCAAACTACTGCATCTAATATGCACATGTGGCAACACAGTCGCATGCAACTACACATGTATTCATTGCAGCGCTGGGAACTTGCTCCAGCTTCTGCGTAGCATTTAACAAATAATTGCAACATTTCTTGCATCATCATCGCCATCCGCATACGCATGCATCAGCAGCACGCATGGGGCATGCGGCATGCGGCATGTAGCAAGCAGTATGCCATGCCATTAAAATGCCACTTATATCACCTACGTCCCCTTACAAATTGTTTCTTAGTTATGCTTTCAGCAATTTTTGGGCAAATGATTTTCGAAAGTTTTGTGCTCTTGCTTATTGTTGTTGTTGTTTCTTTGCTGTTACACTTTTTGTTACTATAACTGTTTTACTCCTGCTGCTTCCTTGACTGTTGTTATACTCAAAAAAAAATGTAGTTTCAACTTTGGTCTATGCTCATGCCACACACAGCACCGCAGTCGTTTGCTAATGATGATGTTGTTGGTGGCAACACTCACTAAGTTGCAGCAAGAAATGTACAACGGCAACTGCAACAATGAAAACCATAGCAATAACAACAACACCTCTTGCACATACGAGTATATGCAATTAATGCACTCACATTTTGCATATGCATTTACTTGGCGCACGGTGCAAGTGAGTGTAGAAGAAGAAGCACTGATAGAAGGAAAAAGCAATGCCCCTAAAGCCGCATGCCGAATGCCATAAGCTAACTAGGACTTTTTGGTCAATTTTGAGGTTACGGCGTGTCACTTGAATTTGCCTCTTTGGCTTGTTTTGTTGCTGAATATATAGTGATTACATACTGTATTTTATAGTTGATACAGGGTGTTATAGATTCCATTAAAAAATTAAAGAAATCTCGTCTAAAATCAATAAACGCCTTTGCGATATGTGGTGTGTACTGATAGTCGAATTAGAAAGATAACCGTATTCAAGAAAGATTTTCTGAAAAAGATTAATATTTTTTTTATAATCTCTTCTACGCCATTTCCAGGTGGATTGTAGAAAGCGTCAACTGGATTTTAGAAAGTCAATTGGATTTTGGAAATTTTTAATTGTATTTCTAATATACTTTTCTAAAATCCAATTTTCACTTTCAAAATCCAGTTGACGTTTTCTAAAATCCATCTGGAAATGGTGTAGATCAGAGCTGTAAAAATTTACAATCATTCATTTCATTGCCATCAATTATTGTTTTATCAATTTGATTGCAATTAAATTTTATTGAAATATTTTGATTTCAAAATACTGCAATCAACAATAATTTATGTTTCATGAATTGCAATCAACTTATTGTGATAAAATTTATTGCAGTTATTGTAATCATTGAAAAAAAAATTTATATCTTAAACTCAAAGTCATGTCAGAGCTGACAAAATTTACAATCACTCTTCTTAACAATGAGTGATTAATTTACCAATTTTATTGGAATTAAAATATGAAATACTGCAACCAACAATAATTTATATTTCATGAATTGCAAACAATTGTGATAAAATTTATTGCAATGATTACAATAACTTATATAAATTTTTATATCTTAAACTCAAAGTCAAGTTAGCACGCTCAAAATTTGCCATCACTCTACTTAACAATCAATGATTAATTTACCAATTTTATTGCAATTAAAATATAAAATACCGCAATCAAATATAATTTATGTTTAATCTATTGCAATCAATTGATTGCGATAAAAATTATTGTAATTATTATAATCACTGCAATAAAAATTTTGTATCTTAGTCCCCCAGGTCAAGTCAGCGCTCTCAAAACTTACAATCACCCTTCTTAACAATCAATAACTGTTTTACCAATTTTCTTGCAATTAAAATATGTTGATTGCAAAAAAAAATCAATAATTTACGTTCCATCTGTTGCAATCCAATTCATTCTGCATACAGCAATCAAACTGACTGCAAATTACGGCATTTTTTATTGTTACAATCAATGTAATTTATAATGAAAGTCGATTGCAATAAAATGAAAGTAATTTATTGCCATTGTAATTTTTACAATCAAAATGACTTACGATGAAAATTAATTGTAATACGTTTTTTGTTTAATTACTGCAATTTTCGCATTTACCATCAAAATGATTTGATTGCAATAAAATTTTTGTAAATTACTACAATTCTAATTTTTACAATCTAAAATTTGAAATCACTAAAATTTGCAATCAAAGCCGACTGCAATAGTACCTTTGCACTTTATTTGATTGCAACACAATTTGAATGTAATTATTTACAGCTCTGTGCAGGTTATACTTACTTACATATAAATAAAAATAGGTAAAAAAACTTTTTAAGTTAAACGGTTTTATGTTATACATACATTGCAATGTTTAAGATAAATGTACTAAAAACCAAAAAATAATAAAATAGATACAGTCGTGGGAATTATAAACATTTGCATAGACTAGACTAAAATAAAACCGGGGGCACGTCAATTGTCTACAATCGTTGATTAAAATGTTTGTTTTGTAATGTTACACTATAATTAGGCAGTTGTTCAACCGACAACGATGGACGTGTGATAAGTAGGGCTAGAATGTGGAAAAAAGCTAGCAAGCTCGATTATAAGCGAGTTTTAGGGTTTCATAGTGGTGAGCGAGTAGTACTTTTATCATATGTTTTGTCGATTAAAGACAAACTACGAGCAGTGAAACGATTCCTCGTGTGAATGTCCAACGATAAACTAGTTGAAACATCTCTTTTATTAACATGGAGTGTATAACTATTGGAATTTCCATGAGCAAGAAAATAGTAAGTATTTTCCTCACCGTCTGCGGGCCAACTGCCTAACGACGAATTAAACGATTCTTCTATCGCACATTAAGTCGATAATTTGTAGACAATTGACGTGCCCCCCGGTTTTATTTTAGTCTAGTCTATGCAAATGTTTATAATTCCCACGACTGTATCTATTTTATTATTTTTTGGTTTTTAGTACATTTATCTTAAACATTGCAATGTATGTATAACATAAAACCGTTTAACTTAAAAAGTTTTTTTACCTATTTTTATTTTCTAGTTTTTAGTTTTTATTTCGCATTCTGTTTAATTCATTTAGTGCTTCATTATTGCAAGGTTTCTTGCCCGTTAGTTTATTGCAGTCCAACGCCTCTATTATTATTTATTTGATTGCAATATAAAATAAAAAAAATCATTTAATTTTATTGCAATCAATTGTATTTTATTTTAATCAATTTGATTTCATTAGCTGAAAATTAAATTGCAATCAACTTTTAACATAAGCCATTTTCAGTAGATTGCGAAGATTGCAGCATGTAATTGATAAAAAGTGTATTATTATTAATTTGATTGCAATATAAAATAAAAACAAATTCATAAAATTTTATTGCAACAATTTTATTTTATTTTAATCACTTTGTTTGCACAATAGATTGTAATTAAATTATTGTTTATTGTGAAATTTAATAATCAAATAATTTAAATAAATTGTTATTGCAATCATTGATTCTTAAAAGATCTCAAGTTTTTACAGCTCTGTTAGAAAGGCTGTTGTGCTGTGTAAAAGCTTTCTTTTCAATCCAAATCGAAAAACAGCATGTCTTATATAAACAAAAAGCCATCCAAATAGTCGTAGCCATTTATGACCTTATTTACTAGCTTTCTCTCTCTCTCTCTCTCTCTCTCTCTCTCTTTTTTTTTTTTTGCCTGTTTAACGTTTAGTTTAACGTAAAGTGATTTGTAGGCTGTTTGGCTTGGCAAGTCGCAAGCACTTTGAAGCTCACATGGAAAACAAACTAGTTACCAGAAGCTTGCTGCAGTGCACCAACAAAAACAGCAACAAAAAGCAAAACAAAACTGCATTCCTTTGCCAACCAACAACGATGCATTTAAGCATGCTTTGCCATACTTTTCATTCACACTTCGCGGAGGCTCTCGGTGCGGAGGAGCTGACTTCGTGAAACAAAGCACTTTTACCGACTACCCGACTTACCGATTTGTCCAGACGTTGCTGATGTTTTCGTTGAGAGCTTGCAAACTACTGCATCTAATATGCACATGTGGCAACACAGTCGCATGCAACTACACATGTATTCATTGCAGCGCTGGGAACTTGCTCCAGCTTCTGCGTAGCATTTAACAAATAATTGCAACATTTCTTGCATCATCATCGCCATCCGCATACGCATGCATCAGCAGCACGCATGGGGCATGCGGCATGCGGCATGTAGCAAGCAGTATGCCATGCCATTAAAATGCCACTTATATCACCTACGTCCCCTTACAAATTGTTTCTTAGTTATGCTTTCAGCAATTTTTGGGCAAATGATTTTCGCAAGTTTTGTGCTCTTGCTTATTGTTGTTGTTGTTTCTTTGCTGTTACACTTTTTGTTACTATAACTGTTTTACTCCTGCTGCTTCCTTGACTGTTGTTATACTCAAAAAAAAATGTAGTTTCAACTTTGGTCTATGCTCATGCCACACACAGCACCGCAGTCGTTTGCTAATGATGATGTTGTTGGTGGCAACACTCACTAAGTTGCAGCAAGAAATGTACAACGGCAACTGCAACAATGAAAACCATAGCAATAACAACAACACCTCTTGCACATACGAGTATATGCAATTAATGCACTCACATTTTGCATATGCATTTACTTGGCGCACGGTGCAAGTGAGTGTAGAAGAAGAAGCACTGATAGAAGGAAAAAGCAATGCCCCTAAAGCCGCATGCCGAATGCCATAAGCTAACTAGGACTTTTTGGTCAATTTTGAGGTTACGGCGTGTCACTTGAATTTGCCTCTTTGGCTTGTTTTGTTGCTGAATATATAGTGATTACATACTGTATTTTATAGTTGATACAGGGTGTTATAGATTCCATTAAAAAATTAAATAAATCTCGTCTAAAATCAATAAACGCCTTTGCGATATGTGGTGTGTACTGATAGTCGAATTAGAAAGATAACCGTATTCAAGAAAGATTTTCTGAAAAAGATTAATATTTTTTTTATAATCTCTTCTACGCCATTTCCAGGTGGATTGTAGAAAGCGTCAACTGGATTTTAGAAAGTCAATTGGATTTTGGAAATTTTTAATTGTATTTCTAATATACTTTTCTAAAATCCAATTTTCACTTTCAAAATCCAGTTGACGTTTTCTAAAATCCATCTGGAAATGGTGTAGATCAGAGCTGTAAAAATTTACAATCATTCATTTCATTGCCATCAATTATTGTTTTATCAATTTGATTGCAATTAAATTTTATTGAAATATTTTGATTTCAAAATACTGCAATCAACAATAATTTATGTTTCATGAATTGCAATCAACTTATTGTGATAAAATTTATTGCAGTTATTGTAATCATTGAAAAAAAAATTTATATCTTAAACTCAAAGTCATGTCAGAGCTGACAAAATTTACAATCACTCTTCTTAACAATGAGTGATTAATTTACCAATTTTATTGGAATTAAAATATGAAATACTGCAACCAACAATAATTTATATTTCATGAATTGCAAACAATTGTGATAAAATTTATTGCAATGATTACAATAACTTATATAAATTTTTATATCTTAAACTCAAAGTCAAGTTAGCACGCTCAAAATTTGCCATCACTCTACTTAACAATCAATGATTAATTTACCAATTTTATTGCAATTAAAATATAAAATACCGCAATCAAATATAATTTATGTTTAATCTATTGCAATCAATTGATTGCGATAAAAATTATTGTAATTATTATAATCACT
This sequence comes from Urophora cardui, assembly GCA_960531455.1. Taxonomy (NCBI): domain Eukaryota; kingdom Metazoa; phylum Arthropoda; class Insecta; order Diptera; family Tephritidae; genus Urophora; species Urophora cardui. The sequence goes on along the minus strand of OY482671.1, from coordinate 149,742,815 downwards.
GCAATAAAAATTTTGTATCTTAGTCCCCCAGGTCAAGTCAGCGCTCTCAAAACTTACAATCACCCTTCTTAACAATCAATAACTGTTTTACCAATTTTCTTGCAATTAAAATATGTTGATTGCAAAAAAAAATCAATAATTTACGTTCCATCTGTTGCAATCCAATTCATTCTGCATACAGCAATCAAACTGACTGCAAATTACGGCATTTTTTATTGTTACAATCAATGTAATTTATAATGAAAGTCGATTGCAATAAAATGAAAGTAATTTATTGCCATTGTAATTTTTACAATCAAAATGACTTACGATGAAAATTAATTGTAATACGTTTTTTGTTTAATTACTGCAATTTTCGCATTTACCATCAAAATGATTTGATTGCAATAAAATTTTTGTAAATTACTACAATTCTAATTTTTACAATCTAAAATTTGAAATCACTAAAATTTGCAATCAAAGCCGACTGCAATAGTACCTTTGCACTTTATTTGATTGCAACACAATTTGAATGTAATTATTTACAGCTCTGTGCAGGTTATACTTACTTACATATAAATAAAAATAGGTAAAAAAACTTTTTAAGTTAAACGGTTTTATGTTATACATACATTGCAATGTTTAAGATAAATGTACTAAAAACCAAAAAATAATAAAATAGATACAGTCGTGGGAATTATAAACATTTGCATAGACTAGACTAAAATAAAACCGGGGGCACGTCAATTGTCTACAATCGTTGATTAAAATGTTTGTTTTGTAATGTTACACTATAATTAGGCAGTTGTTCAACCGACAACGATGGACGTGTGATAAGTAGGGCTAGAATGTGGAAAAAAGCTAGCAAGCTCGATTATAAGCGAGTTTTAGGGTTTCATAGTGGTGAGCGAGTAGTACTTTTATCATATGTTTTGTCGATTAAAGACAAACTACGAGCAGTGAAACGATTCCTCGTGTGAATGTCCAACGATAAACTAGTTGAAACATCTCTTTTATTAACATGGAGTGTATAACTATTGGAATTTCCATGAGCAAGAAAATAGTAAGTATTTTCCTCACCGTCTGCGGGCCAACTGCCTAACGACGAATTAAACGATTCTTCTATCGCACATTAAGTCGATAATTTGTAGACAATTGACGTGCCCCCCGGTTTTATTTTAGTCTAGTCTATGCAAATGTTTATAATTCCCACGACTGTATCTATTTTATTATTTTTTGGTTTTTAGTACATTTATCTTAAACATTGCAATGTATGTATAACATAAAACCGTTTAACTTAAAAAGTTTTTTTACCTATTTTTATTTTCTAGTTTTTAGTTTTTATTTCGCATTCTGTTTAATTCATTTAGTGCTTCATTATTGCAAGGTTTCTTGCCCGTTAGTTTATTGCAGTCCAACGCCTCTATAGCGACCCACGCGCCACCTATCGGAAGTTTTTTTTAGGAAAATATTTCCTTTCAAGGTAGTAATACATGTTCCGAATTTCAGCCAAATCGGACCATAAATGCGATTTTTGTAAATATAGCGACCCACGCGCCACCTAGCGGAATTTTTTTTCAGGAAAATATTTCTTTTCAAGGTAGTAATACATGTTCCGAATTTCAGCCAAATCGGACCATAAATGCGATTTTTGTAAATATAGCGACCCACGCGCCACCTAGCGGAATTTTTTTTCAAGAAAATATTTCTTTTCAAGGTAGTAATACATGTTCCGAATTTCAGCCAAATCGGACCATAAATGCGATTTTTGTAAATATAGCGACCCACGCGCCACCTAGCGGAATTTTTTTTAAAGAAAATATTTCTTTTCAAGGTAGTAATACATGTTCCGAATTTCAGCCAAATCGGACCATAAATGCGATTTTTGTAAATATAGCGACCCACGCGCCACCTAGCGGAATTTTTTTTTTTAAGAAAATATTTCTTTTCAAGGTAGTAATACATGTTCCGAATTTCAGCCAAATAGGACCATAAATGCGATTTTTGTAAATATAGCGACCCACGCGCCACCTATCGGAATTTTTTTTTCACAATATTGCATTGTCATCGGGGTTATACATGCGTGCAAAATTTCAGATTAATCGGTTGACAGGAAGAGGGTGAAATTTGAATTACTAAATTTGACCCAAGAATAAAGAATAAATAATACAAAATAAAACAAACGGGGTGAGCTAAATAAAACCGTTTAAAAACACTAAATTCGCAGAAGTTTAGCGCTCCGTATTTTTTTTTCTTCTTTTTTTCTCTCCTCCTCTAAAAATCAGGTTAAGCCAAAGCCTCATTACTCACACACTCACGCACATCAACGATCGCACAACCAAAACACCGCTTTACGATTCTGTAGCCGCCGCATATTTAGGACACATTGAGGTGGCATATGTCAGTTGCAATAATCAACATTCCTGTTGGTCATTGGTCACTAGTGGAGTCAATCGGCCCACCGACCGGCCGACCAACCTCACCGACATTTGAGTGTTGTTGCAATACCGCAATATATCCTTGCTTGTATCCGGTGTGCATGTTCACGTGCACAACCTCTCAGCCCCTCCGCATCGCTGCACCACTTGGCCATGCTATGACTCCATATTCAAGTCGTCTTTCGCAACAAAATGTTAAAGGTTCATTAGTTCGTAGGAAATATTGTCTGTCCTCTTAACAATCGTGACATAGTGAATGTTGTTAGTGGTGCACTTAATGTGTGGTCTTTTTTGGTGTTGTTGCTGCTTGCTGTATATGCATTTGTAATTCCGGAAATTCAATGCATCGTCCTTATTCCTGTTACGCAAAGCACGCACGCCCGCCCTTTCGTATTGCTCTAGCTCTAGCTTTAGCCCCACCAATGTCGTCTTTGCTGCTTACAAAACGCAATTTATATGCAAGTTCGCCGCTTACTCCCTCCGTTGCAGTGTGCCCTGAATTGCAAGCTGCTCACTTTTGTTGCCCATTTTTCTTGTTGGTTGCATTTCTCCGCCCGCCGCACTGCACGCTACCTTATCTAGTTTTTTTTTTGCGTCACGCTTGCTTGTCACACATTCCGTATTCCGCACATCTCCCACGCAAATGTTAGTTTTTCGCTTCAACTTGGCTTAAAGTGGCATAATAAGTTCTGGCGTGTCTGGCTGTGGCCATAATCTCTATTGGACCACTCCACATATAGCGCACACACACATATTCTCCTTAACCTTTAGCCAAGGCCGCATCATGGCCGTCGACAACGACTTACTACTTATCACTTGACGCACTTGATGTTGCGAGCGCGTGTTTTCTGTCTGTTTGTGCGTGTTGTCTCGTGCGTGAACTTGCCTTCCCTCAGTTGGTTTGGTTGGTTGGTTGTTGATGGCTGTGGTGAACACACTTTTGGCCAAAAGATAAATCACTTTAGGCTGTGCGTAAACTCAATTTACGCTGGGACATTTTCTACATCTTCTACTCTCCGCACGCGTTTCCCTTTCATTTTCCGAAATACTTAACGCATGCACTCTTTACGCATTCCCCCTCCTTCTCTCTCTCACTCTCACCCACTCTTATTACATTTTTGCGGTCCACTTGCGGAGTGAACGATTAACGCCGACGATGACGATGGCGTTGATATTTTTTTGCTCCTCCAGATTCCAAATTGCAAACTGCACACTGTACTCGTGCCAACTTCGATTGTGTCACTTGTCTCCTCGGCCACTTTGTTGTATTGTTGTCGTGTGCAGAATGCACCTTTGCAACTTGCAATTTAGTGTTTTGCTCTTTGTTTTGCTCTTGTTGTCCGAAAGTCTATGACTGAATGTGGTCCTTACGTGGTCAAGGGGCGCGTGCAAGCAATGTAAGTCAGTTGCTTTTGGGACTCGTAAATTGAAAAATCACAAACTAACTATGATGTTGGAATGTATGTATATTTACATGTGTGTGTGTGCGGCGTAGAATAAGTGCTTATGGCAAGCAGTTTTGCATTGTTGCAATTAAGCTCTTAAATTGGGATAAGATTTGTTTAATTCGTTTCGAAAATATTTCACAATTTAAGTTTGGTAATTTGTTAGAAAATACATATGTTCCAGAGGGAACCACTAAGTGTGCAAAACTCTTTTTCGTAAAATATTGCATGATCAATTAAATAACAGTGTCTGGTTTCTTAATGTCTTCAACTACATTAGCTCCCTCTCACAGAATTTCCTTTGGTTAATTTTTTGGGGAATGCGAATAAAAAAGAATTTGGAAGACCGATAGAGCGATAACGGTATCCTTTAGGTACGCAACAAAAGCCAAGGCTGTCGAAGTAATAAACCTATTTAATTTTGTTTCTTATCCGACTAACACATATCGTGAAACTTCCATAACCTCGACACTTGTGCCAAGAATGAAATTTGAACGATCCTTTCCCGCATCCCCATGGCTTCAGAGTTCAAAAGACATTAGAAGGAAATATAGAGGTTGCTAAGACAGAAGTTTTAGTATGGATCGACAGATAGAGCTGGGCGTCGGGACTTCAGGGTTGGCAAAACTCATTTTATAGGGGTACAGATAATAAGTTAACGATATGATCTGGAATGAAAAATATGCTGAATTTCAGTCTATTAATAATAATATAATACAATGGCGCTATTATAACTCTGACGAGTTTTATGGCCGAGCTTCTCTCCCAATTCTAGGTGTGCTCCTTTTGTTTTTCCTACTAATTGGGTGGACCTACAGTTTTTTATGCCGGCTCCGAACGGCGAATTCATTTTTTGTGGGAAGCTTTTTCATGGCAGAAATACACTCGGAGGGTATGCCGCCCACTGCCGAGAGGTGACCGCTTTTCTTAAAAAACCCAATAATTGGATTTTTACTAATTAGAAAAATTATTTTGCTGTTTTTCTCGGACCGTGATTTGAACCCGAGACCTCTGGTATAGCTGGCGAGCACTCTACCCACTGCACCACAGCGGCCAGTCTATTATGCTAGCTTAAGTATAGTTGGGCAAATCTAAAGTTTTCGCATTTTCCAAAATTGCCAATAATGTCGTGTGCTTAATTGTTGTTGTGCACTCCGACGAGTAAGAGAAGTTTCGGACTCTCACATCTATCAAATTTGCTGGGTGAAATAATGTGTTATGCTGTGTATCTGCTCAGTAATCATCGATTTAGGCGTAACCACCTCTCACCGATGACGAAAATGTGTCCGAATTTGACCGTTTTTTTCCTCGCAAGCATAACCGCGATATAATAAAATGTTGGGGCATTTCTTGGTATGCTGCTTTTTACCAGCTCGAAGGCATTTGAGTCGTGTTGTCTGCCGAATGCTGGGCATTAGCAGAGGGAGTAGATGTTCCAGAGTGGCGAGAGCTTTGCATTAGTTGTTGCCGCCATAGTCGCCTTAATGCTCTAAGCAGATTCGAACCGGCAAGCGGCAAGCAGCAACCTGCCAAAATTAAATTGCGCACATTCTTATAAGCGCAAATATTTTGCATGGCGGCATAATAGCCCCGACACATAGCATACGTCAATCCGTCTACGTCGACGTATGTGACTGACAGCTCAGTAAACTGTGGGCATTTAAATGTACATCGTCACAAGTACGACGGATATGTCGCCGCAACGTACCAAATTTGCCCAACATTCAACTTTTGGTATAAGTCAATCCGTCGCTATATCAGCTGATTGCTTTTGATTGTTAACCTTTAGCTACTGTTTAATTTCACTTTCTTTGCAATTTGCTTTTCGAGTTTTTTCTCATTTGTAAAACATTCCTCCATAAGGCCAAAGTGGTCAATAATTATCGGGAGATGTGAAGTTACTGAAAACTGAATTTCAAGAGGGAAACTTAAAAGAGAAATTACAAAATATTCTAACGAGTTAAATTTTTGCCACCACCTCTGTAGTTAAAGGTTAATCAAACAGCTGATTTATTTATATCCGTCAACGTTCCCTATGTGGCTACCTCTTCGTCAAGTACCTGAGCTGTCAGTCACGTATGCTACGTATGCTATGTGTCGGGGCTATAATTCAGAGTACGTCAAAATTGTGAGAGAGTTTGTGTTGATGAGCGCAGACCGACTTACGCTGAATTGCTTGAAATGTGAGTCATGCATCTCATTTGCCTGTGAGGGCTTTCGATAAAGTGGTTCACTCGATAGTTAGGAGGCCACTTATTCATTCCACTGCGGCACTTTGGGAGTTCTTAAGAACTGCTAAGTTCAATCATATCTTGAAACTTTTGATTCAAAAACTTTAGCGTTTGGCTTATTCACAAAAATACATCTACTTTAATGAGGCTGTAAATGTGTTTAGTGGATATTGTTGAACATTGTTTTCAAATTCAACAAAACTGCTACTTACACTGAGAGAAAAAAAATATATGGAGGGGTCAAAGAAATTGTTTACCTATTTTGAACACTACTTTCTTTGTTTTGAGTAAATTTTCCTTAAAACATGTTAAAAGGTTTATAAAATATTGTTGTTACATGCGTTACCATGGTTTCATATACTTGTTTTGAAAAAATTCATACATTAAAATAATGAAAAATTCTTTAAGCGCCATTCCATTCCCAACTTTCCTTGTTTTGAAGACTTGATTTCTTTAATTTTGAGAAATTAAATTCCCATACAAATCCCCATGGCAACGAATTTGTTTGAATGTTTTTTTATGTTTTTTCCACATTTTTGAGAAAATTTACACAAAACAAAGAAAATTTTGTATTGGGACGCGTGTTCAAAATAAGGAAAATTATGTCTTTGATCGAGAGAAATTTTTTTTTTTGAGTGTAAGCTTAAATTTTTGAGCATAGTTGAAATTTTTTCCTTGTTCATTCATTCATATATTACAACAAATCATAAACCTTGCCATACATTTATATAAACACATGGCCTTTTATAAATTTTTTTCATACAAGTAAGGTAATCACAATCGCGGGCATTTTCAATTATTCACAATGAAGCTACACCTTCTGGTCGAAAATTTGGTGCTACCGCTTTTTTCTCGACATTTTATAACCACATGCATACATATGTACATTAAAAGGGCAATGACAGGACATACATACAGTATGCAATGATATCTGTGTGTGTTTTTAAAAATATGTAGAATGAAATTGTGCTAAAGAGTACATAAATGCCAGAACATTCGCATATTACACCAATTACACTGGATCACAAAATGAAATTTTTTGTCTGTACTTTGGACGTGACTATCCTATCTATATGTAAAATCGGTCTCTGATTCCGAAAATCGGGTTCATTTTTAATTCTATGGGAAGGTTTTTGAGATATCGGCAATTTACCGTTATTTGGCCAATGGGTCCACTTAATCCAGTATATCTCTTTAACACAGTGAGTTATCTTCCTTAGGGTGACACCAAACGAAAGAAAATTAAATTTCCTTTTTACGGTTCCTATAATATTTTTCTCTAACTCGTATAGTTTCTGAAATATTGACGATTAAATTTGAATTTTTTCGATTTTTTACGATTTTTTGAAGAAAAAATTGACTTTGTCAGACAATATCTTTAAAACCAATGTCTTCACCTTCGGTTTTACTCTTTTACGTGAAGCTCCATTCTATTGGGAAAAAGATAAGCTATCAACGAAGAAAATCCATGGTAAAATGGAAAAGTTATAGGCGATCAAGTAAATACAGCCAAGTCGCGCAGTGCCTCTGCACGGGTATATTCTATGCATGTTATACCCGTAAACGCGCTTGTATCTACTGCGCTGCCAATGTGCTGCTACTGCAGATGTGTAGGTATTGGTACAATATGCATAGAATGTACCCGTGCAGAGGCATTGCGCGACTTGGTTGTATTTACTTGATCGCCTATAACTTTTCCAGTTTACCATGGATTTTCTTCGTTGACAGCTTATTTTTTTGGAAATGGAATGGAGCTTCACGCAAAGGAGTAAAACCGCAGGTGAAATCATTGGTTTTAAAGATATTGCCTGACAAAGTAAATTTTTTCTTCAAAAAATCGTAAAAAATCGAAAAAATTCAAATTTAATCGTCAATATTTCAGAAACTATAAGAACTAGAGAAAAATGTTATAGGAGCCGTGAAAAGGAAATTTAATTTTCTTTCGTTTGGTGTGACCCTAAGGAAGATAACTCACTGTGTTAAAGAGATATACAGGATTGAGTGGACTCATTGGCCAAATAACGGTAAATTGCCGATATTTCAAAAACCTTCCCATAGAATTAAAAATGAACCCGATTTTCGGAATCAGCGACCGATTTTACATATAGAAAGGATGGTCGCGTTCAGAGTATTTTTTGGCTGTAGAGCAGTGTTATTTGTGTATAGTGGCAACAAGCAAAAAGCCAACTGACTGCCAAAAGAAGAACCACAGCCATTGTTCGCACACATTTTTTTCTTTTTTTGTCTTTATACACAAAAAAGTGTAATAGCAAAGGTTTTTGTTGTTGGGCATTGCTTGTAAAGTCCTACCCTGCAACAATGAATAAAACATGGGGCCACCACCATCAAAATGCTGACCATGTTAAATACGTTTTTATGGCTGGAATCACAACATGACGATGGCCTTGTTTTACATGACCATTTTCATCTGCCGCGAATGCACTCAACCCCCACGTTTTAAACATGCACACACACAAAAAGCAGCAGCACCCTGTAGGAAATTTAATTAATTTTAAATCACTTTATAAACTACTTTATTTTCAATAACAACTAATTGAAAATGTGACTTTTTCCTTTGCAATGAACTGACTTTTTTAACACGGCGATGTCATAGCAAGCAGTCAATTGCCCTATCCTGCATTTGTTTTCAACTACTTTACTAGTAGTTTAAAATAAATAACTTTATCTTGAGTTTCTTTTCAACTACTTTACTTGTAGTTTAATATAAATAACTTAATTTGATGTCGAAATTCAAGAAATGGTAAAAATGCGAAGCAAATTTTCCTCAAATATCGCAAATTGTTCTCAAGTTGATAAAGAATATTTGAAAAACTATTGAATTTATCTTAATTTTCAAATAATAAATATGAAACAATATTTTCTCCGTTTGAGAATTTCGTTTTCAGTGTTTAGTGGGAAGTGAAGCTGAAAAACGGTAACCAAAAAAAGGAAAGAACAATCTTGGCATACTTAGATCTGAAAACATGTGTTTACATATAAATATGTACATATACAAGAAACTGTCCCGCGCTGCATTTGTTTAAAGCTATTTTAAAATTAGTTGAATATAAATCACTTTTTAATATATTTATTTTTGCAACTAACTTTTTTTTTCCGTGAGGGCATAGCAAAGTACATACATTATGAAGCCAAGCAGATTGTGAAGTAAGAACCAAAAAAAAAATATTATTCGGAAAAATGAAAAATAAGAAATGATTTCCCATGAAAAGCGCGCAAACAACATTGCACAAGTGACTAGATACGACGCGACGATGGTACACACAAACCTACATAACCAACGCGAAAGGGATGCCGGGGTTGCGTGCTGGAGGGTTGGAGGGTTGAGACAAAACGAACAACCGATAGAATTACTTAAAAATGCCGCAGCTGTTGGTTGACTTCTGGCCAAAAATGTAAGGGTTTTCTGCTACAGTGAAATGGCCAGGCTGCGGGTTGGAGGGGGTTAACGTAACGAAACACCGTTTAGCAGCAGCGCTCAGCTACCCATACCACTCTTAAAATTAATATTTTTTTTTCGCTCAAATAGCTTTACTTTAGAGCGCAAAATGGCACATGGTTATGCACCTTTATTGTCTGTATAGTTAGTTATATGAGTAAGAGCAGTAATTTTGCATAGACGCGCATATGAGTACGTGCAACATGCCACAAGATATTAAGCACCATATTCTATACAGTTTTTTTTGATTGGATTTGCTTTGTCTATACACAATTTTTCGCATTTGTCCACTGACATCGAATGCCATGTACCCGTTAGAGCACAGGGTGTCGTTAATGCTTTATTGTTCAACAGCTCGCCAATGGCGAGACGGGCGGTAAAACGTTTTAATGGTCTGCATGACATGGCAGTGAATGTCATGGCTTGGCTGGGATGTTTGGTTGTAGAGAGCGTCCACTGACACATCAACTAACGGTTATTCGAAGGGATTTCTTTTTTTCCAGCCGCGGTTTGTCACCCTTTGCTGGCGATTAGAGGCAGTCACACAGAGACCGGAGGCAGACAGTGGCAAAGCAATGGCAGTTGGGGTTTTTGCCCTTTTTTTTTGTGTTTTGCATAAATCAAAATTCATGGTTTCCTGACTTCCTTCCATGTCTGCGGTTGAAGTATCAATCGTTTTAGCGGGTATTTTGAAGCTTGTTTTTTTGTTCAACAGTATTAGTGTAAAGCAATTTACGTTGGCGCTTGATTTTTGTGAATTTTTTTTCACGTATCTATTTTTGGTTTTTTTCATTTGGCAGTTTTGCGTAATTCCATCATTCAACGGCGTGTTATTTTAATTGATTGGCTGACCATTTTAAACTAATATGAATTTGAATTATTTGAGTGCTTCGTAAAAGTATTTTATTTTGCTTATAAAAAAAAGGTGATACTGAAGTAGGTATAGAGGGAAAAGACCGTCAGAAGTATGTAAAAAAAAATTTGGCAAAGCGAGTCCAGCGGAAGAGGAGAAAGGTATATATAAAAATGTAATTAAAAAAATGGTTGCTTTCCATTTCCAAGCCTCTAATTGTAAGATAAGTATTTGGTGGTGGAGTAGGTATTTGTCAGAAGATGCAGGCATTAAAGACATAGTGGAGTTACATAATAGTACTTGTAGGATTGTGAATAAAAAAATTCCACTGTAATATATAATAATATAATACAAACTCTGACGAGTTTTATGGCCGAGCTTCTCTCCCAATTCGAGGAGTGCTCCTTTTTGTTTTTCCTACTAATTGGGTGGACCTACAGTTTTGTGCCGGCTCCGAACGGCCAATACATTTTTGGTGAGAAGCTTTTTCATGGCAGAAAAACTCTCGGAGGGTATGCCGCCACTGCCGAGAGGTGACCGCTGCTCTTAAAAAAACCAATAATTGGATTTTTACTAATTAGAAATTTTTTTTGGTGTTTGTCCGGACTGGGGTTTGAACCCGAGACCTCTGGCATAGCAGGCGAGCACTCTACCCACTGCACCACAGCGGCCACACAACTGTAATATATACTTGTAGCATAAATACGAGTATCAACCCAGTAATAGATATTGTAGCATAAACATAAACCAATAGGATAAATATCAACCAATCGTATTATTTTATACAGAGGCCACACCAGCGGACTCTAACGGTAACTAGCGCAACACAACCGGATTCTGCGGGTGAATAGAAAAAATTCGAATCGGCACGTAGCACTCTAACGTGGAGTCGAAGAACTTAAGTTCTTTGTTGGGGTGCTTATATAAAATCTATATATTAATAGGCTAACATTTTTCCCATACAAATAATTGACAGGCTGTTTAGCACATTTAACACACCCATATCCACATAAAATTGATATGGATGTGTTCGTATGAGTCAGGAGCAGTGCATAGGCATATAATTTTTTCTATAAATTATTTGATTTGTTTATAATTAATAAATAAAATTTTTAGTTAAGAGAAATAGATATCGTAAACGTGTTTACAAATATCGTAAACACAGTTGAAGATTCGCTTTAATTTAAAAGCGCTCTCTCTATTTTATATGCATTGGCCCAGTTTACGCTCAGATCAAAATCAACGCGGCCAAATATCTCCTATTGCTTTTCCATTAAAGCGAAAAATGAAAGAGTGTGCGGGAGAGCACACTGAGTAATTTTAATTTTGACCAAGGCATATCTAACAGGTAGGCTCGGCGGCGAATTGAAAAACTTCTTTTTTTATTTACAAAGGTAGACTGTAATGTCAAAATCAAAGCGAATTCACATCATGGCCAATAGGAATGGACGAGCATTTTGACATTAAACTCTACCAATTACAATAACAAAATACATGGGAAATTTCTGAATTCACCACCGGGCCTACCTTCCTAGATCTGTCTCGATTTTGACCATGATTTCGCGTCGGACCGTGATCAAAAGAGCAAATCAGTGCTGCGGTACAACTAGAATTTGGAAAGTGTTGCTTATCTCCGCGAAAAGGAATAATTTTTGTACCAATACAAAGTTGAACAAATAAATTGCATTGTCGAATTTCGAGCACCGGCGATACTAGTTAGAATTAATGTTTAGCAAATTGAGTGTTCTTTTCAGGTCGCTTAATAGAAAAATCAACTATGTCTGTACGACTTGTGGAAGAGAAATATATGGAGACGTTGATAGCAATTCTTACAGACATGTCTTAGGAAAGCCGTATTTTAACCGATGATTCTGATTGATATCTAACAGATATCTGAACAATAAAAATATTAAAAAAAAAAAATATTTCGGCATGTCTACGCGAAATTGTTCAGATATGTCTATGAGATTTTTTCGGATGTGAAAAAAAGTTAAATTACCTAGATATTTCTGATAGAAATCTGTAAAAAATCTATAAGCTACATAGTTAACTTTATATTCAGATTTTTTGCAGAATTATTGTATGAATCAGAAATTATCTGTTAAAATTGTTTTCGGGGTATTCGCCTCTAAACAAAATATAAAAATTAAAAAAAGAGGTATTGCAAATTTCAAGGCGTCATATTAAATATTTTTTGTCTCTTATTTTCTTTATATGTATGAAAATTTAATCTAATTAATAAACCAAGTGGAATATTCAGACGGGCAATTTTATGTGATATTATTATATATTTACATATAAATCTCTTTATCTTCTTCTTGATTGACCCTTAACCGTCTAAGCGATGTTGACCGAATGCAACAAAGCGCGCCAGTCGTTGCTTCTTCCTGATAACTGACGCCAATTGGAAAGACCAAGGGAAGCTAAGTCATTATTCAGCTGACCCTTCCAACGTAGTGGAGACCTCTCTCTTCCTCTGCTTCCAGTAGCAGGTGTCGATAGGAATACTTTCTAGGATGGAACTACTTCATTCATTCTCATGACATGACCTAAGTAGATAACGGATCCGCTGAGATTTTAAATTCGCTGAACTAAGTATATCCATGTCTGCAAAAATCTTGTTAAATTTTCTTCCACACTCTCCGTCACTCTAAAGTACACCAAGTGCCATCTCATCTGATATTGATATCGTTCATGCTTCTACACACCGCATATTTTGGGACGGGAATGATGAGCGACTCGTAGAGCATAGTTTTTGTTCGTTGAGAGAGAGATTTATTTTTTAATTGCCTATTTAGTCCGAAGTAGTGCTTGTCATTCGATACTCATTATCTATTTTTATATTTTCTTGATATAAAATAATTAAACCACTTCCACTTCGACTTATACTTGACTTTATTTCTTCTCTTTTTTACAGATATCAACACTGTTATAAAGTTTGAAGGTACAAGCAAACAAAAGCACGCCTTCGGCAAATCTCAACTCATACGCATTGCAACATTTAACATCTAACTAAATTTAATTGTTATCGATAAAAGTTGAATAAAAATAACCGCAAAAATTGTCCGCCTCAAACAAGTCGCCCACGGCACCAACCACCACCACCACCACCAACACCACCACCAGCACCATCACCAGCACAAAATGCATCTCACCACAACGACAAATCCCGTCGTCGTCGCCTCCAATAATGGAGCAACGAATCATAATAGCAGCAACAACAACAACAACAATAATAACAATACAAATAATTCCAATTCGAATAATAATAATAATGGTGGCACAACAAACAACAACAACAACAGCAGCAACAATAACAATTCCAATGAACAAAATACCCCACCAACAGCGGCTCAGCTGCTCAACGAGGCTTACACAAAAATGACCTCGGACATTTTAGCCGAACGCACTTTGGGCGATTTCCTCACGGAACATCCCGGCGAATTGATACGCACGAGTAGTCCGCTATTTGTTTGTACAGTGTTGCCGCCACATTGGCGTTCGAATAAGACATTGCCGGTGGCTTTCAAGGTTGTATCGTTGGGTGATATTATGGATGGGACGATGGTGACGGTGCGCGCCGGCAATGATGAGAATTATTGCGCCGAGTTGAGGAATTGTACGGCGGTCATGAAGAATCAAGTGGCGAAATTCAATGATTTGCGATTTGTGGGACGCAGCGGTAGAGGTGAGTTGTTTAAAAGGTTTTTTATACTTATGGGCGCGATGATTTATGGTTTATGTGAAAATCTTAGGATTAGCCAACTTAACCGAAACTAACCCAGCACTCTTCTTCAGCTAATACTAGATAATATACTTTACCTCAAGAAGTTGCAAAGAGGAGATCTCATATCTCTATTTGAAAAAAATATAAGCAGATACATATAGTCATGTTAACTTGTTCTCTGGGCTTTACAAATTTATGCGTATTGGGAAGCAGATAAGAGAAGACGGAGACGGCACTCTGCTTTCTCGCGTACAGGTTTTTATTTTCTCAATATTTCAGGCTAAAGAGCATACAGTCAGTTAAAGTTCTGTGTGCAGATTCTTCACAGATTGTCGTAAGTCTAATGGTCTCAGAAAACGCTTGGCAATCGCTTATAAGAGTAGTGTATTCCTGAAGGCATTCTAGAGCAATGCTGTTAATGAATGATGGAATAGCTCTCCCAGTAAGTAGATTCTACATGCGCTTCACTCTAGTGCTCTTTATTTATTCGCTCGACAGTAAGACAAACTGTTACTGTCCTTAAATTTATTTTCGTTTACTGATCAATAACGATCTTAACAAAGCTCTAAAGGCTTACCTCATTAGAGGTTGAAACATCCAACACATGATTTCTTTCTTAAATAAATACACTGTAAAAAGAACTTCCCACATGAGAATCCTCTATGAAAGCAGCGCGCCTCGAATAGTTCTTGCCCCGGTACAACCATATCTCCTAAAGGTATACCGTAATCGGCATGTCTTCAATTGTTAACTTAATTCGCATTCGAATAATGTAGCGAATAATCTTGCGAAATAGCACGTCTCCACGTAGCTGATCGTCGTTCAGTTTGATATTTCTCATTCTTGCTCTTCTTCAATGTACATACATATGTATGTAGGGGGGGGGGGGGGGGGGGGCAAGCACATCAAATATTTGATGCAGTCAAACATCAATTTGTTTTCGACTAAAATCAAGTGTTGCTGTTCCGCTCTTAAATGTCAAAAATAATACTAATTTGTGAGTGCGACTACAGCAACACTGCCAATATAAAAATGACAACAACAACTGTCAAACAAACTGGGTTGCGCAAAGTCAAAAGGTAGGAAAAAAACT
The DNA here is from genome assembly GCA_960531455.1 of Urophora cardui. Classification (NCBI taxonomy): domain Eukaryota; kingdom Metazoa; phylum Arthropoda; class Insecta; order Diptera; family Tephritidae; genus Urophora; species Urophora cardui. The sequence continues at coordinate 149,727,592 of OY482671.1, read as the reverse complement.
ACTAAAATACTAGATACTATATATACAACAGCTGATCGGGTTGTTGTGTGCAAAATTATTCAAGTCGCTCATTTGGTGAAACCCAAAAGTAAGTTAACCCCAAATCTGGGCTAAATTAAGTCAAAACTTAGTTTTATACTGTTTTCAGACAGAAAATTAATGTAGTACATTACATTACTTTTTTAATTTAACAATAAATTCTTGTATTTCACACACACTCAATTAACAAGGAGATGTTACTTTTCATTAAATAATTTGTTATTATTGACAAGAATTTTTTAATAAATAATCCCAGTAAACATTCGGAGTCATAAAAAAATCAGAAAGGAATCGTAAACTGGAGCATTCACACTCATTATGAGCTCATTTTGGAGTCCGAAATGTATGTATTTCTGTTCTTAAGGTGGTCGCCTGATATGAGCCTAATTTTATACATTTTATGAGCCTGAATATGTAGTAAAACCAAAAAAAATTTCTTTGGTTTTGCATTTTCCTTCCCCTGACCCAATTCTCTTCATCCCCTCTCTCCATTCACCCAGCTTATTCTCCTCTTCTCTCATTGGTTGCGTTCAGAAGTCGGAACTGTTGAGAAAAACTGTTGTGTAGATATCACTGAGCGGAAAGGGATATAATCTGCTCCTTCTGAACGGGCTGATACAGAAAATAAGCAAACTATTATTGTAATTACCTATCCAAAACATAATCGGCAATAATTTCGCTGCTTTGAAACATTTTTATCACATTAAAAAATTCATAAATATAGGTATTTATATATTTGTACTTATGTCAAAATCGTAAGCACAACATGTTGTCCGAAGTGAGCATAAAAAATTTATGATGAAAAAAAGTGTCCAAACTAACATCATGTTGTGTTAATCAGAAATACTCAACTTTGCGTTCAGAAGATAAAAACACAACTGTTGCGCAACCGTTGGGATTCTGAACACAACCATTGTGGGACCTTCATTGCTTGCTTTATAGTGTTGTCTATTTGTATTTTCCTCCGGATGAACTTTAGTGATACTTTTATACCTACTTCCCATTTTTCGAATTACAATTATCATTAAAAAAAAACAAAAAAAAAATTATAAAAAAATTTTTCCTAAGCTCATAAATATTTCACACATGTTTGTAATTCATATCCGACTCCAAATTATGAGTGCTCTGAGAATTTTTGTTGGGATAATAAATTCATGCCAAAACGAACTGACGGTTGACATTGAAAACTTCAAAATTATTAAAAACGAACTTACCTCCCAGAGTTGCATTGGATTTTTATTCGATTAAAAATTCAATTAATTAGTAATGGATCCTTTAATAATTAAACTTCTCTATGCAAAATCGAGCTTCATTATCAACTTAATGAAGAAAATGTGGATAATTACTCCATTAACCGCCTGTGTGAAATCAGTTTTAGCTTTAGTCACGCTGGTGAAACCGGGCCTTAGATTCTGCTTATCAATGCTAATGCTAAAATATTTGGTGAACTGTAGACACGAATTGAAACAAATCTCACTGTTTGATTTTGACATGTAAATTTCTGTACTATTCTCTGATGCCATTATAATATTAAGCAGTACCTAGCCAGGGGGGAGCAGCTGCCCCCCTGCCCCTACCTGCCTACGCCCTTGTGTATTTTCGCTCATTTTTGCGTTTTTGTTTTGGTCTGTGTGAGATTTCGATAGATTTACGATGCAAAATTACAGAAGGCATCGATATTATCGGGGTTGGCGAGTGCGTTGAGAACGAATAACAACGTATTTTATTCGTTATTCGCTCTCAGAATATTGTATGGAAATTAGAGGGGTTCGGCACTGGATTCGAGGTCGAACGATGATTGAGAGAGCGAATACAGATAAAACGAGCGAACGAGGTTATGTGGAGACATGCAATAAGCAAGTTATTCTACATTCGCTTGACGTTAATTCGGATTAGACGACTAATACATAGACCATTTTGCCGATAGCTGTTTTAAATTTAAACAAATATCAATCTAAGCTCGATCAAAGTAAAACTAATATTATTTTCCATTTCAGAAATTTGTAAGATAACTTAGATTACTGTAGAAAATCCAATTAAATACACTAACGAATTACACAAATTAATTTGCCACTTAACGTAGAACAACAAATTAATTTTACATTGTTTCGTGTACATGCTGGCATTTGCTAATAGAACAAGAAGCATAAAAGCATTTGAATGAACCCTTAAAAAATGTGCTCCAAATGAAGTTGACCGCGTGTTGACACTTTTTCGCTTAACAAGCGGTTTCATTCATTCGTTCAGACTATTAGTGTTGTTGTTGCCTCTACTAAGTGCCCCAACAACTGATAAGTGCATTGTGTTCCACAGCATGTTTTGTATTAAAACAAAAGGGAAGTGAAGCAAAGACAAAAAAAAAAATAATTCCAAATTAAAGTGGAAAATAAACTAAATTTAGATAAGGTTTATTGCATTGAGCGAAACTTCCATTGTTGTGCTCGGTGGGAGTTGAGCTTAAAACGTAAGAGGAAAGGCAAATTGCATGGCAGCCGAAAAGCACTTGAACCGCGTAACTAAATTGTGTTCATCAGCTTTTTTAACAGACAAATTTTCGTTTTGTCTTTTTTTTTGGCATTTTCACGCAAAAACTTTTGCCCTTCATTCATTTTCATTTTCACTTTAGCAAAGCAAAAGTTTTGCAATGTTTTCAATTTAGGTACTCGCATTTCGTTTTTTATTCCTTTTTTGGGAGTGTTTTGTTGTGAAATTTTTGCGAAATTCTTTGCTTCTTTTTTGTTTCAGCTAAATGGCACTGTTCGAAAAAAAATAAAAAAAAAGAAACAAACAAAAAATCGACGCATCCGCAGCGGTCACATGAAGTAAAAGCGTTGCATTGTTGTTGCCCAAATTGCTGTGTGTTAAAGAGCAATTGTTGACCTTTACCGCCTACTCTATTCTTTCTTCTTCTTCATACCGTTCTTCCATTCAGCAACTTATCTTCTTCACACGCTCATTTGGCGCAGAACATCGGTCAGCACGTCAACCAACTCCCTGAAGAGTATGCAGCGATACCTCTGGAAAATGAGCATTGTTTTTTCAGCAACAGCAAAATCACAACAACAACAATATCAAAAATCAAACAACAAAAGTGTAAAAAATAGCAGCCGCTACTTTCGATGACGATGACGACGGCTGACAGCTTTTTATTGCCAACAATTTTGCCACTTTAACTTGCCTCAACAGCAATCAAATTTCAAGTGTTGTTAGATAATAATGGTAACAATAACAAGAAAAAAAGAGAAAAACAATAACAACAACAAAGGGGTTTTCAGTGCATTAAGAAGAGTGAACAATTTTTTTCCTTCCCAAACAGGAGGCACTCATTGTGGCATTTACTCGGCAAGTTGTAGGTGTTTTCGTGGCAAAGTGTGGCGCACTGCCTGTGCTGCGCTGTGTTGCATTGTCATCCATACTACTATTGTTGCTGAAAAGTTGTTCCAACTGCTGGCGTTGCTTTTTTTAATTGTTGAGAATTTCGTTTTTTTCGTCCATTTTTTGTACGAATTCATTTTCTCGTGTTGCCTTTTGGCGCTTTGCAATTGTTTCTGCCATTGTTTAACCAGAACAATCCACTCAGTTATGTTGGCATTCAAAAAAATATGAACTCTTTAGCTATTAATTGAGGAATGTAATTAGAGAGAGAGAGAGAGAGAGAGAGAGAGAGAGAGAGAGAGGGAGAGAGAAAAAGGGTACTGGTCAAGGCTTATCCAATACAGGTTAAGTTACTTGCGTTTGCTTTATCTTGTTTCTTCTTTAAAAATGTCAATGTGAAAGAGGAGAGAAATGAATTTCAATGTAAAATTTTTCCCAATTCGTTTTGTCCGACATTCACACTTTTTAGTATACATACACAATTCCAATCAGCTTATCTACTACGATATCCTTCTTTAGATAATTCTTGGTACTGGTTAGAAATTTAAAAAAGAAAATATTAAAATAAACAAAAAAGCTATTCACTCTAGCTACTTTCGGCCTCTCTTTTCTTCTTTCGAAAAATGCGACCCTCATCGCTGTCTCCTTTTCATTCGCGTTACGTGTTGTGTGTTCTAGGCTGCGTTCTTTCGCATCGGCACGAAGTGCGAGAAATACTCGGACATGTCTTTAGATCAGACCCCGGCAAAACTAAAACTGAGATTGTGTTAGTGAGAACAGAGAGATTTATGCAACAGTGGTGTAAGAACTAAGCATATGGGGCAAACGTACAAAATAGCAACGTTTTGAAAATAAAATAAATATTTGAATAATAACGAAAAATTTATTACTTAGGAATTTTTAACTTGAAAAAATGTTTTATAAATTAATTTGGATTCACCAATCTAAAATATTGGAAATTAACTTAAAAAAATGTTTTATAAATTAATTTGGATTCAAAAATGTAAAATATTGGAAATTCCAATAATAAAAAAATATCTATAAGGAGTTTTTAGTGTAAAAAATATACATTAAAAATTTATTTGAAGAATATTCATTGAGAAATAGTTGAGAGTTGATATCATTTACGAAATTTTTCCAAAAGTACATAACTAAACTTGTTAAGGTATGCAAGGATGGGGCGTAAGTTATAACTGAAGATTTAGTAGAACCTTTAAGAATAAGCAAATTTTATTATATGAATTGAAAAATAAAGCATTGCAATTTTGCAACTTGAAAATTTGGTTGCAGTACAAAATGATTTATTATTCATGGTCATACATACGCAATGGCACACTGTCGCATAACAAACAAAGCAACGCAGCCAGTGCTTGTGTTCCTTCTTCGCTGTCTAAACAACGACTGAATCACAGAGCGTAAGCCTATGTGTGTTATACTCATTAACTCACGTGAGTCGATTTGCCGGGCCTTGCTTTAGATCGAGAATCACCCTCAGAAAGTTGAAGTGAGTGACGAATAGAGAGTTCGCTGACTGCGGCGTACTCAGCCATTCGACATCAACATTTCCTACCGATCCTCACTCCGAGGTGCACTCTTTGCTGCAGATATGTTTATCGGCCGTCGAGTATGACCTGATCTATTTGGCTCCGCTTTGTTGATGTTTTTATGCTGGAATCTGGTAGGTATTGCTGAAGGGCATGTTTTGGGCTCCGTTTAAGTCGATCAACTTCGTCCCATTAGGAGTGGTTATGTCTTGGGGGCTGAAATTTATGACTGTGAGCCGAGAGAGTCTTTAAACGCATCGTTCCCTGGGGGGCGTGGACGAAGATGGGCGATATGTTGAAGATCCCCGCTTTGATGCGGATGGTGGTGAGACGCCTATTTACTGCTGTGAACGCAAGTACTCAGCGACGGAATCTCTTTTCCACCACAAATCCCACACCAAACATGAACATGACCACTAAACTTGAAAGACCATTTTCTCTTTCATCGCACATCATGCAAAGCGATGATGCCAGCCTTTATTCTTGCGAGGACACCCCAGTAGAAGTCATCAAAAATGAACGACATCAGCCGGGGCTTAAGAGCAAAGCATTTGGATAGGTGCATTGGCTATGTTTGTTTTAAAGTGATGATCCCATGTTGCAATGCGTTTAAATAACGAGGCGCTTATTCCAAGGTATACGAAGTATTTTGCCTATTCATTGAATTGTTACAGATTTCATCCTTTGAACATTATGACATAATGCTTCCTCTATTTAACGAAATATAATCCTCAGTCATTCAAAGCATTCAATCAACATTGGTCTTTAGTTGGAAAGGCACAAAAGTTATTTGATGCCTCGAAAAACCAAAAAATACAAACAATTCCGAATGAAAAGAGAGAAAAGAAAGATATTTGCATAGAATTGCTATATAATGCAACAGAAAATAACAAAAACAACAATAACAAAATAAATAATACCGAAAATCGTACAAAAATAACCGGCAAGCAATACGCGCTAAACCAATTACAACAACAACAGCTAAAAGGCAACACAAATCAACATGCAACCGTTTGTGGTTGCACCGCAAAAACCAAAGCCCCAATACAGGCCACACATTTCACTCGTCAACATGATTCCGGGAACAAGGCGTTCCGCCACATAGATTACACACAGTCAACATTGGTATGTACATTGTACATACATACATACAGCATGTACGTTTCCCTTGAGCCCAACGGCCAACATAAGCCACGCAAGCGAGTCGACGGAGAGTCAATGCCCGCGGTGCTGCCATCACCAGCGCAACCGTCACTCCGCACGCATTTCATTTCAAATAGAAGCGCGCATTTAATTATAAAGGCTCAGAGGTTCTAACGCCTGTCAATAGCAGGTGATGAGGGCTTTCCATACAGACATATACACATATACGAATTTAAACAAACCCAAAGAAGGTCATAGTATGCCTATTGGCGCTGCCATCTGTGTGCTGAAATGCCTGATTCCTGCCGTATATGCAGCCGCGTATACTTTACACATTACCCAACTATCCGCTCAATTCGAAATATAGGCTTTTCCTTTTAAATGTTTACGTTCGTTGGCGCATTTGTTGTTGCATTTGTTGTTTGTATTTTCGTGTATCAAACCTAACAAAATTTACGCCTTATTTGAGACTTATTTGAGACTAGCAAACGGTGCAGTGAAATAACGCCCGTGGAATTAACGCCCGCGGGCGTTATTTCCCAAAAAAAAAGGAAATAACGCCCGCGGGCGTTTCTTCTTTTCTTGAAAAAGAAATAATTCCCGCGGGCGTTATTTCGTTTGATCCATGGGCTTTATTTCTCTTTCGAAAGGGCAATTAAGCCCGCAGACGGGTTTTTTTTAAATATGGTGTATTAGGGAAAAAGCGCCGCAGGCGAAAAATTGGAATAAAAAATCGCGCGATTTTTAATTCCAATTTTTCGTGTTTTCTGAGTATGGTGTATTATAATTGGAAAACGCGCCGCAGGCAAAAAATTGGAATAAAAAATCGCGCGATTTTTAATTCCAATTTTTCGATTCTTTAAATTTTTTTTAAATCCCTTCTAAATATTCAAATATTATGTACATATGTGTCAACTCCGCCGCTTAATAGAAATAATACCTACGAGTAATTACTGAGACAGAGAGGCTCAGGGTTATTGCTGAGAGAGGCTTAGTTAAATGGATATTATTTAAAATAAATATATCTGCGGCGCTTTTCCAATAAAACAAACACCATATTTAAAAAAACGAAAAATTGGAATAAAATATCGCTTTTTTATTCCAATTTTTCGCCTGCGGCGCTTTTCCCACTAATACACCATATTTAAAAAAAAAAACCCCGTCTGCGGGCTTAATTGCCCTTTCGAAAGGGAAATAAAGCCCACATCGCCGAATAGGGCGCGCGGGCGTTCTTTCCCTTTCTGAGTGGAAATAATACCCACGGGTTTAATTTCGTTTTATTCGCAGGCGCTATTTCTTTTTCAAGAAAAGAAAAAACGCCCGCGGGTGTTATTTCATTTTTTTTGGGAAATAACGCCCGCGGGCGTTAATTCCACGGGCGTTATTTCACTGCACCCTAGCAAACACCCGTCCGCTTTGCAATGACGAATAATAGTATTAAGTTAACTCAAGTCAAGTCAAATCAAGTCAAGTCAATTCAAGTCAAGTCAATTCAATTCAAGTGAAGTCAAGTCAAGTCAAGTCAAGTCAAGTCAAGTCAAATCAATTCAAATCAAGTCAAGTCAAGTCAAGTCAAGTCAAGTCAAATCAAGTCAAGTCAAGTCAAGTCAAGTCAAGTTAAGTCAAGCCAAGTCAAATCAAGTCAAGTCAAGTCAAGTCAAGTCAAGTCAAGTCAAGTCAAATCAAATCAAATCAAATCAAGCCAAGCCAAGTCAAGTCAACTCAAGTCAAGTCAAGTCAAGTCAAGCCAAGCCAAGCCAAGCCAAGCCAAGCCAAGTCAAATCAAGTCATGTCAAGCCAAGTCAAGTCAAATCAAGTCAAGTCAAGTCAAGTCAAGTCAAGTCAAGTCAAGTCAAGTCAAGTCAAATCAAGTTAAGTGAAAATAATAAGATAGCACCGAAATTTTACTTCGATACCAATATTGCTAAAAACATGCCGGGTCCATATTTTGGCCCATATGTGGAGAGAGGAGTTCGAAATTACCATGGAGACACTTCTCTATTGAAAAGCCGATCAATACCTTTCATTTGATACCAATACAATTCCACGTTTTTACCCATATCTGGGGACCCGTCATAGGCATCGCAATGAAAAGTGATCTGTGTTGAAACCTTGCTCAACATCTAGTTAAATGTCATTCTACTTGAACTTCCGAAAAGGGAAATTTTTCGTGAGGGAGCTAATAGATTGAAAATCGAGTCCAATATGAAGTTAAGCCATTTGCTGTTTTTTTTTTTTTCAAGAAATTGCGAGTAAAAAGAATTTTGACCTGAGAGTTCAAAATGATTTGAGGATTTTACCAAACGTGTATAGATATGTACGTAATTCCTTTATCCTTATTTTGAATCATTCAACCTTCTGCTATAATTTTGCTATCGACAACACATTACTCACAATAATGATTGCAGGACGAGTATGGGTGTCATCAATTCATTCTGTGACCCTCCATTTGAGCCACAGCTGGGTGTAAACAAAGTAATGTTTTCATTGATTTTGCAACTAACTACTATATGAATTGATACGATGAAAAGTGGATGCGGAATGGCGAATGGTGGATGCTGGGCTGCCACTTTGCATTCTTGCATTTTACTGCGTATGTTTGTGCCTTTATTTGTGCGAGTGTATAGTTTTTGGCGCGTTCGTTCGCTTTATTTTGACAATGTCGGAATGCGCGCACGTACTAACCACTGGCAATCGCCTCCAATGCCATCTCCTCATCCACCTATGTATGTATTTCATTTGGCTATCATTCACAGTAACGCACGCGATAGCGCCATTCATGCGTTTCTGCGATGCTGGCAAAACGGAAATGCTTAAGTTCAACAATTATCAAAGTTTGACCACACACCAAAAAAAAAAACGATTTTCTACATAACAACGCAGAGATAGACACACATATGAGTAACTGCACACCATCATCAAATCAAGTCGCATAACACAATTTGCTGAATTTCACAAAGCTAAGCATTCATTGACACGCTACGAGTATTCACGCCATTCCTTCTATTTGTTTTTGTTTCACATTTTTTTGTGCATGCTTTCCTGTTTTTTTGTTTTAAAAAATTTCGTTTGTTGAATTTTGGTTCTGTTGGAATTTTCAGCATTCTCTCGCCCCCTATTTTATCAGCAAAAACAAACAGAATTCATAGAAGGTGCTTTTGTTTTGAGCGAAAACGGCTTTAGATATTTGCGGAAACTCAGATTTGCACAACAAAGAATTTTTTGTGTTTAGAGGCAGTGTATTTTGTTTTTCTCTTTTTTGAAAATTTTGTAGGCACTGCAAGTGCATTTGGTTTGCTTTAGCTTATTGAAAAGTGCATTAAATAGTGAGTAACAATGACTTGAATTGAATCAAGGTAAAATTTTCAAGACATATATATGGCTCTTTGTGGAAACAACATGAGGATAACATTAAATTTCTAATGCTTTTGTCAAAGTTCGCTCTTAACTTCCGCATTATCCATTTCTACATTTCATTTCTATATTCATTATCGCAAGTGAGACTTGAAAAAGGGATTCCTTTTCAAATTGTTAACCAGGACTAATACCACTGTGCTTCAACATGATGATTCATCTCTCCGTAATTGATGAAACTAAAATAAAAGGAAAGCTTCTCCTTCTAGTAATTAATAAAGCCCCGTAATGCATTTTTGGCCTATAGCTCTGGTTTCATTTTTATTTGTCTGTGCTGATGCCTTCGCCTTTGAGCTGGCAGCAATATATGTAAATAACAGTAACAGCAGCAAAGCAATAACACTTATTATGTAATATTTTTTTGTTATTTGTTTGCTAAATCAAAGCCATAAATCCACTAAAATCCGCTGAACACCCATGGCGTATACGTAATGTATACATAACTATGTACCTATGTACATTAGACCGTATCGCCAAAAATAAAGTTCGACGTTAATTGAGCTAAAAAACTGAATACTCGAAAAGTTCCTCAAAATTCTAAAAACATTAAAATTTCAGTTTTCAAAAATGTGTAGCTTTTTTTAATTTTTTAAATGATATTTTAAATTAACTTAAAGTGATTTTGTTAAAAATTTTCAAGCCCATTTTTAGGTAACTAAGTAAGATTCAGTTATTTTCCATTTGACACCAATTCTTTTTTATTTTATTAAGAAAAACTTTCATTTCAGACTCCTTAAAAAAATTGTTTCTGCGCAAGTTTAGCTATTATTACATTTTTTTAATTTTATTAAAGAATTAATAAAAGTACCCCTTCCTGGCAGGAACGTTAAAAGCCACTGTCACTGAAAAAAATCATGGTGACTAAAAATTCACAATCACGAATCACTCCGTTGCTCAAAAATCACGGGATCGGCCATCCCTAGATTATACGATTATACTATATAATCTAATTAACCCTATGTGCGCCATTTGGGATCACTACCAACCAGTATTTAGTTTATACCACCCTAATGTACCTTTTTTATGACTGCATGTTAAACGTAATCAATAGTAATTTTCGATTTTTTTCAGAGGAACCCCCTACTCAAATTTTATGGCAAATAACTCTCTAGAACATTTTAGCCGCCATACCAGAGATCTCGGGTTCTATCCCCATTCCGCACAAACACCAACCAACCAAAAAATTTTTCTAATTAATTATAACCCAATTATTGTGTTTTTGGAAATAGCGGTCACTTCACATCAGTGGGCGGCATACCCATCGAGTGTATTTCTGCCATGAAAATTGTTCCCACGGCATGTATGTGTGTATGTATTATGCACCGAGCTGTTAAATTGATCCTGAACTAGCTCTTAGATTATGAAAAGGAAGCGCGTGTCTTCTAAGACGCGCACTCAAATTTCCGATTGGGTATGTTCAAAAGCTTTATAATAGCTACTCTTTTATCATTCACAGAACTTGTTCATCTGTCCATCTCCAAATCGTGTACAAATAATCCCACTCTCAAATTGTTTATTAAGCTTTGATTGCGATTTGCGCATCAATTTGCAAAGAGATTTGCATACAATTAAATGCTTGCTAATAATACTTTACTCAAATATTTAACTTATTGTCATATTTTTCATATATGTATATGATGCCATTGTTTTTGTTGTTTTTACTATTGTTGTTATTCTCATTGGAATATATTTGTTGTTTGTTGACGAAATCTTCCACTTTTGCCACTCAAGTGTTGCTCTCTTATTTATCATTGTTTTGCTGATTTGCTCATTGTTGTTTTGTTGTTGTTTCACTTTTGCTGTTGTTTTTGTTGCTGTTGCCATATCAATTATTATTAATATTTACTTTGTGTGGGCATTTATTTATTTAGTTTTGGTTTTTTTGTGTGTTGCCAATAAATTGATGTCATCGGCCCCACCACAAAGTGAATACTGTTTGAGGTTGATTTGATGACCAAGTGCTTAAATGAATGCTTCACTTCTTAAATTACATATTTGCATATGCATAAAGGTATGTGCATATAGGTGGATACTCAAATGAACATACATACATATGTATTTATTATATACATATCAAGTCATATATGCCTCTTCATCTTTTCGGCAGATAATAAATGAAAACATTGACAAAATGCCTTTCCCAGTATGAAACAAACAGAATTTATATATGTACTTTGGGGTAAGCGGAAAAATGCAAGTAAAAGCCCGTCTCCATATAAATTTATTCGCCAGCGAAACATCCCGCTAAATAAGCCGTCTCCACGTGGCTGATCGTTATTCAGTTTAACATTTCTCTTTCTTGTTCTTCTTAAATATTTGTTTGTTTGCTAATTTTTGCGTTTTTGTTTTGGTTTGTGTAAGATTTCGATAGATTTTCGATACAAAATTAGAGAAGGCAGCGATATCATCGGGTTTGGCAAGAGGGTTGAGAACGAAACAAGTGTTTCAATCTTCATTCGCTCTCAGAAATTTGTATGGAAATTATTATTAACGAGTTTCGGCACTGGTTTTGAGATCGAACGAAGAATGAGAGAGGGAGTGCAGAAAAAAAGAGCGAAACACGTTCTGTGGAGACATGGTATAATTCAAACAGCGGTGGTAGAAGTGATAGCTATTACGAAGAAAACCACATTCTTCGTCATCAGACTTCTGTTCGATAAAGGACTGCCACTTCTGTTGCTATTACCGAAAGAGATAGGTAAATTGGCTAGTAAGGTAGAAATGTTAATTGACACGATCGAAAAATGAAGATATTTCCTTCATAAAATATTCCAAATCCTAAATATAATATAAAGCCTTGAATAACCCACTTTATCTAAGGAAAAAGAAGATCAAAAACAAAGAATCCAAAACCAACAACAAATATGTATTTAATTCATACCCATAACAAAGAGCTGAACAAAAAATCCGAATAAGAAAATTCAACAAACTCAACCGAACCAAAAAGGCAAGAAATCAGACTCTTAGAAAAAGAAAATAAATAAAAAATAAATAAAGAAGGAAGTAAAAACAAAAAGGCACGCATATTTACACACCATCTTAGGAGTAGGCAACATTGCGGCTGCGGTGTTGACACGAAAATGGGCGGCCTGGCGAAAAAAAGGCAAAACAAATGTTTTTTGGGGAAGGTAAAAACCAAAAGTTAAAAAAAGCGCAAATAAGCTCTAGCAAGGATGCTAAAGAGCATGAGGATATCGCCTTAAGGATATCATAATCAGCTCCATTACAACTCACTCAGCCAAGTCACGAAAGGTGCTCGAAGACAGCAAGGCAGAAGAAAATTGGCAAGCAAAAGAAAATGAGGGCGAGTGAGAAGTAAAGAAAAATGAAGCAGAAAAAAAGTAAATCTAAACGTTGGCGACGAGGGCGTGCAACAGCAATTCCCAAATGCCATGTCATGCCCGATTATGGGCTTCAACGCTTCACACGCTTCTTACGCACAAACAACACACGGCGCGTTTTTTTTTGTACATATGTTTGCTGTTGCTTTTATTATTTGTTTTTGTTGCTGTTGCGTGTAAGTTCATAAAATGTCTTGCTTTCCGTTTTTGCGCTTTTTTTCTTGTGCTACTTTGTGTGCTTTGGGGCTGAAAATTGGCGGTATTTGTATTTGTTGGCGTGTTAGCATTACAAGCAAAAGTATTTGTTAATATCAACAGAAAAAACCGCTAAGCGGGCAGAGGGCGCAAAGGAAAAATGAAAAATGAACAAGGAAAAGAAGCAAAAAAAAACAAGAAGCATCGAAATAAAGACAAGAAGATTTATGAGGATTTGAAGTTGTCAACTTTGTGATTTTTTTTGCGGGAAAGATTTTTTCGCTTTGTTAACTTCTTGTAAATTTGTAAAAAAAAAGGTTTGTATGTATACTTTTTGTTTGCTTGTTTTTCCGACAGGGTAGGAATATGATGTATTGTGGAACGATAACAAGGGATGACGGAAGATCGTTCCACAATACATCGTTTGTACATATATTTGTTTTAATTTTTATAACCAGCTGTGTCTAGCTGTCTCTATTAAATGGTAGGCTGTAGAGCATGCCGTAAATTCGATCGAGTCTTTTATTTCGCCAAATATTATCTAGCTCTGCACTGCTGGATCTACATAAGTTTAATGCTAGTTTGGGAGGAAGAGCCTATTCAGCAAATCTCATTTCGCTTACTTGATCACTGTAATGTCTTCCAGGCGGTGGTAGCAGCGAAAAGCGAATGTAAAGACGTTTTACATCTTCTCAGACAACCAGGCTGCACTGAAAACACTTGAGACCGTCATTTGTAAATCCAGTACCCTAGAAAATTGTTTGTCATGTATCTTATATACGTGCCTGGGCACTGTAGCATACCGGTAAACGAGATGGCAGACGAAATTGTTATAGAGGGCACATCCGCTGCATTTTCAAAGTCGTGGAAGGGTTTGAGGTATGCCGCTCACTGCCAGCTATCTCACACAGATGGAGTTCAACTTCGAAGAAGCAAATGACAGGTGGCATTGTTGAGAACTTGCAACCATATTAGGCTCTTGTGGTCCAACTTGAACGCCAGGCTGACAAAGACTCTATTCGCACTCGGATGGTTCGAGTTTGTACCAATTGCAGGGCTAGTAACATGCCATGTAATCCTTGAAAAGCATGCAGGATAAATGCTCCATATAACGATTACTTTTGAAGACGCAGAGTAGCCCGAAACAGTAAAGCACTTGCTGTGGGTTTGCCCAGCACTAGGAAGGAGGCGACTGAATCATTTAGGAGCTAAGTGTGCCAAATGGAAATTTGCAGCCACTGCAACCTAACCTAACTTTCGTCAAACATTTTTTTGTATAGCGATTGCCTCGTTGGCACTAATCGCTAGGCTCTTGTAAACCATTCCATAAGACATAATTCTCTACACTACATTATTGCTTTCTTCTTTCTTGTGATATTTTCTCTCTTTTTTAATTCATTGCTTATTTTTCTGATGTATTGTGGAGCGACTTTCCATCATCTCTTGTCGAGTTTGGTTTGGTGCCTCCAACCAACCAACCGGTTTCGGCTAATATGCGCCATATTCAGTGGCCTTTTTCGCGCATATTAACCGAAACCGGTTTGTCTCCAAACCAAACTTGACAAGAGATGACGGAAAATCGTTCCACAATAGATCATATTCCCACCTTGTCGGAAAAGTAAGCAACGAAAAAGCTTATTTTTATCTCTCTAGCATGACAGTCGTTTGAAACTCATTTACTTATTTTCTTGCCATTATTTCAACTCATTATTAGCTATGCAAATACATTCACACACTTTTAAGCCTTCTACGTTCTTTTTTACCTTGCCGCACGCTTAGCAACTGCGTGTGTGTTGCATAGTTTTAGGCGTAGAGGCGCTTAAATCAGTTAACAAAGATTTGTTATGTATGAAAATTTAATTAAGTAGCAATTCTTATTTATTTTTTGTTTCTAGTGAATTCCTCACATATCGCGCCTAGAAGCAGCTTCCTTTGTCAATTTCAAGTGTTGCCAATGGCAAAAGTGGCTGGCAAAGGTGAATGTGAATGTGAAAGTGAAATGCTTTTAACTTGACAAACAAAGCGTAAATCATTTTGTAACAAGTGGGCAGACGTGTAGACATACATATCTACATACACATATGGTGCTTTGTAAACTCTATAAATTCATTATTCATTACTTTTGCGAAAAAAACCAAAGACAACTCGCACTTGAGCGCCTTCTTTTTCAATTGCAATTAATTTTTTACACACTCAAGCACTCGCTCGAAAAATACGTACGTTCACTTGTCGCAATTTGCTCCTCCCATTTATCTTTTCTTGTTTACATACATATGCGCATATGTTTGTATGTGCCTTCAAGAAATAATGAATAAGATTATGTGGCGTGAATTGTCATTAGCAACGCGTCTAGCAGCTAATCCCCCGCCTCGTCTCATGATAAATGCTTTTCAGAGAGTTTTGTTGTTGCAGCAAAGCTGTGGTTAATCACACGAAAGGAAAAAGTGTAGTAAAAAAGGAAATTTTCTTAACAAAAATATTTGAAAATTTCTTACAAAATTAATTCCTTTTGTTTTGAGCATGTAAGCTCATGTTTGTAGATAGTGAGTGAATCGTGCACATTTGTGTACTTTTTTAAGTGCTCACTCTCTAAAGATGAACCAACCAACTTACATACATACATATGCATCTGCGTTAAGTTACTTCAAGTTCTGAGATAGAGTTTCAATTAAAATGCTTCACATAATATATTTTAAGTGCTTTTTTTTGGTGATTTAGCTTCGTAGTCGGGCTTTTTTAGCAACAGACGGCACGTTCATGGTGATATTCCCAAACATCTCCTACCCGCACAGCACTAAAGAGACAGTGTGCGTAAGAAAAACATAATCTTAATCCAAAGAGATGGTTGGAGCCCCATTGACTCCAATTAGACGGTTAGCTGGTTAGAGTGGCGAGTCCCATTGACTCCAATTAGCGCCAAAGCGCCGTTTTTATACCATGACTCGTGGCTACGAAACCAGAAGAATTAAAGGAGAATATCAATTCGGCAGCAGGGAAGCTCCTACGCGCCCTATATCCATCCTGTTGAGTTTAGGTATCTAAAAATCCTCTCGGGTCTGTTATCTTTGAGTTGCGAGAGGTTGTCGATGAAAGGCTTGCCAAAAAATTTCATTCTACCTTGGCAGTGCGAAGGACACTCACATGGAAGGTGCTCCACTGTCTGCTCCACTCCAGAAAGATTAAAGCTGCGGCATGGAGTGTAATGGTGCAGACCCAGGGGGGCCGCGTGGGTACCAATGGCCCCATGTCCGGTGAATACCGCATTTAAGCGGGAAATGACACCGCTGGCTATCCTTCGAATAGCTGAATAGCTGAGGGCCACAGACTTCTGCAGACCATGCAGGTCTGCAACTGTTTCTAGCTTGTTCTAGCCTCCTCAAACCAGTGCCGAGAGATTTGGCCCTTTATGAAACGAAGGGGCACAAGAATCTCCTCCGTCTCTGCGCTATCAAAAGCCAAGCCTTGCTGGTTTAACTCATGTTGTTTTTATTGTTTTTGTCGTAGCCACCAAGACACTCCCCGAAGGTTTTGGCGAGTGTAGGGGAAGTAACAGTCCTATGCCGGATATATCCGGTACGCTCGGGTAGTAGTCCCTTCTGACACTATCCCCACTGTCGTGCGAACGATTTTTTGGCCATTATCAGCCTTCTAGGCCAGTGGATTGTAGTCGCCTCTTACGACAGGCATTCCTTACCAAGGGTATATTCTAAGCCGCCTAACCCGCTGGGGGCTTATACCATGTCTCCACATAACGTGTTTCGCTCTTTTTTTCTGCATTTTCTCTCTCAATCTCGGTTCGACACGGAAACCAGTGCCGAATCTCGCTAATTTCCATACAAATTTCTGAGAGCGAGTGAAGATTGAAACACTGTTTCATTCTGAATCATCTTGCCAACCTCGATGATATCGATGTCATCTCTAATTTTGTATCGAAAATCTATCGAAATCTCACACAGACCAAAACAAAAACGCAAAAATAAGCAAACATACAAACATTTAAGAAGAGCAAGAAAGAGAAATGTTAAACTGAATCACGATCAGCCACGTGGAGACGGGTTATTTAGCGAGATGTTTTGCTAGATGTTTTGTTGGTGAAACAAGTTATGTGGAGACGGGCTTTTACTCATCAACGATTTCGTTTCACTGAATGCCGCGGTGCCACAACACCCAAATCAGAGATATGCTATATCGACTTGCTAAGCTACCTATACTGCCTGACCAGGCTTGATGATACCGTTACAGATGCCAGAGCCTTCAAGGCCGCCTGACTATCCGAGAAAATTCCTATCTTGTTGCCGACACGGGGACTCTGTTGTCGGATCTTGTGTCTTCTCCGCGCGTCTTAGTCCCATTTTTCTTCCGAACGCTAGCAATTCTATAATATAAGTGGAGCTATTTAGCAGCGCTGAGTGAGGTGAGACCTCGCAATAAGAAGAAAGTTCCATGACAAATGGAATAAACCGACCACAACACAAAAAAGACCTGAGAACTGCTTAGCAGATTAGGAAAATAATTTTTTTTTTAAATCATCCCATTTCTTATAAGTACTTTATCTTACATGAGATGCCTACTAAATATATAAACCATCGTTAGGTAGTTTTGAGATATATATAGATACCGGATTGTTCAAAAGCCAACCGTAGTTAATTATTTGCTGTAAGAATAAGTAAAAACATCTTTCCTAAAATTACACTTAATTTGACACGGGTTGACGGAAAAATGTTCCACAATATAACAAGGATTTTATTTTTTTTTTTAGCATCCAATATATTTTGCCAACTGTATAAGTAAAATACATCTAACAATTTTGTGGTTCGTTAAAAGTAATTAGTAATTAATAATAACTTAATAAACATGGTGGGCATGTATGGATTGCTCTCAGTAGCGCATCCATTTATTGCAGTGCATCAATAAAGATCAATAAATGATTTTCTTTTGAGGCATACGAGTGGGTTGGGGTGAGCTAATAATCTCATTTGGTATGATGCAGCATAATTTCTGATTTCTTGAGCGATAGTAGGTATCTTTAGGTCACGATGTAGTTGGTCGTTCGTGACGTAGTAGGGCAATCATTCTAATGGTTTTCGATTGGAATCTTTGGAGAATCTCTATATTTGAGTTTGCTGCTGTTCCCCACAGCTGTATGCCATAAGTCTAAATGGGTTTTAAGATAGCTGAGTAGAGCAGGAGCTTGTTGTCGATTGATAGTTGGGAGTTTCGATTCATGAGCCAATAAAGATTTCTCAGTTTTATACCAAGAGCTTTTCGTTTGGTGAATATGTGTGTTCTCCATGTTAGTTTTCTGTCGAGATGCATACCAAGGTACTTTGTTACGTCACTTTGCGGTATTCCAATGCCGTTGAGTTTTACGGGTGGGCAAGTGTTACGTCTAGTGGTAAACGTCACTTGGACAGATTTTGATTCATTTGACTTTATCCGCCAGTCTTTCAGCCAAAGGGTAATTTTATTTAAACTTCTTTGAAGCTTGAGTGAGGCCACGTTAGGGTTGAGGTCTGCAGCCAGTACGGCAGTGTCATCGGCAAAAGTGCCGATAGTGACTCCTTCTGCTATTGGGAGGTCATATGTGTAAAGTAGGTACAGTATTGGGCCCATTACACTACCTTGCGGGACGCCTGCTAAGCTCTCGTAAAGCTCAGACTGCTCTGCTCCTTCTTTGACGAAAAAGTAAAGATTTTTTAGATAAGATTGTATAAATAGAAAGTAATTTGTAGGGAGAGTATTTTTTATTTTATAGAGGAGGCCGTCGTGCCATACGCGATCAAAAGCTCGGGATATATCTAGAAAGGCAGATGTACAGTATTGTTTTTGCTCAAAGGCAGAGTAGATTTTCTTGGTAAGTCTATGTACTTGTTCAATTGTTCCGTGCCATCTTCTGAAGCCAAACTGGTGATTAGGTATAATGTTACGCTCTTCTATTTTGGGTAGGAGTCTTTTAAGGAAAAGAACTTCCAAGACTTTTGAGACAATGGGCAGCAGGCTAATGGGTCTGTAAGCCGCTGCCGAATCGGGGGACTTTCCTGGATTCAGAATCATTTTCATCTGAGCGACTTTCCATTGAGGGGGTAATCAGTTGCAGCTGTTGCATCAGTATTACTGAGATATTGTTGAACTTGTCTGTTGTGTTCAATTTTGAGGATATTTTTGAGTTCTTTGGTGAGTGCATTCAATTTTCTTGTCGTCGGGGTGAAGGGTTTGTTGCCACTTTTTCCTTGCGAGTCGCTTTTCTTTGAGCTTAGCTTTTATGTTGTGTGTAACGCTTGTCCTTTTTTGTCTGATGAGGGTGGGAGTTGATTTCCATGCAGCTTGTTGGATGCAGCTGTTAAAATGTTCGACTGCTGCCTCTATATCTTCAGCAGAACAAGGATGAATTGCTGATTTTCTCAAAATGAGACTTCTATAAAAAAATTAACTTATTTTTATTCTCATTTCTTCATTTACAGGTAAGAGTTTTACGCTCACAATAACCGTTTCGACGAATCCACCACACATTGCCACCTACAATAAAGCAATTAAAGTGACGGTCGATGGGCCGCGTGAGCCACGCTCAAAGACCAGTAAGTATGAGAAATCATTTTGCATATCAAAAATACATATATACATACATACATACATGCAAACATACATAATATCGCACATACACTTAAACTAAATCATATGCGTACATACAAAAACAAAAAATAGTTACATCCCTAGTGCTTTGCAAACAAAACGCTCTTCACCTCATAACGCTCACCCTTTTCCTGCCATGGCCGCACTTTTCTATACATTTCATTTGCCTGCAAAATGTTTAATTTAGATGCCACTGAGTTAAGCTGAAGCAGTAAAGCAGTAAAGCATGTGACTGCAACAACAAAAACAACAAAATAACTATATAAAATGACAGCAACAATTTATTAGTTGCAAGATAAGTGAAAATGCTGCTTTGTGCTGCACTTATTTACATACATACATACATACATATATCCTTCGCATCAACTTCTCTGCCCTCCGCTGCAATTTCGCTCATGCCCTGCCTTGCATGTAGTTCTCACATCGAATTTACTTTGCGGCCTGTGCTGCCTTTGTTGTCCTGCTAAACACCACAATAGTCCTTTACGGCTCTTGCAATAATTTTGTTTACTCCTTTTGGCTTTTGTGTCAAATGGAAACAATTCATCTTTAAGAATATTCATTAGCAAATCCGAAAGGAAAGCGTATGCAAATATATTATATTATAAAGCTGGACTTTAGGGTGTGCCTTATAGCCAATTTGGCCTTTCTAACAACAATTTTAAATACACTATATGACTTTATGGTTAATTTCTATGGTCTAAACATTGTTTTGAGCTCATAATTTCAGTTTTTAAGCGCTTTTGTTAATAGATAATAGTAAGCAGAACACCCTAGTGTGCACAAAAGCGCCATAAATATAAGTTAGTTAGTTTCGGGCGTGTAAAATATGCTTTTGAAACTCATTTGGAGTTTGTCTGCCAGCCAACCAGTCGGTCGGGCTGTAAAGCATCTTTTATCAAACAATGCATGCCGGAGTCCTTTCATCATCCTTTTCAGCGCCAAATACATACATACATACACATATACAGCGCTTTCCATATATGTATTTATTCACTGCATTTCTCTGTCCATTTACTAAATATTTATAAACATGCAAATATTTTACTTTGCATATGTTAAACGTAGACATTTTCGGACAGCTGAGCATTTGCTGACGACTCCTCGTTGCGGCAGGATATCTATTCATTCATTCAGTTGAAACTACAATCCACACATGTGTGTTTGTGTGTGTGTGTGTATCTAGCATTTATATACGAACTTTAACATGTTTACTTAGTTTACAATCTCATGCACTGACTCACTTACTCATTTACACACATTTACTTACACGTTTTCGGTGGTAAATTCATTTTGGGTCGGCAGTCAAGGACAAAAAGGGTTTTTTGCCAACACTAATACTGCCGCTGGCTGCTGCTACTGTGTGTTGAATGCTGAATGAAATAGTTGCAACAATTGAATCCACAAATGATTTATCTTTGGCCTGCAAAGTGCAGGGTTGGATAGGATTTTCGCACTATATGCCATTAGTTTGAAGTTACTATATTCCTAACACAAGCACACACACAGCACACGTTCATGCTTGGAGTCGTAGTTAGAATTTAGTTTCGGGAGGGGTGCTCTGTAGTTCGAATGGCGTTAAAATGAAATGTATGGAAGTTGCAAAAGTTCACATATTTCAAAATTTTCTTCTCCTTGATATTCTCTTAATCATCTAGATGACCGGCAAAGCGCATAAGTCGTTACTTCTTTTTGATAATTAATCCCAATTGCAAATACCAAGTGAGACCTTGTCATTCTCCACCCAATCCTTCAAACGCAGTGGAGGCCTCCTTCTTCCTCTGCTGCCAGCGGTTGTCCGTAAAAATACTCTCTGAGACGGAGCGCCTTCATTCATTCTCTTGGCATGAGCAGGCGTTGGATTAGTTTACACATTTGGGGGCCTCTAACCTCAAGTTCGACCCCCTTTAATGCCTTTGCAGCTTTGTCAAACATGCATGTTTTTTTAGTTTTTTTTTTTTGCGTCGGAAAATTTTCTTGCAATCGTTAAAACAATGGCTTGTCCTTTTTAACCAGACGAAAGGTTATAATTTTATAATGAACATGCGGAGAAACAATGGTGAGTGAGAGTTTTGGAAAACTTTAAAACAATGAATTGAAATCTTAGTTTAGGTAGAGAAAATTACATGCATAGCAGAAATGGCAAAGGAATGGAAAAAAGTTTTTTATTTCATTTTAATAAATTTAACTCATTAGAGCGCAAGGTTTCTAATAAAAGGCAACGCTGTTAATTCATTGAAAATTACCAATTTCATCAGCCTAAAATTTATGCGCTAGACTATATTTAGCTTTACTTAGTGATGGGCGACTTCGAGATGTTATAGCGATTGCTTCGTTTAACGACTATTAGCGATTGAACTCGAATACAAATGACATAATCGATAGCATTCGAGATGTTTGAAAAATCGAGACAAGCGAATAAGATATTTCGGACCCAACCATCACTAGCTTTACTCCGTCTCTCTCTCTCGCTCTATCTCTGTCAAATATTTAATCATTGTAAATTATAGTCAAAGCTCAGTGAGATTGAAATGAAAGCGCTTGGTCGTGGAAAGTCGCGTTATTCCGGAACTGCATGAAATAATTAATAAAAGGCCCGCATCACACTCGAAAATGACATAGAATTTGCAAAGGAATTTGACTGTTTCCAAACCCACTCAAATGAGATAAAAACAAATAAAATGCTAGTGTGCTTGACATATGTTTTGAAGAAGAAATCTGCTGGTCTAAAGATATCTCTTTCTGCCTCTTTTTTGTGATCGAACGGACATTTTTTACATGGAAACGAGCAGAAAATTCGAGCCAAAATCTATAAGACAGATGTTTAAGCTTCAAAATTATGATTTTAGTGCTCCAAAAACCACAGTTGTTTCGCTCTTTTATGGCAAAGTAGAAGTAGGTATGCATTTGGAATAAGAGCAAACATTCCAGAACTCTTCAAATTTTTTTAACAGAAAAACACACACCAACACAAGCCAAAAACATCCAATCATATACATACCTACGTACATATATAATTATTCTAATATTTGCTATTTCAATCGACAAGCTTTAGATAAGAACAGTTATTTTAAATTTACAACAATTCAGTGTTGTCGCTTTTAGGACAACAACAACAATTCCATTTCGCATTTGGACAACGACCGTTCCACTTCTCCGCCGATCCGCTATCTGGCTTCCGTATGCCGCCAATTGGAAATTGTCAAAGTAAGTATGAATTTATTTAATTGTATACATTAATAGAAATACAATAGGTCATATTAATACAAGCTAAGCATTTGCTTTTGCTTAAGATTTCAGAACTTTTACTCAAATTTTGAAATTTGGTTCATACAAATGAATGTCAAATTTCTTAAATTTTGAGTAAAAGCATTTGCTTGGATATTATTAATATGGCCCAATATATAAGTACATATATATATTTAATAAAAATATGGGAATTGATTAACTATGTTTTGCGAGCTGAAATTTCGTGCTTCTTTTGTAGAGGGTCATTGGTATTCAATAGCATTTGTTTTGTCTCTTTTTAAACGGTTTTATTTAGCTCACCCCGTTTGTTTTATTTTATTATTTATTCTTTATTCTTGGGTCAAATTTAGTAATTCAAATTTCACCCTCTTCCTGTCAACCGATTAATCTGAAATTTTGCACGCATGTATAACCCCGATGACAATGCAATATTATGAAAAAAAAATTCCGATAGGTGGCGCGTGGGTCGCTATATTTACAAAAATCGCATTTATGGTCCGATTTGGCTGAAATTCGGAACATGTATTACTACCTTGAAAAGAAATATTTTCTTAAAAAAAAAATTCCGCTAGGTGGCGCGTGGGTCGCTATATTTACAAAAATCGCATTTATGGTCCGATTTGGCTGAAATTCGGAACATGTATTACTACCTTGAAAAGAAATATTTTCTTAAAAAAAAAATTCCGCTAGGTGGCGCGTGGGTCGCTATATTTACAAAAATCGCATTTATGGTCCGATTTGGCTGAAATTCGGAACAGGTATTACTACCTTGAAAAGAAATATTTTCTTAAAAAAAAAATTCCGCTAGGTGGCGCGTGGGTCGCTATATTTACAAAAATCGCATTTATGGTCCGATTTGGCTGAAATTCGGAACATGTATTACTACCTTGAAAAGAAATATTTTCTTTAAAAAAAATTCCGCTAGGTGGCGCGTGGGTCGCTATATTTACAAAAATCGCATTTATGGTCCGATTTGGCTGAAATTCGGAACATGTATTACTAAGGAAATATTTTCCTAAAAAAAACTTCCGATAGGTGGCGCGTGGGTCGCTATAGAGGCGTTGGACTGCAATAAACTAACGGGCTAGAAACCTTGCAATAATGAAGCACTAAATGAATTAAACAGAATGCGAAATAAAAACTAAAAACTAGAAAATAAAAATAGGTAAAAAAAACTTTTTAAGTTAAACGGTTTTATGTTATACATACATTGCAATGTTTAAGATAAATGTACTAAAAACCAAAAAATAATAAAATAGATACAGTCGTGGGAATTATAAACATTTGCATAGACTAGACTAAAATAAAACCGGGGGGCACGTCAATTGTCTACAAATTATCGACTTAATGTTCGATAGAAGAATCGTTTAATTCGTCGTTAGGCAGTTGGCCCGCAGACGGTGAGGAAAATACTTACTATTTTCTTGCTCATGGAAATTCCAATAGTTATACACTCCATGTTAATAAAAGAGATGTTTCAACTAGTTTATCGTTGGACATTCACACGAGGAATCGTTTCACTGCTCGTAGTTTGTCTTTAATCGACAAAACATATGATAAAAGTACTACTCGCTCACCACTATGAAACCCTAAAACTCGCTTATAATCGAGCTTGCTAGCTTTTTTCCACATTCTAGCCCTACTTATCACACGTCCATCGTTGTCGGTTGAACAACTGCCTAATTATAGTGTAACATTACAAAACAAACATTTTAATCAACGATTGTAGACAATTGACGTGCCCCACGGTTTTATTTTAGTCTAGTCTATGCAAATGTTTATAATTCCCACGACTGTATCTATTTTATTATTTTTTGGTTTTTAGTACATTTATCTTAAACATTGCAATGTATGTATAACATAAAACCGTTTAACTTAAAAAGTTTTTTTTACCTATTTTTATTTAGCGATCAATTTTAAATGCTGTCATACTAAATTGAAGGATATAAGTATGTTAATAAAAAAAAATGGTTGCAGCACAATAACAAAAAAATCAAAAAAAAAAATAAATAAATAAATATTAAATCAGAAAAAAGACCAACCCTAAAGAACCACATAAATTCACACAAAACGATTAGTATCGGTTTTTGAAAATCCGGCTTTAATTTTAACCAAAAACGGTTGCGGTTGCCGCACTGCGCAACTGTACATACACACACAATCATTTATTTTTTATACTCAGCTGTACTAGTACACAGAGTATTATAGTTTTGATTTCATAACGGTGGATTGTAACAGAATGAAATAATCGAGATAGATATGGACTTATATATATCAAAATGATCAGGGTGAAAAGAGAAATCGATTGAGCCATGTCCGTCCGTCCGTCCGTCCGTCCGTCTGTAAACACTCTAACTCGCGCAAAAATTGAGATATTTTGATGAAATTTGAAATGTGAGTTGGTATCAAGACAGAAACGGATGGTATTGAAAATGGGCGAAATCGGACCATGACCACGTCCACTTTTCCTATATAGAAAAAATCGGAAATTTTGTATCTCAGTCACTAATATAGCTGGAGCGATGAAATTCTACCCACGTGTTGAGCTCAGGCCCCTAGGAGGAAATTTGATGAAATTTTGGAAAATGGGCGGTGCCACGCCCACTTATTAAGGGTCAAACATGGAAAGTTTTATATGTCATAACTCATAAACCATTGAAGATATATCAATGAAAATAGGTACGCGTAATTTACTTACTTAGGCAAACGTTTGGACGGAAAATAGTTAAAAT
This sequence comes from Urophora cardui, assembly GCA_960531455.1. Classification (NCBI taxonomy): domain Eukaryota; kingdom Metazoa; phylum Arthropoda; class Insecta; order Diptera; family Tephritidae; genus Urophora; species Urophora cardui. The sequence goes on along the minus strand of OY482671.1, from coordinate 149,701,930 downwards.
CGGTTGACGGCCACGCCCACTTTTATATATGTATATTATAAAGTGACCTAATAAAAACATTTTAAACGATATCTCTGTCAAATATAAAGATATGTCATTGAAATTTTGTCAAATGAGTCCGACTATGGACATAAAACAGAAAACACAAAAATTTTGAAAAATGGGCGGTGCCACGCCAACTTATTAAGGGGCAAACATTGAAAGTTTTATGAGTCATAACTCAGAAACCGTTGAAGATATATCGATGAAATTTGGTACGCGTGATTTACTTACTTAGTCAAATGTTTGGACCAAAAATTGCCAAAATCGGTTGACGACCACGCCCACTTTTATATATGTGTATTATACAGTGGCCTAATAAAAACATTTTAAGCGATATCTCTGTCAAATGTAAAGATATGTCATTGAGTTTTTATGGCAGGAGTCCACCTATGGACGTAAAACGAAAAACACAAAAATTTTGGAAAATGGGCGTGGCACCGCCTCTTTTTAGAAGCAGGAATATACGAGATTTCTGAGCCCATAACTCGACAAATAATTGAGACTTTAAGACGAAACTTGGTGTGCACACTTTTATTACTTGTGTTAATACATGTTCAAAATTTTAGCAAAATCGGTTGACGACCACGCCCACTTATATATGGGAACTATAAAGGGGCCTAATAGAAACATTTTAAGCGATATCATTGTCAAATATAAATATAATTCATTGAAATTTTGTGGCATGAGTTCCACAATAGACCGGAAACAAAAAGTAGAAAAATTTTGGAAAATGGGCGTGGCACCGCCTCTTCTTAGACAAAGGAATATACGAGATTTCTTAGCCTATAACTCGACAAATAATTGAGATATTATAACGAAACTTGGTTTATACACTTTTATAACTTGTGTTAATAGACATGAAAAAATTTATTCAAATCGGTTTATGACCACGCCTACTTTTCAACAAAGATATTTCTGGAATACCCTTTGGGAATTTGTAACGTGACATCTTTGTAACTCATAAAGGAATGAAATTTTGAGCAAAGAATAATATTCATTTGCTTAGTGGAATGACTGATAAAAATGTTGAAAATAGGCGTGATTACGCCCACTTTATGCAGCACTCGCTTTATATAAAATACACCGTGATTCTATCAGACGAAAACAAACAATGAAAGCATACAGCTGAGTATCTAATGTTCGATTCCACTCGAACTTAGGCTTCCTTACTTGTTTGACTTTACATTCGAGCAAAGTACGATAATTCATCAGCGCTACGCGTGTAAAGTTTTGGGAAGAGGACGAATTGAAAAAAATTAAAAAAAAACTGATTAAATTCAATGGCGAGCGGCAAATTCGATTATGTTATTACAGCATTCAATTTAGCGCTGCAATCGACAAAGCGTTAAAAGCGCCAATCAAAAAAAAAAAAACATCTAGAACAACAACAACAACATAAACCACAACAACAAAGTAAAAAGTTAACTAAAAAAACAAAATTTGTAGGTTTTTATTTGCTAACATTAATGGTGGATTGTAAAAAAAAGAATCGCTATGCCTTTTTTTATTTTTTTTATCGCAGTAGTTATAAATACACTTATTGCTAGTGTTGCACAAATTTAATTAAATCGGTCTCTCCTCCAATGGGTGGTGCATTAAGCGGCATTTGATTGGCCTAACCAGACAGTAAGTTGTTTGTGGGTAGTTAATATTGTAGGCAAGTTTTGGGTGGGGTAAGCGTTAGCAAAAAAAATTCGAAAATTAAGTTCGTTATACAATATGAATAAAACAATTTGAGAATAAACTTACAACATACGTATTTATGTGCATACATACATATCTACTTACATATATCCGACCTTCAGACCGCGAATGCTTTTGAAATTAATATGGAGCTAGCGCGCCATACCCGTATGGAGCGAGATTACACATATTTTCCTAGTTTTGCTAACTGCTAAAGTTCTTCAAAATTAAAAAAAAAAAAAAAAAAAGGAACCAATCGACGTGTTTTGACCTCAGGAACACGAACCTGAATGCGGAAATTGGTTATTTTTTGCCCGTTAAAAGTTATTAACAAAAACATGTTACATAATTTTTTCTCAGATACGGAACTTTTCTGGGATCTCTTCCATTTATTCCTACTTCTCGAGGTCTGTTGCTAATTATTCTACTCAAAATTGAATAATTTAAACCCTCCTTGATATCATTAGATGGCGATTTATGCATGCAAATGATCCCAAACATGCCTCCAGAATCGAAAACTCATGGTTTGAACGTAAGAAAGTTGCTGTTTTGGAGTAACCCTCACAGTTATCGAACCTCAGCCCTATAGCGAATATTAAAGAAGACGATGGGGGATCAAAAATGGAAAAATAAGCAGGAGTTATGGAAAACAAGTAAGGAAGCCTAAATTCGAGTGGAATCGAACATTAGATACTCAGCTGTATGCTTTCATTGTTTGTTTGCGTTTGATGGAAACACGGTGTATTTTATATAAAGCGTGTGCTGCATAAAGTGGGCGTAGCCACGCCCATTTTCTAAATTTTTATCAGTCATCCAACTAAGCTTATGAATATTATTCTTTGTGCAAAATTCCATCCCTTTATGAGTTACAAAGATGTCACGTTACAAATTCCCAAAGGGTGTTCCAGAAATATCTTTGTTAAAAAGTAGGCGTGGTCATAAACCGATTTCAATAAATTTTTGCGTGTCTATTAACACAAGTTATAAGAGTGTATAAACCAAGTTTCGTCATAATATCTCAATTATTTGTCGAGTTATGGGCTCCGAAATCTCGTTGATTCCTTTGTCTGAAAAGAGGTGATGCCACGCCCATTTTCCGAAATTCTTCTGTTTTTTGTTTCCGATCTATTGTAGAACTCCTGCCATAAAATTTCAGTGATATATCTTTATATTTGACAAAGATATCGCTTAAAATGTTTTTATTAGGTCACTTTATAAGGCCCATATATAAAAGTGGGCGTGGCCGTCAACCGATTTCGCTAAAATTTTGAACATGTATTACTACAAGTAGTGGAAGTGTATACACCAAGTTTCGTCATAATATATCGATTATTTGTCGAGTTATGGGCTCAGAAATCTCGTATATTCCTGCTTCTAAAAGGAGGCGGTGCCACGCCCATTTTCCAAAATTTTTGTATTTTTTGTTATATGTCCATAGTTGAACACCTTCCATAAAATTTCAATGATATATCTTTATATTTGACAGAGATATCGCTTAAAATGTTTTTATTAGGTCACTTTATAAGGCCCATATATAAAAGTGGGCGTGGTCGTCAACCGATTTTGGCAATTTTTCGTCAAAACATTTGCCGAAGTAAGTATATCACGCCTACCAAAATTCATCGACATATCTTCAACGGTTTCTGAGTTATGACTCATAAAACTTTCAATGTTTGCCCCTTAATAAGTGGGCGTGGCACCGCCCATTTTCCAAAATTTCACCACATGTCTTCATAAGGGCCTGAGCTCAATACGTGTGTGAAATTTTATCACTCTAGCTCTATTAGTGACTGAGATACAAAATTTCCGATTTTTACTATATAGGGGAGGTGGGCGTGGTCATGGTCCGATTTCGCCCATTTTCAACACCATCCGTTCCTGTCTTGATACCAACTCACATTTCAAATTTCATCAAAATATCTCAATTTTTGCGCAAGTTATCGTGCGCACAGACGGACAGACGGACGGACGGACGGACATGGCTCAATCGATTTCTCTTTTCACCCTGATCATTTTGATATATATAAGTCCATATCTATCTCGATTATTTCATTCTGTTACAATCCACCGTTATGAAATCAAAACTATAATACTCTGTGTACTAGTACAGCTGAGTATAAAAATTAAAGAATCTTGGTACTTAATACCAGTTGCAAATTGCGCTGATTTGGTAAACCCTATGCCACGAAGAAGTAAGGAAGTTGTAAAAAATAAATCTAGCTGCAGCAGTAATATTGTAGTTTATTTGAAAAAACCATCGATTTAAAGTTTGTCCCTATTATTATTTCCAACTTAGATTATACATTTCATTATTTTTAACACGCTTTTATTAGTTTCACCTGTATGTATGTATGTATGTATGTAAACATTGCATACCTTTAGGCGAAAGCGTGTGTATTCATACACTGAAGTTTTTCAGTGTGGGATGTGCTTATTATTCATAAAAATTAAATTATTATACAAAAACCACCCCAGAGTCATTGAAGCATGTCCTCTCCGTGTAAGCATCAATATATGGTAATTATTATTTGGTCTTAAAATTAAATAAATGGAGAATTGCAAAATTTTGTCCCTATTATTTTTTCCAACACTGTATATATATATATTTATTTTAAAGTGCCTTATATATATATAAATATGTACGTAAATACATATATGTATGCATGTTTATTATCATACAAAATAAGCAAATGAATTAAAATTTACCCTTACATATGGATTTGTGTATATTCTTTAATACTCTGAAAAAAAAACGTTGTAAATCTAAAGACTTTCGCTGTTAAATCAACTACTTTCCGCAGTTGAAATGTGCCCAACAACGCTCCGTTGTTGTTTCAAAGGTGCGAGCGTTGTTGATTTAAGTCAATAACGGAGATTGTTGGAAAAAATTTTCACCTAAAAATTAATTTTTGTTTGCATTTTACTCTTCATCTTCTCTCCGCTCGGGTCCCAACTGCAAATATGTAGCCTCCGCTTGTTCTCCTATTCTTCTCTCCTTCTTATCATTCACTGGTTGCTATCTTTATTTCTTATTCTGATTTTTCTTCTTTATTTTATATTCTCCTCCGGATTCAAACCATGACATAAACCTAAAATTCTATCCAATCATCACATACTGGAACATTCAACATTAAATTGAATTGTAGTAACCTATTTATACTTCCATTTCCTAAAAAGGAATCCATGAATTATTTGAATCATTGTAAAAACAAAATTTAAAAAAATTTGTTCTCATTAGTTTTGTTGTTTACAGTGGAAACTGTTGGGTCAAATACTTTTGCCTTTAAATCAACAACGAGGAGAAAATTGTTGCTAAAAATAAACTTTCTTTTGGATTTTTCTCTTCATCTTCTCTCCATCATTATTTTTTTTTTGTTGGTTTTCTCACAAAAAAATATTTTCTCACAAAAAATTTTTTAAAGGCAAGCAAGTTTTTGAAACAACAACGCCCGTTTTTGAATAAATTGTTGGATCAAAAATTTTGCTGTAAAAACAAATACTTTTGCTGTTGAATCAAAGACGGAGATTCAACAGCGGAAAGTTGTTGGTTTAACTACGGGTATTTTTTTCAGAGTATTTATTTTCTTTATTTTAAATTTTAGTTTATGTAACAATTGTTTTTTGCTGTAAATAAAAAGTTTCAACAATTTAAGGTGGAAATTAGATTATTTATTCCATTCAGCCAGCGCTATTAAGGTAACTAAATAAAATTAAGATTTGAATAAGGATTGTGATTTGTAGATTTGGGGCAGGCGCGCCGGCGCGAAAAAGCATGCCGGCGTCGCCGCCGCCGCCGAATTTATTTTGGAATGGCGCCGCCGGAATCACTGTCGGCGTATATGTCTAGTACTTACTTACATGCATTATCGAAGCGACTATATCTTTAAGCTTATTATTCTTCAATTTTAAGTTTGAATTTACCCTCTTTGAATTTTTTTTTTAATAATTCACGCTGCGCTAATGCATTTAGAAAAACTAATATGTATATAGTTAATTTGATTACAAGTCACCAACACTAAACATAAAAATATCAAAATCAAAAAAACCTAATAATATTTCATACTCATTAAGCATATCGTATATGCACTCAGAGAAAAGTTGCGGGCTAAAAACAAGCTGTGTCGTACTTGAATTAAGAATTACAGAAATTTATAAAAAATAAATGAAATTTAAGTTTCCCCAATTTTGAATCAAGAATAGCATTCTTGAAACAAGATAAAAAACTGAAAACATCTTGGTTTAAGAATGAAATTCCTAATTTAAGAGCACCAGAGACAAATGTTTACCAGAAAATATATAATTTTCAATAGTTGTTCATTTTTGTGTGAAAGAGATTAATAAAACAAAAAAAAAATAGCTATTCCCCCGCTGGGATTGTGAATGGAGCTTCGCGTGAAATCATTTGCTAGGAAAAAGGAACAGGTAAGAGTTATCGCGCTGATGAGAATTTTGCTTATGTTTTAATATGGCTTTTAATAATTTGATATAGATGAATAATTGCATACAATGTGGAGGAGTGGCCAAACAAGTAAAGTGGGCATGTATGTATGAACCGCGAAAGCAAAACTTGAATAATTTGGAAGCCGTTGACTTTTTTAAATCGTGGCCAAAATTGTTGGATTCCAGACAATCGGTGTTGGTAAGAAACGGTTCAAAATTGTTTTGTATAGGGATATTACCACTCAAATTGGGTGGTGAAAATCTGTGTTGGTAGTGGAAGTATTGACTGGATTTTTTTTAAAAAGATTACGGAAAAATGTATACACTTTTCTAAAATGAGTTCGGTATAATTGTATATGTATGTAGATCTTTCTTATTTATAAGTATGTATGTAAAGACTGAATTATATATGTATATGTAGTGATAATAATGATTGCATCTCCTTACATGTATATATGACTCATCCATTAAAAAAATAATAAAATACAATGCAAAGAAATAAAAAAAATGTTCTCTCCAATTTTTGTTAGGTGGGTTAAATGATTTCGAAATTTGAATTTCGAAAAAGTGGAAAGCAAGTATAAGCATTCTTAAAACAAAGTTGAATATTCTGAAAATAAGAACGCACTTTCTCAAATCAATCATGAGCAATGCTTAAAATAAATTTATTCAAACTTGTTTTAAACCGGAAAGTTCTTAATATAAGCTTTTTCTTCTCAAAAATGCCGTTCTAAAATTAAGAATATATTCTTGATTTTAGCATTTTCAAGCTTAACAGACTTTCATAACGTTTTCGGCTTGATTCAAGCCCGCTATACTGAAATTTAGGTTGCTTTTTCTCTGAGTGTGTATTTATAGGTAAAATTATAAAATGTACAAACTAAATGCGTTAACCAAAAAATTTATTAAAACTGCATTGATAATTTCAAATTCAATAACAAAATTTTTAATTGCCAATTTATCGTTTATTAAATGCGCAAATCACTGGCCATACAAACAAATATATTCATATAAAATGTATGCAAAAAAAAGACTATGACAAATATGACACAAATCAGAAAAACGTGAATGTACTTAACGCAATTAATTTGCATTCAAATGCATTCACTGACTGCTTTCAACATTAATTTTAAATGTTTTTTAAAAACATAATTTAATTCTTAGAAATATGTATATTAATAAGTTGGAGCAAAAGCGCATATACAAACACATACTACATACATACAAAAAGTAAATAAATTATGCAGCAAAAATTTATTAATTTTATATGAAAAACAAGCAAAATTTAAATGTGCGTAAAACAAGGAAAGTCAGTACACGGCATAACGACGCTTTTGTTTTGTTGCAGAATGAACTAGTTTTCAATTCGAATGACCTTTTTCACATTTATTAAGGAAAGTGAGAATTATTAAGAGAAATTTGACAAAACTCAATATTTGAAAAAATTTTAGCATTAACTAGAATAAGCAAAATTAAAGCGACGAGCATTAATTCTTCTCTTAATAAACCACTAAATGGTGTTATAGAATATTTTATCCCCAAATAAATCCAAATTCATTTACGCTCTACACTTTATTTCCTAAGCCAATGGAATAAAATTTTTGCTTTATGCTTTCATAAGTATTTTCCACCCGCCTGCCTGTTCTGCCTTTTACATGAGAATAAGCTTTTTGACATTAAAATTTAACAATTAAAATTTTAATGTGGCTTGTCTAAAAACACGCTTTCGTTAACGATATAAATTTTATTTGAAAATAATTTCGCCATCTTACAAAAACAGCCAATTAAAAAATATTACTCTTTAAAGCTTCAAAAAGATTGAATTATTTTGGCCTTAAAATACAAAAACGTGTATTGAAGGCGCCACTAAATCGATTCAGGTATGTATGTATATATTTTATTACGAACTGAAATCATTTTAGCGCCGCGTCCGCCATTAATGCTATTGTATTAATGGCAAAATTTGCTTTGGAAAAATATTCAGCGATAAGCATAACAAACAAAATAACAACAACAAAAACGACAGCACAACAACAATAGCAAAGTTAAGCCAATAATCAATTGATTAAAATGCATTGAATGGCGAAAAGAAAGCATTTTAATATAATTTGCTATGTACGAGAATATATTACATGTATATGTGTGTATGTATGTATTTATTTATGTATTGAAATGTATGCACGTGCTAAGTGCTTAGTGGTGTTTATTTATTTTATTTTGCACATTTGCGCTTCCAACTGTTTTTGTTGCATTCCCGGTAAGCCACGTTTTGGGGCCTACTGTCCATTTTTTTCGCATGCAAATGCAAACCAATTTTATGTGTGTGTTTTTTATATATGTAATTACATGGACATATACATAAGTACCCATTTATGTGCATACATTTATTTGAAGCCATGCATTTACATACATATGTATGTATATAGTACATATATGCCTGTATATTTGCGTTTAAACGCGAGTATGCAAACATTGGTTAAATAAAGTGGTCAATGGCTTAAATGCCAATAATACGCTGAAGCACTCACCCACCCACACGCATAGACAGCAAAACGCTGAAGTTCAATCAAGAATTCCATACAAGCTGCGTAGGTGCATATAACAATTGTATGCCATGGCGTATGAGTAACATTTTTAGTTGGGCATATCCGAAAATTGAGCGACTATAGTGCTTTAAACCTGTCTATGAAATAAATATCCGTGCATTTGTTTTAAATGAAATTTGTTATAAACTTTTTTAAATGTTAAAAAATAATTAAAAATACGCGAGGGTAATTGCGGTTAGACAGCCTAGTACAGATAAAATCGTCTTAGGTTATATTTATACAAAACAAGTAAGGAAGCCTAAGTTCGAGTGGAATCGAACATTAGATACTCAGCTGTATGCTTTCATTGTTTGTTTGCGTTTGATGGAAACACGGTGTATATTATATGAAACGAGTGCTGCATAAACAGGGCGCAGCCACGCCCATTTTCAAAATTTGTATCAATCATCCAAAGAAGCATATAAATATTATTGTTAGTGCAAAATTGCATCCCTCTATGACTTTTAGTTACAAAGACTTCACGTTACAAATTCTAAAAGGGTGTTCCAGAAATATCTTTGTTAAAAAGTAGGCGTGGTCATAAACCGATTTCAATAAATTTTTGCGTGTCTATTACATTATAAAATTGTACAAACCAAGTTTCATCATAATATCTCAGTTATTTGTCGAGTTATTGGCTCCGAAATCTCGTAGATTCCGTTGTCTAAAAAGAGGCGGTGCCACACCCATTTTCCAAAATTTTTGTGTTTTTCGTTTTATGTCTGCAGTTGGACTCCTGCTATAAAATTTCAATGATATATCTTTATATTTGACAGAGATATCGCTTAAAATGGTTTTATTAGGTCACTTTATAATACCCATATATAAAAGTGGGCGTGGCCGTCAACCGATTTTGATAATTTTACGTCCACACATTTGGCTAAGTAAATATATCACGCGTACCAAATTTTATCGATATATCTTTAACGGTTTCTGAGTTATGACATATAAAACTTTCAATGTTTGCCCCTTAATAAGTGGGCGTGGCACCGCCCATTTTCAAAAATTTTTGTATTTTTTGTTTTATGTCCGTAGTTGGACTCCTGCCACAAAATTTCAATGATATATATTTATATTTGACAGAGATATCGCTTAAAATGGTTTTATTAGGTCACTTTATAATACCCATATATAAAAGTGGGCGTGGCCGTCAACCGATTTTGATAATTTTTCGCCAAAACATTTGTCTAGGTACACTCAAAAAAAAAATTTCTCTCGATCAAAGACATAATTTTCCTTATTTTGAACACGCGTCCCAATACAAAATTTTCTTTGTTTTGTGTAAATTTTCTCAAAAATGTGGAATAAACATAAAAAACATTCAAACAAATTCGTTGCCATGGGGATTTGTATGGGAATTTAATTTCTCAAAATTAAAGAAATCAAGTCTTCAAAACAAGGAAAGTTGGGAATGGAATGGCGCTTAAAGAATTTTTCATTATTTTAATGTATGAATTTTTTCAAAACAAGTATATGAAACCATGGTAACGCATGTAACAATAATATTTTATAAACCTTTTAACATGTTTTAAGGAAAATTTACTCAAAACAAAGAAAGTAGTGTTCAAAATAGGTAAACAATTTCTTTGACCCCTCCATATATTTTTTTTCTCTCAGTGTAAGTAAATTACGCACACCATTTCATCGATATATCTTGAACGGTTTCTGAGTTATGACATATAAAACTTTCAATGTTTGACCCTTAATAAGTGGGCGTGACACCGCCCATTTTCCAAAACTTCATCAAATTTCTTCATAAGGGCCTGAGCTCAATACGTGGGTAAAATTTTATCACTCTAGCTATATTAGTGGCTGAGATACCAAATTTCCGATTTTTTCTATATAGGAAAAGTGGGCGTGATCATGGTCCGATTTCGCCCATTTTCAATACCAACCGTCCCAGTCTCGATACCAACTTGCATTTCAAATTTCATCAAAATATCTCAATTTTTACGCGAGTTATCGTGCGTACGGACGAACGGACGGACGGACGGATATGGCTCAATCGATTTCTCTTTTCACCCTGATCATTTTGATATATATAAGTCTATATCTATCTCGATTATTTCATTATGATACAATCCACCGTTATGAAATCAAAATTATAATACTTGTGTACTAGTACAGCTGAGTATAAAAAGGTTTAGTCACTTAACTCGATGGGTGTAATGTTTGTGCAGTAGGATCTTAACCTAATTTCTATCCACTAAATACTTGTTAGACTTACTTGACAATTCGAAAACGATGTTGAACAAATTAAATTAGCCTAACTCGAGATAATAAATTAAAGTAGCCTAACTCGAGATAATGCGAAATTAATTTATTGTTATAGTATTAATCTTACACGAAAATAGTTAAAAAAAAAATAACAAAAGAAGTTAACATAACTGTTATTAAATGAGAATAGTTCACGCTCAACTAAACCACATAATTAGAGAATTTTTTAGAGTATTTAACAAAGAGCATTTTATAAAATTTCTCTGCCTACTCAAATATCGTTGTTTAAACTTCATAAACGCCTAACCGACACTTGTGCCAAAAATTATATTTGGATTTCTGACGTTCAGCTCTAACAGTTCAGAGCTCAAAAGCACACTATAAGAAAATATAGAGCTTCTTAAGACCAAAGCTTTTGTATGGATCGGTAGAGCTAGGCTTCATAACTGCAGAATTCGCAATTCTTTTTTTTTTGTCTTTGTCGCAAGTGCCGGTTAGGCGGTCATGACAGTTTCACTGACGCGATTATGAAGCTTAAACGAACAAAGATATGTATGTACATATACATATAATAACTTTTAATATACATAGGGTCCTCCGCCCACACATTGCACATATCGCGCGCTTATGATGTGTTTATGAAACGTTTTAAGCCAACGGCATTAATAAAGGCAGCCAACCAGCTAAACAACCAAAGAGCCAACGTGTTACCACAAAATCAATATCCTCTATTTATTTTAATAGCACCAGCAATAAGCATAAAACTAATTAATAATTTCCGAATGAGCTATCAATTAATTAAAACTAGTTTGCAAACAAACTAATATTGACAGCGTTGATAAAAACGTGATATATGAAAAATGAAGCAACAATAAATTTAACTAAGCGATCCACCACGAAAGCTTTGAGTGCGCACAAATAGTAGGTAATAATTAACAACAGAATATTCAGTGCCGCATTGCAAAACATTTCGGCTTTATTCCGCTTTGGTGTGAATTATTTGAAGGCAAACCAGTTTATTACATTTTCTAAAAATTTACCTTTTTGGGAAATTTTATAAATTAGTATAATTGTGTTAAATTCACAATTTTTACTCAGTAAAGCCTGAGGGGAACAATTTTCTATAATTTTAAAAATTTCCCTTTTTGGGAAATTTTAATTTGGGGTAATTTTTTTTCAATTCTGCTACTATGACTACTTTAGAAAATTTTTCTTTTTGGTAATTTTAATCATTACGACTAACTGAATTTTAAGAAAAACCAATTTATTACATTTTCAAAAAAAATTACCTTTTTGGGGAAATTTTGTAAATTAGTATAATTGTGTGAAATTTAATAATTTGACTTAATAAAGCTTGATGGAAAGGATTTTATCTAATTTTAAAAAAATTTCCTTATTGGGAAATTTTAATTTGTGGTAATTTTTTTTTCTCCTATTTCGTCACTATGATCCGTTGAGCAGTTTAGGCAAACAATTTGAAAGGATTTTAGGAAATTTCCCTTTATAATAAATGAGTATATTCTGCGTTAAATTAATCATTATGACTCACTGAAGTTTAAGACAAACCAATTTATTAAATTTTCAAAAAAATACCTTTTTGGGGTATTTTTTATATTAGTATAATTGTGTGAAATTTAACAATTTGACTTAATAAATCTTGATGGAAACGATTTTGTCTAATTTTAAAAAATTTCCTTTTTGGGAAATTTTAATTTGTGGTAACTTTTTTTCAATTTCGCCACTATGATCTGTTAAGAAGTTTAGGCATACAATTTGAAAGGATTTTAGGAAATTTCCCTTTATATTAAATAAGTATATTCTCCGTTAAATTAATCATTATGGCCCACTGAAATTTAAGACAAACTAATTTATTAAATTTTCAAACAAAAAATACCTTTTTGGGAAATTTTGTATATTAGTATAATTGTGTGAAATTTAACAATTTAACTTAATAAAGCTTGATGGAAAGGTTTTTATCTAATTTTAAAATTCCCTTTTTAGGAAATTTTAATTTGTGGTAATTTTTTTTTATTAATTTCTCCTCTAGAAGTTTATGCAAACAATCTGAAAGGTTTTTGGGAAAATTCCCTTTTTGGGAAATATTTTAAAAAGTTTTAATTTTATGAAATCTACCATTTTGACTTAGTAAAGTTTGAAGGAAACGACTTTGCCTAATTAAAAAAAAAACGCTTTTGGGGAATATTTAATTTCGGCTACTTTTTTTTATTTAATTTCCCATTATTACTTTTTAAGGCGTTTAGGCAAATACTTTTGGGAACGGCAAAAAAACTTTTAGCTGCATGATTGCTATAAATTTTGTTAGTTGTGTGTAACATACCCAGGGCCGCCGAGAGAAAATCCGGGCCCGGGGTCAAAATAACTAAGGGCCCCCATACTAAATGAACAAATTCTCAAAATCAAAATTCAATGAATATATAGTTACGAACTTTAATTTATCTATACATGGCCGCTGTGGTGCAGAGTGCTGGCCTGCTATGCCAGGCTTCTGTTTTAGCCACTCAAAAAAAAAAAAAATGGACGTGTTTTTGTAGCGTCCGGAACGCAGTTTAAGTGGCTAAAACAGAGGCATTAAACTAAATTTCTGTCGCTAACATACTTTAATCATTAGCTGTGGCCTAAATCTTTCCTTTTATCATAAAACGATACAATATTTCGCGATATTTCTGCCTCAAAAGTTCAAAAAATCGTGCGAACATACCGTCCGAAACGCCCAGGATATACCCATATCGCTGTATAAGAATTTGCATCATACCGAATTTTTCTGTTGCAACAGAAAACGAATTCAAATTTATGCTGCAAAGTCGACGCCAAAAACCAACAATTCCTTAAGTGGGGTGCAGACACTTTAAGAGATTTATAAAATTTGTTGAAATTTAAAATGATTGCTATCTACGAAGGTGATTAAAGGTGTTGTTCGTTTATTTTCTATAAGCAAAAACTTGGATATCATTTTGAGATTCTCGGGCCCTCTAAAGCCCGGGCCCGGGGCAATTGACCCCCTCAGCCCCCCCTCTCGTCGGGCCTGAACATACCACACATGTTTACCAAATGGCCGGCCAACAATATTCCTCTGCGAGATAAGCCAAAGCAATCAGTGTAGGACCCGCATAACAATCTCTCATCCACATTATTTATTTACACATTTTCCGCGATTGTTTAGGCAATTAGCTCATTGATGTCGCTGTGCAGCAGCATTTTGCACTAAATCAATGTACCTGCATGCTCGAAAAATCGATGGAGCAATTAGGTATACTTAGTGATTAAATTGATTAATTTTTGAAAAAGAGAACTCTCAGTTAAACAGTTCAGGCACAATCGTTTCGTTTAGCGATGGCCGAGTCAAAGATGTGTTAGCAATCGCTTGGCTATCGGATGGCTACTCGCGTCTGGACTCGAATACAAATAAAAATCGTCGACAACATTCGAGATGTTTAAGCAATCTAGAAAATCGAATAAAATATCTCGGACTAGTAGTGGAACCGGCTAACGTAATAATGCGATCACAGTCTGCTATTACTAAAATAACAAAGACCTTTAGAACTCCGTAATTTTTGCATTTCTAAAACTCAAAATTTCAGTAAAATTCTTGTCAAGGTCAAACTCTGGTATGCTACATATTTTTTTATTTGTTCTTCTTCTTCTTCATTTTAAGGTGCCGGCAATACGCATTGGGGTTACGGCTCTGCATCTGCATATTCGCCCTACTTAGCCAGCAGTGGCCTCTCCTCGTGCACAACACCAACCTCGGCACAATTTAATAATCCAGCCTTGGGCTTTACCTGCTCCTCAAATGATCAGACAAACAATCAAGACTTTACGGGCAGTGGAAATCGAGATTGTGTACCAAGTAAGTAAGGCTAATGTAAAAAATGATAAATCAACTCGAAATTTCGATCTGCATTAAAAACACACACATTTCAACACTGGCACTCCTCTAATCGCTATTTCATTTTCCTTTTGCTTTTTCTATTTTCGTCACACGAATTTTGTAGTGCTACCCGATTCCACAGCCACCGATTTGGATCAGCATTTGAGTAATTTGGTTGGCTCGACCACCGGTCAAATGTCGCATCACAGTCTGCTCGGTGCGAGTGGTCAATCGGCGATTTCGTCTACGGTAAATGGCGTCGGCGGCGGCGGCGTTGGTGGCAATTCGATTTTGGTGCCACGCTACCATCACACCAATCATCCCAATAACGATTACTCCGTACACTCCAGCCAAAATGGACCGCGTAGCTTGAGCGACTCCTCGCAAGCCGAATCGCCAGTTCAAGAAGATTTACTCTCAACGAATACACCAAATTTAGGTACGGGCGCTACCGCCGGTGGTGGCGCCAACGGTTCAAACAGCGGTAACGGCAGTGCGAATGGCAGCACCACCACCGGCTCCAATGGTACCTCAGCGGCCAACAATTCACTCATCGGTGCCAATCAAAACTTTGTCGGACTCGGTGGTAATCAGACACAAAATGCTCACAGCGTCTATGGTGGTGGCGGCAGTGGTAGTGGCAGTGGCGGTGGCGGCGGTAGTGGTGGTGCGGGCAGCGGCGCAGCTGCCGGCTGCAATGGTTCACTCTACCCTGTCCTGCCCGCCAGCCTACTCTACTCCCAACTCTATACGGCGGCCAATCAGACACACGGCTTTCATTCGCATGCGTTGACGCCCTCACACGCTTCGCCCAATTCATCGGTGCATGGCGCCGAACTGCAAAGCGTTATGGATCACATCAACAATGTGGGCGTCGGTGTCGGGGTGGGTGTGGGTATGGGCGTGGGCGTGGGTGTACGTCAACAGCATAATATTATGAGTGGCGGTGGTGTGACGCATCCGGGCGATTTGACGTTGATCGGCAATTGTGGCGCCTCGGTGCGGAACATCGAAGATGGTGGCAACACTCAGCGTCAAGTGGCAGCATTGGCGGCCCATCGCGGCCATCATACACCCACCGACAATGGGGGTAGCGTGTGGCGGCCATATTGAGGTCAGGTGCTCTGGTGCGGCTCGGCCGTCCTATAGTGTTACGAGAACCTGGAGAACGAGCGTGAGAGCGCCGGCACCAGTGAACCGACGACTAAATATTGGTATGGCTAATGTTGATAAGAGAAATGATAAATGACGCGGGGTGGATGCAAAGAGGTGATGAAGAGCTGAGAAGAGACTGTGAAAAATGGAACATGGCACATTTTGTTAAGATTTTTTTCTTAAATGGTGAATTTGGCGGTGAGAGTGGTTGGATTTTAAATCCATACTGTATAAATCATTTTGTAAATAAATATTTAACTAATTATATATGTAGTTTAATGAGTTATGTGGAGTGGAGAATAAAATATTCCCAATATATGTATGTAGGTATGTAACTTTGTAAAAAATTTAATGCACAACTTTAATAAAAAAGTGAATAATAAAGAAACACTAGTCGAATTTGTTTTCTGAAAATGTTAGGCATAAATGTAAGCTAATATATGTATATAGTTTTTTAAACAGCATTTTGTTAAAAATTAAATGTTTATTAAATATTAAAATATATTGTACGTATGTATGTGTTAAAATAAGTCCTTAAGAGTCCTTAGCAAATTACCAAAAAATATTAATTTAAACTTAAATTTTAATAAAAAAAAAACTGCACAAAAATAAAATTTAATATAATTTATTGTAGTCAAGTAATGTGAATCAGACAGGTTTACCTGGGGCTAAAACTGTGTTAAAAAAATTTTGATATTCAACCAATGACATTACAGAAACTCATAAGCTTTAAATCAAGGGTGGCCAAGCGATTTGACTAACTGCGCCGTACAACAAAATTTATTCGACTTGGGCCAAAGTGATGTTGTTGTGAGTCATAGTGCGCGAAAAGAGACACTATCTTGCCATTCTCATTTTAACTTAAACCCCGTCTGCAATTAACACAATAATCCTAGAAATATTAAGTTTGTTTAACACTTCGAAAACATTTTCCAATGTTTGATATTTACAATACTTTTTGGATTTGAATGACAGGAAGAATCACGATTATTCTTTTTTATAAACCCATAAGCTTATGTACATACATATACATACATATATCTTCAAAAAGTGGTTTAAAAAATTTGATTAAATAAGGCACATATTTAAATGGGGCACGCTTGTCTCATTCCGATTATATGCTTAAGTTGTGCAAAAATGTTAATGACGCAGCTAAGTAAAAAACTTCTCTTTATATTATCTTATATAGGCCTTACGATAAGGTATTTAAACTCCATAAAATCCCTTGTTATAAGGAAAGAGCTAAGCTTCATTTCGTATGGCAAATAAAACTCAGGAAAAGGGTTTCCTCTCAGAGAGTGGGAGAGATTCCTTATGACCTGATAACATCAATAAAGGCTTATAAGGCTTTTTCGAGACAACTGAAGCCACTTTAGAAATTTCAGTCATATTATCAAAAACCTTATGATCATCTGCAATAAAATTCAAATAAGGTGTAAATTCTTTGTAGGTATGTGCGTCAATTCTTATATGTATGTACATATGTAGGTACATAAATTTTTATTTGTACGTGTTCCCACAGCAGAGCATAACTAAACATGTATCTAAGTTCCTAAGCCAACAATTCACAAAATTTCTTAGACTTATGTTACTCATCATTCTTCGTGTTATCATTTAAATTTTAAAATAAAACATTTTAAATTTTAAACTTGTTATATGTGCATATATATACATAATTATGTATGTGAATGTACATAGATAAAACGTGCAATATGTTATACATTATGTGAATTTTATATGAGCTATTGGCCAGTTTATAATTAAGAAAAATTGAATTTTTTTTTTTACATTATATTATACATTAATTTTCACACAATTTTCCAAGAAAACAACACGCAAATTTTGATTTTTTTTTTCTTCAGACTAAAATCAATGATTTTTCTGCAAACTGTATGATTTTAGGAAAATAATTAATCAATAATTATATGTAGTTAGATATATGTTTATACTTACGTACGCATGTGTGCAATAGTAATGGTGACTGCAAATTAAAAGCATAGAAAAAATTTCAAGTACATATGTATGTAAATTTAAATACCTTTTAACAGAAGAAAACAACAAATACACACATGTGTGTGAAAAATATTATTGACTTGATTTGCAATATCGCTAGGAATTTTAGAGAAAATTATGAAAGAAAAGAAAAACATTTTAATGTACTTTAAAAGCACAAAAAAATCGGAAAGTTAGTGCAGAATATCGTAAATGTAAAAATTAAAGTGTCTATTTAAATTATTTTTGTGGCATTTAAAATGCAAAGCAGAGCCGTCAACACATCAGAAAATGTATATGTATGTATGTCTGTATGTAGGTATGCCTACGCATGCATTTTTAACAAAAACCTATGTATGTATGTTAGTGTACAAATGCACATATGTATGTACATATGTATGTATGTCTACAGTTTGGCTAAATTGTATTTAACTAGAAACCCTGCAAAAAAATTTGCGATTAATCCCGAAAAAGATTTGTCCCGGATTGATCTCTTTCGAGAACAATCGGTCCACAATTAGTCCCCGATTGTTCCCGTACGGTTATAAATGTAGACTAATTGTAGACCAATTGTTCCCGAACGGGTATAGATGTAGACTAATTGTAGACCAATTGTTCCCGAACGGGTATAGATGTAGATTAATCGCTTTCATTCCGAACGGGTACAAATCTAGATTCCTTAAATGTAGAAATTTTACAAAAATATGCAATGTATTTAAAAAATTGTAGAACAACCGGTAAAACGAATTGAACGTCCTTTCTTTTAATAACAATGATGAATAATAATTGTAACAAAATGTTGCCTAAAATATCCTATGAAAAAATCCTTTACATTATGCTTATATAATGCATATCAAAACTTAAAATTTTTTTTTATTTATTTATTAAGATTTTTTTTTTCAAAAGTAAAACATTATATAATCTTTATTTATATATGCATTAACATTTACAATTTTTAAAGATTGTTATTAAAAATTGCCTTGGCTAACAACTTGGAAAAATCTACATTTGTACCCGTTCGTGCGGAAAGCGATTGATCTACATTTGGACCCGTTGGGGATGAAAGCGATTGATCTACATTCGTAGCCGTTCGGTATGTTAGTGATTAATCTACATTGGTACCCGTTCGGGTATACAAGTTGAACAATTAGTCTCTTCATAGGACATGCTCGAACAAATGCGATGAATTCACTCCATATAAAGGGATGTAAAATTGTATTAGTCGCATGCTCCCTTGCGATTGATCCCGGACACCTCCCGGATTAATCGCATTTTTTGCAGGGAAATAGAAAAAAATACTATATGTATGTATGTATGTACATATGTACATATATGAAATGTCCGAGGATTTTAAAACAAACATACATATGTAAATTAATACATTGGTATAGCATTTTCAGGTCAAACTAAACTTTTTTAATTCAAATGAAATTTTTTCATGTCCAGTGAAACCTTTTTCAATTGAATTCAAACCTTTTTTAATTGAAATTAAACTTATTTTAATGAAAATGAAATTGAAAAAACTTTAATTTGACCTGAAAATGCTATATCACATACACTGGTACCAGATCCAAATATAGCATATAAGTAATAAGCAAATTTAGCCATGATAACTTTAAATAAATAAAACACATTGTGGAAATAAAGAGAAATATAAGTGTAAGCAAAAATAAAAAAAAAAAACCAACCTGTGTTTTATTTTAACAAGGATGGGCATTTTTGCATTACCATTCAAAGTGCATTACCATTCAATAGTGAATGGTAATGCAATTGTGGCTTGCACTACCATTCAGTAGTGAATGGTAATGCAAATGTGGCTTGCACTACCATTCAGTAGTGAATGGTAATGCAAATGTGGTTTGCACTACCATTCAGTAGTGAATGGTAATGCAAATGTGGCTTGCACTACCATTCAGTAGTGAATGGTAATGCAAATGTGGTTTGCACTACCATTCAGTAGTGAATGGTAATGCAAACGTGGCTTGCACTACCATTCAGTAGTGAATGCGAATGCAAATGTGGTTTGCACTACCATTCATTGCATTCCCACTACAAGTATGATTTGTGAAAACCTATGATCGTAGTTTAGGTATTAAGTGGCAAATCTATTTAATAACGAGAAGGAAGTTTATGGGATATTCTACACATAGAATAAGGCTTATAAAACTGATTGGCGGCATTGCAATATATCCTGTGTATATCAATAGGTTTTAAGGTTTTTAATAAATTTCTTTTAAACACGTAGGTAACAAAATACTTATACTTATACAGTGGCTCACAGAGGTATTTTGCATATGGCATTTGTTGAGAAAATATTGGAAATTCGCCTATTTTTTTGAATTCATTTGAAAATTTTTGACATGATCTGATAGCTGAAGCTTCATACTACACAAAAACATTAATTAAAAAACATAAACACATTTCATCTTTAATATAAAATTATAAATTTTCTAAGCTAATTCCATGTGTAGAATATCTCACAAACTTCCTTCCCGTTATTAAATAGATTGGCTACTTCATGCCTAAACTGCGATTATAGGTTTTCACAAATCATACTTGTAGTGGGAATGCAATGAATGGTAGTGCAAACCACATTTGCATTCGCATTCACTACTGAATGGTAGTGCAAGCCACGTTTGCATTACCATTCACTACTGAATGGTAGAGCAAGCCACATTTGCATTACCATTCAATAGTGAATGGTAATGCAAATGAAATGTTCACTACCACTCATCAGTGAATGGAGAATGCAAGGCTGAATGCAATCAAAATTGAATGCACTGTGCCCAACCCTGTATTTTAATGGTATTCGGCACTAAAATATAACACGAATAGATCGTAGGTACTTTCTAATGCAGCACTGCTTATTATTAACTATTCTTCACATTCATTATATTCTTGTAATCTCATCTTCAATCTTTGAATAAATTACACTGAGGTAAAACGTGTTTTCTTAATTTCGTTTATCGGCTCTGGATCCAACAGATTTGTTCTATTGACACCATGAATATTTTTGTATAAAAATGTAGGGTTGCCACCTGCTTAAAAATTTATTCCAAAGAAATAAAAGAAGGTAGATAGATATGTCTGTATGTGTGTATATAAGTGTTTTGAGATTCCAGTTTATGTTTCTACCTTCTTCCAATTTTGGTTAATTTATTCAGGGAATCCAACGATCGCACCTCATAATTCTCTTTAATTTGATATCCATATTTCCATATTTTATGACTTTTTATAAACATAATTGTTTTTAAATTTTTCCAAAAAAGTGGCAACCCTACCAAAAATATATCTAACGTTCGCACCTCCCAATTCTGTTTAATTTGATACTCATATTTTAATATTTTTTGGCTTTTTATAAAAATGATTGAGTTTAAAAAATTCAGACAGATGGCAACTCTTAAAAATAGAAAGAAAAATCGTGTTGAATATTATTAGGTATCTTCGCCGAAATACAAAATATGTTTTGATCCTTTCTTTATTACGTAATCTCTCTATGTAATCTTTTTATGTAATCAAAACTTTTAAGCAGGTGGCAACCCCAAATTTTTTATAGTGCATTAATATTTCTGGTAGAATAGTGAACAATCTAAAGAAAAAGTTATTCAACTCGCTTAAGCCATTCTCGGGTTTTTATGCATACAAATTCTAAACATGCATTAGGGTGGTCCTTAACAATCAAATTAGCAATTTTCTTCGGTCTCACACCCTAGATCGGTAGCAGTACAGTCAAGATATCTCACATATGGTAATATGAACTTTGACCCCCCTGTGCGATTCCCTTAACCCGCTCCGATAGGGACCAAAATTTATATATGGCTTCCTTGAGTGCAGGACTATCGATTTTGGGCACTACATACGAGTATACAAAAAATTAAATTTATATTTTTAAGTCTCCATAGAGTTTCAGAATTTTTATCCCTGTACGACACCCCTTGGCCGTCTCCCATAGGGACAGAAATTTATATGTTGTATCTTCGACTATATTAGCATCGACCTAAGGGGTGAGGTTCACGAAATATGACATACAATTTGTCTCTATATCAGAGGCGGTCGATTCATACAAGCCGAGAAGCCCGGCTTGCGTACACATTTTCGTTCATTTGATACAAAATTCTTTAAAATCTGGTTATTTTACGTTTTAAATGTGTTTACTATTTAAGTTCTCAATAATATAGCCCCCACTGTAACATGCCCCTAAAAGCCTGCTAAGAAAATAGCGCAAATACACTACCAATCCACCTCACAATGTGTATTTTGTTTGTACAGCCAATCACAGCACAGTGAGCATGCTTCAACGTTTCCACACATTAGCTTTTACGTGGCTTTCAAAACAGAATAACATAGCTTGTTTTCTCGCTTTCGCTAAGGAGAAACCAATTGCTTATTTTCAGACTTAAATTGAAAAAAAAAAACTAGCAAAGCACTTTTTTTATTTTTCACATCAAATTTGTATGCGAATATGAAGCTGGCTTCGGCATTCAAAAGTTCAGTATTCACAGCCATATGCATATTTGATTTGATTTTCGTTTGCATGTAGGTACATACTTATGCACATAATTTCTTACATCTGCATGTGCATGCAAACATAAATATCAAATACCAGATTATAAAAGGGTTCATTGTGATTTTTGGCGACTATTGGCACAATATCAAGATAATTTTAAAAAGCGGTGGAAATCAAATTGGACCTCAGTTTTTCAAACACTAAAGCACCCATTTTTTAGGCAATAAGCAAATACACTGGCTACTGCTGGAATTTCCGTCGGTATAAGGAAACTAAAAATACCTCTGCGCATTCGTGTAAGATTTCCCTAGCGCACGTTTTTATATTTAAGAATTATGTAAATACGAAATTTTTTATTTTAAAAATGTTCAGAGTAAAATTGCAAAATCAAGAAAAAACAATTTTAATTTAAAAATGTTTATTTTTATTTTAAGCACTATGAGATTTTGAAGGAAAAACTTTCGTTTTTATTCCATTAAGCTGGGTATCCACATCATAAGAAATTGCTCAAGAAAAAATTGGCATAGACTTTTAAATAATACAGCAAATTACATAAATGGCTAATGGTTATGCTTCACACATAGGCTTGCCCAGGCAATTTATGCTAGGTCCGCCACTGCTCCATATATTTGGCCCGATAAAAAAAAAATAATTTGATGTGACGCGAAAAAATTTAAAAACACTCGTGATCAGGAGACAAAAATACGCCTGTTACACTTTCAAACTCCTTGGATTTTTCAAAAACTGCAAAATTTTTATTTTTTAAATTTCTTTAGGGCAAAGGTAGTAAATAGGCTACAGATACAGCAATACAAGTGGTAAAAGGTTACACTGGATCACAAAATGAAATTTTTTGTCTGTACTTTGGACGTGACTATCCTATCTATATGTAAAATCGGTCGCAGATTCCGAAAATCGGGTTCATTTTTAATTATATGGGAAGGTTTTTGAGATATAGGCAATTTACCGTTATTTGGCCAATGGGTCCACTTAATCCAGTATATCTCTTTAACACCTTAGGGTAACACCAAACGAAAGAAAATTAAATTTCCTTTTCACGGTTCCTATAACATTTTTCTCTAACTCGTATAGTTTCTGAAATATTGACGATTAAATTTGAATTTTTTCGATTTTTTACGATTTTTTGAAGAAAAAATTGACTTTGTCAGTACGGTAAACGGTAAATTGCCGATATCTCAAAAACCTCGGAATCAGTCACCGATTTTACATATAGAAAGGATGGTCGCGTTCAGAGTATTTTTTGGCTGTAGAGCAGTGTTATTTATGATGCCACGTTGAAATTAAAAGTTCCAATTTGTAAACACAACCAAAGAATAAAAACTCAAACTAATGTGCAGCAATAATTCAACGATCAGCGCCGATGGACAGTGTTTACAAAAAAAAAACAGAAGCGAGAGAAGCATTTAATGGCGTTTTTTAATAAAGCGGAACAACGAGAAAACCACAAAAAATCGAAAACCAGAGAAAAATTTTAGAAAAAAAACTGATGCGTTAAAAAAAACTGTCTGATAAACCGAGTATAACTAAAAAACAGTCGAAGAACGACAAAATTAACAAAATAAAAATTACAGAGAAACTACACCTTTTTCAGTTTATATTCAGAAAGTTGCAATTGATATTCAGAAAATTAAAATTCATATTCAGAATTTCCATTTCATATTCAGAAAATTACAATTCATATTCAGAATTTCCATTTCATATTCAGAAAGTTGCAGTTCATATTCAGAAAATTAAAATTGATATTCAGAAAATTACAATTGATATTCAGAAAATTACAATTAATATTCAGAAAATTACAATTCATATTCAGAAAGTTACAGTTCATATTCAGAATTTCCATTTCATATTCAGAAAGTTGCAATTGATATTCAGAAATTTACATTTCATATTCAGAAAGTTACAATTCATATTCAGAAGCTTCATTTCATATTCAGAAAGTTACAATTGATATTCAGAAAATTTAAATTGATATTCAGAAAATTACAATTGATATTCAGAAAATTGAAATTGATATTCAGAAAATTAAAATTGATATTCAGAAAATTAAAATTGATATTCAGAAAATTAAAATTGATATTCAGAAAGTTGTTCAGGTACTTTTTTATACTTTGCATTCAAGGAAAATCTAACATGTTGGATGCATTGTATAGCTTCACATAAATGTAGGCTTTATGTATGTCGGACTTTTGGAAAAACTGATTGGAACTGGTCTGCTGTGAGCTTTCGCGGCTTTTTACCGCCGGCACTTTGTTTTTCCAGTCTTCCACTTACAGCCCAAGTGTAGGCCGTTTTGTAGGCGATGCCCAGCGATTTGGCTAGGGTTGGCCAATCCTCCCCTTTGTTAGCGACATTGACAATGCGCTCCCTGTCCATCAAGGAGTAAGACTTGTAATTGCTCCTTTCAATATCTTCGGTGTCTGGAAAAAAAAGAAAAAAAAATGAATTGTTAAAAAAGGTTCTGAAAAACCTTACTCAAGTTTCAAATACTTACCATCAATTGAAGCTCTGCATATTGCGCAGAGCTTGGGAATTGCCATGAGCAGCACATATGTATGTATCTATTATATAAAAATGAATGTGTGTGTGTGTATGTGTGTGTGTGTGTGTGCGTTATTTATGGACTCCCAAAGGAATCAACCGATCTTTGTGAAATTTTCACAGTAGATTCATATGGTATATGCGCTGGTGATAGGGTATACAGACTTTCGGAAAAGTGGGAACTTCCCGGAATATGGGCCCAAATGTGGACCCAGAGTGACCCAGCTGCTCTCCAAGATATGGGTCAAAGCATGAACCGGAATGACCCCTGAATGCTTCCGAGCGATATTGGGATCAAATGAAAGGTGCTGAGCATGCCTTCAACATAGATTTATTTTCATTGCGATGCCTAGGCCGGGTCCCGAGAAATGGGTCAAAACGTGGACCCGGATGACCTCTGAATATTTCCGAGCGATATTGGTAGCAAAGGAAAGCTGTTGAGGAGGACTTCAACAAAAAGCTCTTTAAATAGTTACACCTAGGCTGCTCTCCAAGATATGGGTCAAAGCATGAACCGGAATGACCCCTGAATACCTCCGAGCGATATTGGTAGCAAATGAAAGGCGTTGAGCAGGGCTTCAACCTACAGCTTTCCCAGAAATGGCTCAAATAGTGGGCCCAGATGGTGATGGATGGTCTCGGTAATGTAAAGATAAAGGTAAAGGTAAAATTAAAGGAAAGGGAAAGAGAAAGGTAAAGGTAAAACTAAATGAAAAAAAAAGAAAGAGAAAGGGAAATGTAGAGGGAAACCCTCATTATAACATAAATTTTGCGTCGCTGCGAAGCGGGACGGGTATCTGCTAGTACAATATAAAATTTACACTCGTACAGTGAAATTTTCTGAATATCAATTGTAATTTTCTGAATATCAATTTTAATTTTCTGAATATCAATTGTAATTTTCTGAATATCAATTGTAATTTTCTGAATATGAATTTTAATTTTCTGAATATGAATTTTAATTTTCTGAATATCAATTGTAACTTTCTGAATATGAAATGAACATTCTGAATATGAAATGCAACTATCCGAATATGAATTTTAACTTTCTGAATATCAATTGGAACTTTCTGAATATCAATTGTAATTTTCTGAATATTAACTGCAATTTTCTGAATATCAAATGGAATTTCTGAATATCAATTGTATTTTTCTGAATATCAATTGTAAATTTCTGAATATGAACTGTAACTTTCTAAATATGAATTTTAATTTTCTGAATGTGAAATGGAAATTCTGAATATGAATTTCAACTTTCTGAATATGAAATGGAAATTCTGAATATGAATTGTAATTTTCTGAATATCAATTTTAATTTTCTGAATATAAATTGTAACTTTCTGAATATAAACTGAAAAAGAAAAGTTTGTCGTGCATTCTTGTTTTTCAACGCAGCGCCAATGTAATCTAGGACAACTTTAGTGGAAGGAAGAAGAGTGAAAGAAAAATCTGTACCTGAGCACAAGTAGGTATGTAATGTCTACCTCACATGTGTGCATATCTGAGGACTCTGCATGTGCATGAGGTTCCAGTGGATACAACCGAATCGCACAAAGTAATTTTCTGCTCAATTTATTTCACATTGTGGCGTCCAATTAAGTTAAAACAAGACAAAACGTCAAGGTGGGCAATGAAGCTGCTCGGCGATAGCTTGAGCTTCACATACACACACAGGATATCCAGGTATATATGTATGTATGTATGCATGTGTGTAACAGAACATTTGATACACATGAAGGCTGTCGGATAGCGAACATATAAACATACATACATTGCCCATTCGAAACAGCGACCACACGAAGTGAAACGGAACAAATGAGCATAGCTGCGGGTCACAGATTTCAAATGAATTGCGAGTTTGGCAGCAAAGCATTGTAGGTAATGAGGAGGAGTACGACGCGGTTTGGATGGGCAACTCCATGCGTTAGGAGGAGTAGGGGGAGTATGGTTCAGGCGGTCGAACGGTTGGACTGTGGCAACTTTACACCATATACACACATGTGTGTGTGTGTTTGACATACCCTGCAAAAATCGATTCATAAGCAAAAGCTGAAGCCTAAGCTGTTAAAACTGGAATACGCTGTTAGCTGTTATGCGTTTATTCGCTCTACTAAAGTCTTTCTAATACTCCTTTTTATTATCCCTTATTAAAAGGCATTTAAGTACTATAGAAGGTCTTACTATCAGTAATTTTCTAAGCCTTATTTTCCATGGCGAATAAGCCTTATAATAAGGTATATAGACACCAAATATGGCCTTACTATAAGGAATTCTCAAAGCCTTATACCCATGACAGATAAGCCTTGGGAATAAGGTTTCCTCCCAGAGAGAGAATAGCCCTTACAGCCTGATGACATCAACACAGTAAAATCAGCCTTCTTATAAGCCTTTACCCCTATAACTTTTGATCGCTTAGAATTTTCAGGCATTATTTCTTAAGACTTTATATCTTCTGGAATAAGCCTTAAACAAGTCGTAGATTTTTTGTAGGGTATACATATATGGTATGTCTGTACGAGTAATTCGCCATTTGTGTGACTCAAATTGGAAACGTTCGCAAAAAGTGACACTTTTAATGAAACAAATGAATGAGCAATGGCAATGGTTGAGCTGTAGCATCTAGAGATTTCGATAAAATTAGTAAAGTTGAAAACTCCGAAGTTTTTGGAGTGTTCAAATATGTATGAGTCTGGCAGTTATGCGTACATACATATTTATATACATATATGTACATAAGTATGTTATGTAAGTTTTCAAACATGTGCAAATAAAATTTAATTTTTAGGCGAGTGATTAGAAAGAACAGTTAAAATTTGAGGTATGTTTTAACACTGAGCAGAAAATTCTAGAAGAAGAGCGGTATTAAATTATGATTCGGTTCATAGCGAGGAGAATTCGAAATTATAACGTAGGGAAAATATGTATGTACAAATGTATATACATATGCACATTAGGGTAGTCCCCAAATGCATATAGACAATTTTTTTTATCATACCCCTAGGTTGATGCTAGTATAGACGAAGATACTACAAATAAACTTTTGTCCCGACCGGAGATGGTTAAGGGCTGTCGTAGGGGAGTAAAAATTCATATTATCATATGTGACCCCTGTGCGATATCCCTTAACCGTCTCCGATCGGGACCAATACTTGTATTTAATATCTCTGAGTGCAGGACTATAGGCATTAGATATAAAAAATAATAATACAATTTCGTGTACCTCCATAGAGTTTACCCTAAACCGTTTCCGATCGGAACCAAAATATATATGAGGTATCTTTGACTCCTACCGAAGTAGGGGGTGAGAGCGAAAAATTCGCTAATTATATTTTTGTAAGGATCACCCTAATGCACATTCAATGACAGCCGAGTACACAAAATAGAGGTTTGTTTCTTCTTTGGCTCAACAAATTTCAAAAGTAACCAAATCGAATATTTTTTTGTTTATTTTATTTGTTTGTTTAAAAGCTGTTTCTTACTTGGACATCAGATAATTTCGGCTAGTGAAATTCAATCGACTTCGACTGACTTCTTCGTAATCTAAATATAATAAAGGCATTATCAGGAGATAAGAGTAAGCAGCTCGTAAAAATAAACGCGCACAGCTTATCAGGCGCACTTACATATCGTCGCTGCGCCAACAAATTCAGGTATATGTTTTTTTTCAATTTTTTTTTATTACATATTTATTTAGCGCTGTCCGCTAGCCACATTTCTGCATTTCCCGTTTTCTGATATCCTTCTTTGGTTAGAAGTTATCAAACACAGCTATGTATATGCTCTCAGTAGTAGAAATGCTCTGTAAAATCAGTTATACATCTACTTGCGTATAATTGTTTTTTGATTTCAGGTTATTTTTGTGTAAAAAAAATTATTTAAAAAAAGCGTATGCGACAACTTTTCAAAGGAGGAGGTGCACTGGTCAATTAAATAATGCAGTTCCTAGCTATCGGTAATTGCATCGGACCCTAGCGAAGAATTGTATACACATCTTTCACGATTTCTTACCCCCACTAGCAAATTTTAATAATTTTTAAAAAGAGCTATGTGCTGTAAAACGGCGCAAATGCTTCAAAATTGCACAAGTCTATTACATATGTGTAGTATCATTAGTTAACAATTCAAACTAGAAAAAATATTCTCTAGGATCACCAGAAAACGGTTTTTTTGCTCTCCTGAAAAGTTGCTGAAAAACGTATAGTTCTTTTTGTTGGCGCAGCGACGATATGTACAAAATAGAACTCCCTTCTTTTTCTACTGGGTGTGTACTCTTATGTGTATACATAAATACCAGTGCACTGCAGAAACCGATACATATAAGTTTTCAACCGTGTGCGGAAAGCACAAAAGAACTCACATTACCCAACTGCCGCTATGCAAGAAGTTTGAATTGAAATCAATCAAGCAAGTACAAGAGTGGCAATCCTATTTGATTTAAAAATAAACAGAATGTGACCATCACTGGGAGTCAAAGCAACTACTTAGCACGAGTCGAAATCTAATTATCAGGAAGAGCGAATTTTCAAACCAAGTGCCAAACGAGTCATTTTCAAGTAGCTTGAAAATGTAAGTAGCTTATCGCAGCTCTCTAGCACGTACATTGCGCATATGTATAGGTATACATGGTATGTATATACTTTGTGGATTAAATTAAACGCATTTTTGGAATTTTTGGAATAGTCGAAATCAATGCTCTAAGCAGTTAAGTTTGAATTGGAGAAAATGGTTGACTGGTAATAAATATGAAGTGATTGCTGTGTGTACATTAAATACTTACATTACTTAGATTCTAACTAAAGTCTTGCAGACGATTGCCAAGAGCCCATAATATCGACCACTCACGGTCAGGTGCGTGGAAAACTACGTGAAACTGTTTACGGTGATCATTATTATTGTTTTGATGGCATTCCATATGCCAAGCCACCGCTGGCTGAGCTGCGCTTCCGCTCACCACAGCCACTTGATAAGCCATGGAGTGGTGTGCGCGATTGCACCGAAATGCCACCTAGATGCATACAACACAGTCCTTTTAGCGATCACATACAAGGTTCCGAGGATTGTTTATATTTAAATATTTATGCCAAAAAGGTTTGTATGTGTGTTGTAAGTGGTTAGGTTTAGTAGTGGTTATAGAGAGAAATTTTGTAATTTCTTCTTAATTCCAAAAAATAAAAAATAGCTTAACTCCGATAAGCCTTTGCCGGTTATGGTTTATATCTATGGCGGTATGTTTATGTTTGGATCCGCTTTGCGCGCACATTGGGGACCCGATTATTTGATGATGAAAGATATAATTTTAGTAACCATCGGCTTTCGTACAGGGGTATTCGGTTTTCTCGCTCTACCCGAACCCGAACTGCAGGTGAGCGGCAATGCTGCACTCAAAGATATACTTCTGGCTCTGAAATGGTTAAAATCGAATTATCGAAATTTCAACGGCGATCCCAATAATGTAACATTATTTGGTCAAAGCAGTGGTGCCTTTACGGCGCATGCACTGATGATGTCACCCAAATGTGAAGGACTCTTCCAACGTGCAATTCTTTTGTCTGGAGTAGTAAAATATATTCACCCCGTGGACAAGCTGCCCTATCGCTTTGCCAAGCATTGCGGCTACGATGGGCCAGAGGATAATAAAAAGATACTCGATTATTTGCTTGCGCTCGAAGCGGCGAAGTTATGCGATTTGCACATTTTCAGCCAAACTGAAAAAGATCAAGGTAGAATCTTTCCCTTTTGTACGACGGTGGAAAGTGCCAGCGTTGCAGATGCCATCATCACCGAAGACGTATGGCAGATGTTTGCCAATAAGCAAAAGTGGTCACACAAATTGCCAATGATGTTGGGTACAACTTCATTTGAATCACTAACGGATTATGCAAAATTTACAGCAGATCCTAAAAGATACGATTTATTGAAAATTCATCCGGAATATATGCTGCCCTTACATATGACAGCACTGTGTGATTTGGCAGCACGACAAAAATTGGCGCGGAAGCTTATGAAATACCATTTGGGCGCCAAGGAGTTATGCGAGGAGAATGTTTTCGATATGCTACGCGTAAGTTGATTGAAGATAAAATGCTGCTGCAGCAAATCAATCAGCAACTGTTTATATTATTTAGCTCATTATCACTTGCGCACTTTGTTTCCCTTATAGCTAATATCACACGGCTACAGCTATCATCCAATGTACCACTATTTGTGCTCACGCCTCAGGCATGCCGAAGCGCCAACTTATTTTTATCGCTTCGATTTCGACTCGCCCAACTTCAATTTCTATCGCAATAAAATGTTGGGACATGGTATAAGCGGCGTTGCTCACGTTGATGATCTTTCATATATATTTTATATGCCACCGTCGTATAAACTTGCACGTGATTCCGATGAATTCCAGACCATCGTGCGTATGATGGATATACTGACGTCATTTGCCACAAATTCCAATCCAAATGGGGAGTCTGTAAAACCTGTGGTTTGGGAACCATTGTCCAAATACGCCGACACATACAAATGCTTGAATATCAGTAATGAGTTAAGTTTTATTGATTGGCCTGAAATGGAGGCATGCCAAGTGTGGGATCAGTGCTATAGGGAAGCGGGTTTGAGATTATAATAAAGTCCATGATGCGAAAGATAACATTTGTATGAAATAAACGAATATACCAGTTCAAGATCAGCAAAATGTTTCTTTTTTGTTGTTTGCTTTTCCGACAGGGTAGGATTGCGATGTATTGTGGAACGAATTTCCGTCATGCCTTGTCAAGTTTGATTTGGTTATAAACCGGTTTCAGCTATGTGCCATCTTCAGTATCTTGTTTCGTTCTCAGAACAGTATCAAACTTGGCAAAGAATGACGGAAATTCGTTCCACAATACATCAGCAAAATGCATAGACGAGCTTACATATATTTTTTTCACTAGCACTCGTATGAGTACAAAATAATTTGGCTATAAAATTTGGCTATAAAATAGCCCAATAAAAATCTAAAATAACAAAAAAAAAATAATGACACAAAAAACTTATCACTTTAGTTTAAAATAGAGTTTGGCACATAAAATTTTATTATTAGCTATAAATCAGCATTCGCTTAGTCATAACCTCATATCCCATAAGCTGCTTGATAACACTGGATCACAAAATGAAATTTTTTGTCTGTACTTTGGACGTGACCATCCTATCTATATGTAAAATCGGTCGCTGATTCCGAAAATCGGGCTCATTTTTAATTCTATGGGAAGGTTTTTGAGATATCGGCAATTTACCGTTATTTGGCCACTGGCTCCACTTAATCCTGTATACCTTTTTAACGCAGTGAGCTATCTTCCTTGGAGTGACACTCAACGAAAGAAAATTAAATTTCCTTTTCATCGCTGCTATAACATTTTTCTGTAACTCTTATAGTTTCTGAAATATTGACGATTCAATTTGAATTTTTTCGATTTTTTACGATTTTTTGAAGAAAAAATTGAATTTGTCAGGCAATATCTTTTAAACCAATGTCTTCACCTTCGGTTTTACTCCTTTACATGAAGCTCCATTCTATTGGGAAAAATATAAGCTATCAACGAAGAAAATCCATGGTAAAATGGAAAAGTTATAGGCGATCAAGTAAATACATCCAACTCGCGCAATGCCTCTGCACGGGTATATTCTATGCATGTTATACCCGTAAATGGGCTTTTATCTACTGCGCTGCCAATGTGCTGCTACTGCAGATGTGTAGGTATTGGTATAACATCCCTCACGGAAAAAAAAAGTTAGTTGCAAAAATAAATATATTAAAAAGTAATTTATATTCAACTAATTTTAAAGTAGCTTTAAACAAATGCAGCGCGGGACAGTTTCTTGTATATGTACATATTTATATGTAAACACATGTTTTCAGATCTAAGTATGCCAAGATTGTTTTTTCCTTTTTTTGGTTACCGTTTTTCAGCTTCACTTCCCATTAAACACTGAAAACGAAATTCTCAAACGGAGAAAATATTGTTTCATATTTATCATTTGAAAATTAACATAAATTCAATTGTTTCTCAAATATTGTTTATCAACTTGAGAACAATTTGCGAAATTTGAGGAAAATTTGTTTCGCATTTTTACCATTTCTTGAATTTCGACATCAAATCCAGGATTAAGTTATTTATATTAAACTACAAGTAAAGTAGTTGAAAAGAAACTCAAGATAAAGTTATTTATTTTAAACTACTAGTAAAGTAGTTGAAAACAAATGCAGGATAGGGCAATTGACTGCTTGCTATGACATCGCCGTGTTAAAAAAGTCAGTTCATTGCAAAGGAAAAAGTCACATTTTCAATTAGTTGTTATTGAAAATAAAGTAGTTTATAAAGTGATTTAAAATTAATTAAATTTCCTACAGGGATGCATAGAATATACCCGTGCAGAGGCATTGCGCGACTTGGATGTATTTACTTGATCGCCTATAACTTTTCTATTTTACCATGGATTTTCTTCGTTGATAGCTTATCTTTTTCCCAATAGAATGGAGCTTCACGTAAAGGAGTAAAACCGAAGGTGAAGACATTGGTTTAAAAGATATTGCCTGACAAAGTCAATTTTTTCTTCAAAAAATCGTAAAAAATCGAAAAAATTCAAATTGAATCGTCAATATTTCAGAAACTATAAGAGTTACAGAAAAATGTTGTAGCAGGGATGAAAAGGAAATTTAATTTTCTTTCGTTGAGTGTCACTCCAAGGAAGATAGCTCACTGCGTTAAAGAGGTATACAGGATTAAGTGGAGCCATTGGCCAAATAACGGTAAATTGCCGATATCTCAAAAACCTTCCCATAGAATTAAAAATGAGCCCGATTTTCGGAATCAGCGACCGATTTTACATATAAATAGGATGGTCGCGTTCAGAGTATTTTTTGGCTGTAGAGCAGTGTAATCTGTTGTTTCGCGGTATATTGCAGAGTGACAAAAGAATTAGTGAGGCATAATTATTTGAGAATTACTCTATCTTGCGCTAAAGTTTTCCTTCAAAAATGCGCTGGATATCGAATTTACATATAACTAAGGCAAAATATTTATCACGGATAACGATGGTTCTGTTTTGCTGGCAAATGTCCTAATTCTCAAATCGAAGAACAACCCAATTTCTGTATGCATCATCGAAAGTGAGCCTTCAGAAAAGTGATGCGTTTCCAATCGTTTTCGATTCACAAGCCCAGTGTTGATGCCAAAAATAAACAAATTATATATACATAGATACTTTCAGAAAAAAAAAAAAACATTTTCGCATATAAAACAACTTGCTACTTTTTGCATGCTCCGAAATCTGCATATTAAGAATTTTTAATTAATCCTTTCTTTTTTGTCTGAAACATGCCGAAGATGTTTTGCATTTCAAATAAGCTATTTAAAGACACTCAATCACTTAAATCGACGCAAACGGCATATATACAAATTTATGTATTTATGTATGTACATGGAATGTACACTTTACATACATACATACATACATATATAGAGCATAAGTACAAAAGCATCAGCATAAGTTGGCGTCTTTAATCATCGCCTAACAAGCTGCATAACTCGCAAACATCTAGCAAGCATTTTCCTTCTTCTGATTTAAATGTCCCAAATGGCATAAAAGTTGGATGAGTGGAATGAAAAACAGCAGCAAAAACGGCAAGCAGCAGCAGCTACTCAAGCACACTCCATAAAGTTGCAAGTTCCAAGCAGAAACTCTTGCTGTTGAGCTCGTTGGAAAATTTAACAAACAATAAACAGCCTAATTAAAAATTCTACACATGACTATCACTAAACCCAAACTTCGCGCCGGTATTCTTCTTCTGCGTTTGTCTGCTCAAGCATATTTAAATGCTTGGTTACATACTTTACATATGTTTGTATGTATCCATATATGTCTGTAGATGTAGATATGCATATGTAGTATTAACCCTTGCCACTTTGCTTCTTCAAAAGTAGCTAAGCTTATAGAAGTGTACGATATCTTTGGGTGCTTCTTAGTAACCACTTGAGAACAACTTTGCTTCTTCAAAACATATGTAGCTACATCCATACATACATACATACATATGTACTTACATACACGCTTACTTAATTTGAGGATTTTACTAAGCCTAATGTGTACATAACTCATATGCAGTGTTGAAAGTATTATCTTTAATGATTTTTGGAAACACTTTTTGTGTGTGGTGTGAGTTATTTCATGTTCGACATTTTAACACGTTTCAATTTGCTGAAATTTTCGCGCCTCTCATGCCAAGTAATACATAATTTATGCATTCATGGGTATGTATGTGTATATAAAACTTATATGTATATGCAGCCTAAAATATTTCAATGAATACCTCTGTAAGCACCGTAAAACTTTAATTTCTAAATCAATTTTAAAAAGAGAAATCGGATGCATTTGAATCTAATCTAATATAATCTAATCTAATCTAATCTAATCTAATCTAATCTAATCTAATCTAATCTAATCTAATCTAATCTAATCTAATCTAATCTAATCTAATCTAATCTAATCTAATATAATCTAATCTAATCTAATCTAATCTAATCTAATCTAATCTAATCTAATCTAATCTAATCTAATCTAATCTAATCTAGAGTAAGTGCGGGTAATGTGGTATAGGCGGGTAATGTGGTACACCTGCTTTTCTCGTAAAATATGAACGTGAAAATAATGGGACCTATCCAAAGAGATCGGCGTTCGCAGAAAAATAGTAAAGCAGGATTGAACTTGTTCTTTGTACGCGATGCTGTGAGTCAGTTGTAATAAAAGTGCGCGGTATTGCGATTGACTTTTTTTTTTGCTCAGACAAACCGATTTTTTGCAGAAATACCAATAATTTTAAACTACATTTAATACTTGGAAATTAATAAGTGATTATTGTTTCTGTGAACTGCATTTTCAATATTTTGTGCACATTTGTGTATAATTAGTTATTTAAGAATAATGGGATAAAACTCCATGTCGGCTATTGTGGTATAGGTAAATGCGGGTAAAGTGGTATAGTATACCTGATAACTATTTCAATTAAAAACATGCCGAAAAAAGGTGAAATACGAAAATGGAGAGCAGAGTTTAAAAAAAACCTATACAAACAGTAAGGAGACGGGAAATGGGTATTCTATTGGCTTCCAAAAAAGTCTGTCTCCCTCG
This sequence comes from Urophora cardui, assembly GCA_960531455.1. Classification (NCBI taxonomy): domain Eukaryota; kingdom Metazoa; phylum Arthropoda; class Insecta; order Diptera; family Tephritidae; genus Urophora; species Urophora cardui. The sequence continues at coordinate 149,665,704 of OY482671.1, read as the reverse complement.
TACTACGCTGCAGCGTATGACAAGGAGTGAGAAACCCACCGTCAAACTATTAGAAACTAAACTGGGACGACCTCTAATTTTCAAAATACTTGAAAAAGAATACACAAAACATAATTTCTCACCAACTCATATTTGGAACGTGGACGAAACCAGAAATCAGTAGTGCCTTCGCAATAACCCCAAATATTCGCTAGAAAAGGAAAGACCAAATTGGAATAATGACTTCAGCTGAACGAGAATCTCTTGTAACCATTATCACTTGAACGAGCGCAGGAGGCAGATTTGTTCCTCCGGTTTTATATTTCCGCGTAATAACCACCATCCTCTTCTCATGAAGAACGCTCTACCTGACTCGGACTAGGCTTGTCATTTGTCAGTTGGTTCCAGTGATGCCAATATTCTTGGACCAAAAATCCCTACGGCATGCCAAAAAATTCCCTACTTTTCCCTACGCTAACATAATTTTTCCCTACAAATTTCCCTACACCGTATTTTCTCTATATTGAAATAAACACACACAAAATTGATGCATATAAAGTTATTATTCAAGAAGCCACGTAGGAATACACAGAAATTTTTATGTTTATGTGTGTTTATATAATATAAATATATAGATATATTTATAACTTTATAGATGAAATTTTGTTTTTCTTAATAACATTGTACATATTTCATAAAAAATTATAATTGTAACTTTTTTTATTATAAATTAACATTTTTAAATAAAGAATGTTTACAAGTATTTATGTAGATATTTGCATATAAAAAATTGTATGGTACACATTTCCCATTGAAAATTACCATATACACCTCTATAGTATTTCATATTTTTGAAATCGCATTCGTTAAATTTAAAAGAAAAACAATTTTGATTTTTCGCTTGTAGAAAAGGCCGAATTATGCATATTGAACTGAGGCTATCGTGACTGAATTTATTCCCTTTTTTGTTATAATTGAAAATTTTGTTCTGCGTCTGCATTAGCGAGAGGCAATACTAAACAATATTTAGCTAATTTTGATAATTAGTTTGTTAAAATTTAAAAGGTTTTAAATTTTAAGCCAAAATTTTTCAACATCTATATTTTCAAAAACTTTCTTTTCATGTTCAAGGAAATGATATTCAACAGAACTCCACTCAACCAGCAAGTAATTTCTATTAAATTTAAATTTCTCACAAATACTTTTAAAATCAATAACACCCCTGTTGAATTCAGTATGTACCCCAGTACAATCTTGGGATTAAGAAAGCATATGTCTTTGACATAGGAGTTACTCTGTAGAGGCAATCTTTGCTGTATTTCTTCCAAAGCAGTGATATAAGAAGATAGGCAATATAATCTTATTCAGAAGCTGATTTCGGGAGAGTATTTAGAAGCTCGAGATATTCAGATCCAATATATATATATATCATCGGCTGCCAATGTTACGTGAGGTGACCTAACATTACAATCAATCCTTATTTAGTTTTTTTTTTTTTGTTAATTTTGAGCCAGCTTATAAAATATTTTAGTTGCTTCCAAATAAATTTGATGTATTAACGGCTTTCTATACTGGTTTGGTAAGAAAAGCCCACAAACGCATCTCTGATCACCACATCAAAAAAATGAAAGCGAAATTTGGTGCTAAGATCGGACCCAGAGCTAAAGCAAAAAATTTTAGGAGCGAAGGAGCGAAAAAAAAACTTTTGCTCCGAGGCTCTGTAAGCAGGTCGAAAAATATATTGCCAGATCAGAACAAAGTACAATTTTGAACTATTGCACACAGGCACACAGAAATATTTTATTTGTAGTTATTAAAAAATTTTAGGTTAGAAAGAATTAATTCATTGTAAAGGAAACTAAAATTTTTGACTTCAAAAATTCCCTACATTTAGCTAATTTTTGAAAATCTGTCCTTTTTTCCCTACACTGCAAATTTGAGGTCGAATTTCCCTACATGTAGCCTCTTTTCCCTACACTTGGCATCACTGGTTGGTTCAGATTCCCATCTTCACATAATGGCTAAGCTATTTTTTAAGGGTTAGAAAACCATCTGCATCTGAACCTGTGCTGACGGACATTATAGCCATACTCGCAATATAGAAGCTATTGATCTGTGGTATACTATACCACATTACCCGCCAATTTTTTCAATAGGTTGATTATGACTTTTAAGATATTTTCTTAAATATCTCTGAAACTCTCAGCTGTAAGACTACTGCTTTATGCTTCCTTTGTTCGTAATACTTCAAGTATCTTATTAGTAAATTTTCTTTGAAATTGCATGCAGATTCATGATTTTACAGAGGAAAATAAAATGGGTATTCCACATTACCCGCACTTGCTCTAATCTAATCTAATCTAATCTAATCTAATCTAATCTAATCTAATCTAATCTAGTCTAATCTAATATAATCTAATCTAATTTTTTCTAATCTAGTCTAATCTAATCTAATCCAATCTAATCTAATCTAATCTAATCTAATCTAATCTAATCTAATCTAATCTAATCTAATCTAATCTAATCTAATCTAATCTAATCTAATCTAATCTAATCTAATCTAATCTAATCTAATCTAATCTAATCTAATCTAATCTAATCTAATCTAATCTAATCTAATCTAATCTAATCTAATCTAATCTAATCCAATCTAATCTAATCTAATCTAATCTAATCTAATCTAATTTAATCTAATTTTTTCTAATCTAATCTAATTCTTTCCAATCTAGTCTAATCTAATCTAATCTAATCTAATATAATCTAATCTAATCTAATCTAATCTAATCTAATCTAATCTAATCTAATCTAATCTAATCTAATCTAATCTAATCTAATCAAATCTAATCTAATCTAATCTAATCTAATCTAATCTAATCTTATCTAATCTAATTTAATCTAATCTAATCTAATCTAATCTAATCTAATCTAATCTAATCTAATCTAAGCTAATCTAATCTAATCTAATCTAATCTAATCTAATGTAATCTAGTCTAATCTAATCTAATCTAATCTAGTCTAATCTAATCTAATCTAATCTAATCTAATCTAATCTAATCTAATCTAATCTAATCTAATCTAATCTAATCTAATCTAATCTAATCTAATCTAATCTAATCTAATCTAATCTAATCTAATCTAATCTAATCTAATCTAATCCAATCTAATCTAATCTAATCCAATCTAATCTAATCTAATCTAATATAACTAATCTAAACTAATCTATATATTATCTAATCTAAACTAATCTAATCTAATCTAATCTAATCTAATTTAATCTAATATAATATAATCTAATCTAATCTAATCTATTGAATCTAATTTTTAACTCACAATCAATCACAAAAGGTAAGATAAAGCACTTGTAGGGGCACCAGGTACGCCAAACTAGCTTTTTTGTTTCACTTCGAGCATCAGAACATTAACCAGATGTTCAGTTCAGTGCTCCCACAACTGCTGAAAAGGTCTTTCGCGGATCGTCGAACAAAGGAACATGCCACAGCTTCCGATTCCAGTAAAATTTATATACATAGGTATGCATTATAAGCGCACATGCAAATACATACATATGTAGATACATATGTATTTATTATTGCGCAAAATTGTACTCGTAATGTGGCAAATATTGCAAGAATTCACAAAAATCACTGCTGTTTCACTAAAGAATTTTGCAATGCAAAAGAAACAAAAAAAAAAGAAAAAAAAAATGCAAACAAGATCAAGAATATCTTTAACATTTTCTGCAGGTAATGTGAATAATTATTGTCTGCATAAATATTTGCGGTTAAAAAACGTCGCATTCCAGCTACGTGAGAGGTAGGGGAAAAAAGATATTGACTATGAAAAACATTAATACATATGTATGTATGTGCTATGTACATAATATATGTATATATATTATATTTATCATGCATACATACTTATTTCGCTGAACTGGGTGGCGCTTTTGAATCAAATTTTGAACTGGGGCCTTTTGAAATCTTTTTCTGAACTGAGGCGAACTTCCACTCAATATATGTATGTATTCTCTCATGACAAAATGAATGAGTATAAGTAAACCACGATATTTGTAGTAAGATAGATATGTAGATATGTATGAATATACATTTATTATATAGTTAAATATGCGTGTGATATCTGCTTATAACTCATAACTGCAGTTATTTGCTTAAGCATTCCAAATATCATTATGACGTTTGTTTAACCGCTTCACATTTGTACCGCCAAACGTACACTGAGAGAAAAAAAATATATGGAGGGGTCAAAGAAATTGTTTACCTATTTTGAACACTACTTTCTTTGTTTTGAGTAAATTTTCCTTAAAACATGTTAAAAGTTTATAAAATATTGTTGTTACATGCGTTACCATGGTTTCATATACTTGTTTTGAAAAAATTCATACATTAAAATAATGAAAAATTCTTTAAGCGCCATTCCATTCCCAACTTTCCTTGTTTTGAAGACTTGATTTCTTTAATTTTGAGAAATTAAATTCCCATACAAATCCCCATGGCAACGAATTTGTTTGAATGTTTTTTTTATGTTTTTTCCACATTTTTGAGAAAATTTACACAAAACAAAGAAAATTTTGTATTGGGACGCGTGTTCAAAATAAGGAAAATTATGTCTTTGATCGAGAGAAATTTTTTTTTGAGTGTATGCAAACACATTTCAAACGACAAAAGCGACAACAGCAAAAACACACCAACAATGCATACAGGCATTGAAGGGTATGTCATAATAATACGTACAAAAGTACATACATACCTACAAAAAAAAAAACAGTTTCATATCCGCTTAATTAAGTCGCTAGCTTCAAGTGGCTTGAAGGATTAATAATTCGCAGGATATTTGCTTGCGCATTTGTTTGCTTGGCAGCCATGTGCATATACATACATATGTAAATATGTATGCATGATACAAATGAGCCAAATGAAGCGCTAAACGGATTGCTTGTCCTGCCACCCTTTGCCTTGCCCAGGGGTAGTTTGCGCCCCACAAGTCTGAACCCCTGCCATGGATGAACCAGAACGGTTGACAGTGAAAGGTGTGCAGCAGAAGCAAAGAAGACCGCTGTAGCTTAATGAAATGTGAACTAGTACCCTGTAAAAAAATGTGCGATCAATCCCGAAAGAGATTTGTCCTCGATTGATCTCTTTCGAGAACAATCGGTCCACAATTAGTCCCCGATTGTTCCCGTACGGGTATAAATGTAGACTAATTGTAGACCAATTGTTCCCGAACGGGTATAAATGTAGATTAATCGCTTTCATCCCGAACGGGTATAAATGTAGATTAATCGCTTTCATTCCGAACGGGTACAAATCTAGATTCCTTAAATGTAGACATTTTACAAAAATATGCAATGTATTTAAAAAATTGTAGAACAATCGGTAAAACGAATTGATCACCCTTTTTTAATGACAATTTTAACAAAATGTTGCCTAAAATATCCTATGAAAAAATCCTTTACATTACGCTCATATAATACATACTCAAAACTTACAATTTTTTTAATTTATTTATTGAGATTTTTTTACAAAAGTAAAACATTATATAATCTTTATTTAAATATGCATGAACATTTACAATTTTTTAAGGAAAAATCTACATTTGTACCCGTTCGTGCTGAAAGCGATTGATCTACATTTGTACCCGTTGGGGATGAAAGCGATTGATCTACATTTGTACCCGTTCGGTATGTTAGTGATTAATCTACATTGGTACCCGTTCGGGTATACAAGTTGAACAATTAGTCCATTCACAGGACATGCTCGAACAAATGCGATCAATTCACTCCATATAAAGGGATGTAAAATTGTATTAGTCGCATGCTCCCTTGCGATTGATCCCGGACACGTCCCGGATTAATCGCATTTTTTGCAGGGTATATACAAGTGTGCATATGCATATATGTGTATACATACATATGTATGTAAAAATGTACATACATAAGTACGCTATACTTAGTAGAACAACGCCACAGATTGTTGTGTACCTGACGGCTTTCGCGTCAATGTTTGCGGCGCGGCTTGTTGTACAAATGAAAAAGTTTCAAATGCAATAAACTTTGTAATGTAATGCGAGTAGGTTTGAATAAACAATATGAGCAACAACACCTACAACAACAGCAATAACACTAACAATAGCAACATCAATCAGCATGCACATCAAGCAACTTTTACAAAGCTCACATGCGCCAAGCGGCACTTGATGTAAATTTGTTATGAATTGTCATCAGTTGAGTTGTTTTTACAAATATTAACACGCTTTTATTAGTTTCACCTGTATATATGTATGTATGTATGTATGTATGTATGTATGTATGTATGTATGTATGTATGTATGTAACTTCATCCCATCCTAAAAGTTGTAAACATTTAACTAAATTAACTAAATTATTATATCTTTCAAACATTCACTTTTTTGTGTTCTCTTTATTATTTCTATTCTCCTCCGGATTCGAAAAACATGACATCAACAGCCCAACGGCTTCATATAGTAGGACATTCAACATTATATTTTATGCTTCATTGCGGCTTTTATGTTACCTTTCTTCAAAATAGCCTCAATGAATTTCAATTCACTCCCGTATACAGGCCAATAAGTAACATGCTTGCAGGGTACGGAAAAACTCACTCACGAACGCTCAAAAATACATTCTACTCAAATCACAAACAAATGTTCAAAGAAAAACGTATAACCACTCAAATAGCGAGCGAACTAACGCACAACAGCCAGCGATCGCTCATAGCGATGGCGATAAACTCAATGCATAAATTCACTCAAAAAAAATGAAGCTTGTAGCTTTCTGTTTTGGGTTTGTTGTATTTGCAATGAAATCAGCCGCATGTACAATGTACATACATACATACGTATGCAGAGCAAGAACTGGTTTTGTGTTTTGTGTAACAACATTCTGTTTTGTCATTGTTGTGTTTGCAATAAAAACAATCGCATGTACATACATATGTATGCAAAGCAAGAACTGGTTTTGTTTGTAATTCATTTAATAGTAAGTTCTGAATCAACGAAAAGGAACCCTAATTACATTTTATACAATGTTTTGTAAACGTGAGGTGAAAAAACTTTCTCTAAAAAAAAAAAAATAAAAAATAAAAAAAATAAAAAAAAAAAAATGCGCCACTCGGGACTCGAACCTGAGCTCCTTGGTCCGTAGGCAGCATACCTCACCATTACGCTACAAACGTATTCGGAGCTTTATTGTCAAAACTCGAATTTATTCAATCAGGTTTCTTTTTTTTTTTTTTCCTTTCCAAATGCTTCACCTCAACTTCTCTTCACTTTCTGATTGTGAAATATAACAAAACGTTTGGGAAGTTTTGTATTTCCAAACTAGTTTGGAAAACCTTGAATAAAAGGGTTTGGAAAATATTGCATAATAAGCTAGTTTACTTCACTGCATATTGGGACTTTTGGTAGAAGTTATAAATACATACATATGTACGTAGATCTATTTCGGAGAACACCACATCCCATAAGGCTTCTTTTTACTTTTATTCTTGCGTCCGCATAAAACATCCTTTAATGAAAAATTTCACTAAAAATTCAAAAATAAATAATAGCTTAAAAAACTAAAAAACACGCTTTAATCTTAAAAATCGTACTAAAAATTGAGAAATAATTTAATTAGAAACAAAATGATGAACGAAAATATAAGTATTTAAGGAAAAGCGTGGGGCTGCTCAATAATATTTGAACATGAAAATATTCGATTCGTACAACTAGTACAAAAATATACCTAGTTGCGAAATTAAAGAATACGATATATGAAATCTCAAAAAAGTCAAAATAAAATTATTAATAAAAAAAAAAACCGATTTTAAATATTTTTTGACATACTGAGCACCCCACGCTTTTCCTTAAATACTTATATTTTCGTTCATCATTTTGTTTCTAATTAAATTATTTCTCAATTTTTAGTACGATTTTTAAGATTAAAGCGTGTTTTTTAGTTTTTTAAGCTATTATTTATTCTTATTGTTGTTATTGTTATTGTGGTGTTTTTTTTTCTTGGTCAAGTGTGAATTAACCCTGCAAAAATCATTGGATTATGTGGTCCATTTGTGGTAGGTTGGAGTACTTTCAAAGTGATCATTAACATAGCCCAAACGACCAATTCATTTATCTGCATCGGCTCGTAGTTAGCCGAACATAACAACGAAACCCAAATGTTTATCGCGATGACAACTAATCCAGTTCGTACATATATGTATATTTATATACATATGTATGCACGTTTATATGAACGAGCACGATTTAGTAATAAAGCGACATTGAAACGCAATGCAACATATACCAAACACGAAAAATTTAAATTAAATAATTATAAAATATACATACCTAGCTACTAATCATTCTAAATGAATTGGCAGTCGTAAGCACAAATCTTTTCAGATATTATAAAATTTCTTTAATTTAAGTATGTACTCCATAAATTAATCCAATGTAGGTACTCCATGGATTAATTTGATTGTTATGCGGGTCTGTAGTATACATATATGTACTCCATTGCAATGACATGCAATGTTAATTGGATCATATTTTTTGTATAAAATGTGTCAGGTTATGGAGTACTCGGTTGGTCCATAGCGAGCAGCCCATGGAGTACTTGGAATTTTTGCAGGGAAGTTAAGCACACATATGTATGTATGTATGTTTACGTACGTACGTATATTTGAGTTATTCATATGTCTGATATGCATAATGATGCCTCAATTAAGTTTTATGTTAATAAACATAATGAAGCCATTTTGTTTATTGTAATTGTTGTCATGAGAATCACTTGTTTTAAAAACAAAACAAAACATGTTTTCATTGCAAATTTTCCTTTTTAATTTTAATTAGTCCAACAAATTTGAAGATTTTCTCTGCAACAGAGCAGATAACCATGGTATTTGCCCGAGAGAGGTGAAGTTGTCCTAATCACTTCTGGTGAACAAAATTATATTTAAGCAGTATATTTATTTGCAGTTAAAAGTTAATAGTAAAAGAAATTAGATTAGAAATTGAGATTTAGATTTTATTATTGTTATTGAAAACAATTAGTTCATTTTTAACATTCCCTTTACATAGAACTGACACTAGATGGAAATTTCTTACAATGACAGGCACAGTTTAAGCAGCAGAGGGAAATGTTGCTTGGATATAAACATGTTGCGCGGCGTTTCAACTGCGTGGAGGATTCGCGCTTCTTAGCTTAATTTTTTTGTAAAAGTGGGTAACAACAATGTGATCATTTACTACAAAATCATAAATATATCATAACCCTTTAAAGAAAGTCCTGTATAGTACATAAATACCTACGTGATTTTTAACGCTTAACCTTCGAGTGCAAATAAAAAGAACTCCGTAAGGTCAGTATTATTTTTTTTAGCGTAAATCTGCGGTTAATCAATCTTGCTCCAAATCAATAGCTTAGAGCCAATCAACCAATCACATACATACATACATACATATGACGTAAGCCTTTTTGAACATTCGGCCGCTCAAATCACAAATCACAAATCGACCATCCCTCCAACCAACTAAACAAACCAGCAAACGTACGCAAATTCACTAAAACGTTTCAATGATTTGGCCAAAATGGACAAATATTATTTTAAAAGCAAATTCAATATATTAAAATGTCGAATTACGAATTTGTAATGCAAATAAAAACTGAACGAGAGATAGTATTAGATTAAAAACTAAAATCCACAATGGCCACTCAATGTACATATATATGTATGTATGTATGTATGTACAAATGTACATTGACGGCGGTGCAAGGGAGGTGACGCACAAACAATTGGTAGCAAATTGTATAATTTAAATTATATAAGTCCAGTGAACAGAAAAAGCAGCCACGCCCAACCTCATCATTTATCAGTCAATGGCAATGCATTCTCGGATGTTACATGTATAAATGTATACATATACATATGTGTGTGTGTAGTATGTATGTACATATGTATTTGTAAAAGCTTTTAGCATGAATTTTGAGTTGTTACGCCATCCTAATACTATGTACATATGTATGTATCCTCGAAAAAAATTTACTTCTTATTTGAGTCATATTTAAGATAAGCTTATAAAATAATGGCTGAAGTTTCTATGGCTTATTTTCCTGTGTTGATGTCATCAGGCCATAAGGAATTCTCTCACTCTTTCTATCTCTCTCTCTTTCTCTCTCTCTCTCTCTCTCTGAGAGGGAACGTTACCCCTATAGCTTATTCTCCATGGAAAACAGATAACTCCTTATAATAAGGGCTTAGGTGAAGTTTAATTGCCTTATAATAAAGCTTATATAAGAGTCTAGTTGCATCGTAAACGTTTTATTTACAAAGAAGCCGTACTTGATCAATTGCTTGCTGGGTAATTTTTGTTTTTTTTTTGTTATGCATGTACATAATTACATACAAACATACTTCGTAGTCTATGCAAAGCGCTACGATGTGGTGCACGGATGTTATACGCTTGTGTATTCGCGCATTAAAATTAATTAGATTCGTAGGAGTAATCCCAATGTCGACCACATGAATTAATTAATTCAAATCAATAGTCGACGTGCTCGTCATCGTCGAGGTGCTCTTCTACATACATACATACATATGTACTTTCAATTACTCGTTCGGTGGCGGCCGTAACGCACTATGTACAAATTTTAATATAATATCCGATGGTTTTGCTCATCGATTAATTGTAAACGCGCCTAAATAATAGTTCGAATAAAATTTTGAGATTTAATAATAAAGTGCAACGGAATGTATTGAAGGGGTTAAGTGATGCTTACACCAATGAAAAAGGGACTGCGGTAGGTATTATGTATTTTCAAGGCTGTAAACGCCGCACCGAAGCACATCCCTTGAAAAGAGCTAGAAATGCTTTAAAATCATGAAAAAGTTGTGGCATATTTCAAGGCGCCATGTCTGTTTTTTATATCCCCTGCTCTTTTACCGCCTTTAGAGCGCTTTCACATTACTCGGTGCGGTATCGGATCGACATTTTTGGTTTTTACCGAAAGTATACCTAAAGCTTACCGACCACATGTATTTCAATTGGCACTTTCACATTAGTGCTGCATACATGAAATCGGAGCGGATTAATTTCGGCATACCGCAACGCGGTAAGAGCGGCCAGTAAAATTTGAGGAATTACTGCATACATTTTTGCGGCGTAATGAAAGAAGAAGAACAAAGTCAGTGAAAATCTCGTTTCGGCTATAAATTTTGCAAGCTATAATGCCTTCGTCTTCGCTGGAAGACATTATTGTTATTATTGAGTGATTTGTTGAATTTTAAAATTTTATATTTTTTATTTCGATGTTTGTTTTCCAATTTTCTGCCGAAAGTATTCCCACAAGTGTGAAAAACACTGCAACGCGAACTCGTTTAGGTAAGATGAAAATACCGAGAAAAAAATTCGATCCGATGTCGTACCGAGTAATATGAAAAGGGTAAAAGATATTAAATATAAGGGTAAAATTTTTCAGAAAACAATTTTCTAGAACATTTTAACCCTCTAGCGGCTGCCTAAATGCCATTTTATTCAGGATCGGCAAAAAAGAAGTCAAAATGATAGCTTTATGGTAGAACTAAGGGATTAAAATATTTTATAATATAGATCTCCGTCTAATTTTTCTGCATATTTTATTTAGTACCGATTGTAGTTTTAAGCCTTTTTTTAAAAACTCTAAATCAAATTGCCCGTTTTTCTTTTACAAAATTCATTATAACATCATTTGCGGGAATTTTGTCATCCAAAAAAATTAAATCTAAAATATTGAAATTGAAAAATAAATCGCAGCACAATTGATTGTCATTTTTGGCAAATGTAACAATCGCCACTAATGGCTTAAATATAAGTACTTATGCTAATGCTCACACACACACACACACAAACATAATTAAATATGCACATTTGCATTGAATTAAATCATTACATAAAAATTTACATTACAGCACGCACATGCTGACGACGAGGCTGACCGGACAGCCTAAATAAATTTATTTATTTAGTTTTTTGTACAAAAAGTTCAAATCCTGCCAAATTACTACAAATAACTGCCACAAAAAATAAAAACACAAAAAGCTTATGCAACACAATTACCCGCTACACCCCTTCAATCCACCTCCGGCGCCCACTAGCTACCCAACCGCCATTTTATTTAGACTTCCGGTCGACCAATAAATGAATGAATTGAATGATTTCAAATCGTTTTGTGGTTTTTATTTTGTGAATGCACTGCAAATCATTTTAATTGAAAAATTTTCACTAAAAACGGAAAATGCAAATTTTGCGAGCGTAAATGCAAAATGATTACATAATTCATTAGAATTTGCATTGTTGTTGCATTGTTGTTGTGCATTAGCTGGTGGGCGCGTAGGGATTGTGTGCCAACATACACAAAGCCGCGCTAACGAACAATAAAGCAGTTGCCAATTTTCCATTTAAAAATCATTATTTAATTCGGCTTTTACTTATTTGATATCTAAATTCATTAAAATGTATTTCATTTTAATTTTTATCGCGTGTCGGCGTCAATTCTGAGTGCTAAATGCGTGCACAAGCATATCTCTATACATATGTATATGTATGTATAGGGTGAACCAAAATGAAATTTCCTGCAAAAATAGCGACTACCGAAATGCATTAACATAAGGGATATCACTTTCACTGTTATGGGATCAATTTTGTCTTTTAATGGATGCGCATTTTGTATTGGCAAATTCTTGACTTTTAGCAGAAAAAATGGCAAAATGGTTAGAATTCAAATCGTAAGTAAGGACTACACTCAGGTGCAGTGGCGCACACAGAAAAATATTTTGGTGGTGGGGGGGTTTCAATATCCAACGGAAAATTAAAAAAAAAATACTCAAAACTCGTCCAGACAATTTTTACTTAAATCTGTGTATGTTTGGGGAGTGGACCTACGTATGCACACATTAAACAAAGGCACCTTTTAAAGCTCAATTCATTGCATTTTCTCTGTATTTAAACTAAAACTAAAAAGGAAAGGTCACCTGTATTATTGCGTCATGATTGCAACTGAATTCATATTTTTCGTCATGTAGCAGCTACATTGTTTGTAGCTTTGGTGGAACGAATTGGATTATGGTGAATTAAATATTCGTTAAGTCCACATCGTTGCACACTGGTCAGCCCCCATACACAAAAGTAAAAAATGTTGGTGTCTCAAAAAGAAATTTCTGTCATGCATTTCCGTGGGAAATATATTGAATTTTATGGAAAACCTCCTATACGCAATAGACATCATTAAACATTACTGTGGCTCATTTAAAGTCAACAAAAAGTTTGTGTAAATAAGAGTATTATGATTTTTGTGGGATTTCAAATTTGAGTGCAAAAAAATGCGGATAACTATGGAAATGTAAGAAAAAGGTATGTTTCATGATTTAGCTAAAGAAAAGAGTGAGAACAATTTATTTTTAGCAAAATACAAGATGAAGAAATCTTATTTTTTCTATGAGCGTAATTTTCAAGCATTAGCATTTTCATTTAAACTTTTAACAACTAAGGACCATTCTGGACCAGATCTTATAAGCAGATTTGGGTTGCTTCAAGTGTTCTCTTGAGAAGCCTGTTTATAAATTTTTCCCCTTTTTTCCCTTTTTCTTAAAATATCATATTAAATGTAGCTAGTCTATAAAAAATATTGTTGCCCAAGATGCTCCTTTTACGTATTTTTGTACATATGTACGTCGACTGTATTCGATAAAACTTTATTTTCGATAAAATCTGAATAATTGAGTTTTGTCCCACTCTCCATACAAATTTTTTTTATCCCTCGAAATATCGCGAAAATATTTTTTTTAATTGTAACTTTGTTATTTGACATCGGATTTTTAAATTTCAAATGTCATTAGTTTAGTCTTTGGAAGCTCTATATTTTCTTCTAATGTCCTTTTGACCTATGAAGTCATTTTCACATAGTTCAGTCACCTAACCAAGCTTTTCATCCAAAATATCCTTTTTGTTTCACAAGAAAAAAATCGCCAAAAATAAAGTATTCATCGGATTTCTCTGATATTACGCTTAAACTCTTTGCAATTAAATGGGCAAATTTTTAAAAGAATAAAACTTTCCTGATTTTTACAACTTTTTGTAAAAAACTTACTATGAAAATCAAAATTTTTTCAAAAATCGCAAAACATGCACACAATTTTAACCAGCTATCGCTCAGCGAGTTTTTATTAGACCACTACAAGTTGTATGTCATTTGAAGCGTATTTTAATTGCCTTTCGTAAGAGATAATGCTTGTGTTTATCGCATTTGTAACCCCAGCGAAAATAATTTTTGAATGAAGTGATAACAAAAAAACATAAAATTATCGTTATCGCTGTAAACTAGCGTTAGTGGTGGGCGTGGATTACAACATATATGTTTTTATTTTTTCTGAAAGATGAGTCGTTTAGTGGGACACCAATGTGCAAAATTTGGTTTCGATAGGTCCATCCGTTTCCAAGAAACTGATTTTTGTCCCACTATCCATACAAATGTGACCAGTGTGCGTTGGTGAATTATTTTAAAATAAAACAGATCTCAGCGAATATCCACAGCATACTTTTAGGGAAATGTCTCCACACTGCTTGTTTATAAACACAAAACTTTGGCAATGTACATCCACGAATATTCATAGATTTTACAACATGTATTTACACAAATATTTATGCATGTACCATCGTACATCTTTTATAAAATTATTTTTTTATGGTGTGCTGTCAAATTTGGGGGGGGGGGGGGGGGGTTTAAACCCAAAAGCCCCCCCCTTGGGTGCGCCAATGCTCAGGTGATAATGTTAAAATTATACGGTGATAAATTTTGTTGAATATTTAAATCCACTAGCTCCCTTACAAAAGCGGTATTATAACCCTTTCTACAAAAGTTGGCAACAAATAGCATTTGGAAGATCGCTAGAGGGTTAATATGTTCTAGAAAATTGTTCGCCAGAAATTTTTACTAGGGGTGTTCTCAGACTAAATTTTCATACAAAGCACCTAAAAGGCCGCAGGAATTAAAAAAAACGATTTTGACGCCTAGAAATATGCAAAAGACTGTAAGATATTTAAACTCTAAATAAGCCCTTGTTAAAAGAAATTATTTAAGCCTTATTTCTTCTGGCAAATAAGCCTTGGTAATAAGGTTTGCTCTCAGAGAGAGGGAGAGGGAATTCCGTGTGGAAATGAGCCTTACTATAAGCCTTGGTCCTTAGAATTTTCTGACATTATTTTTTAAGCCTTATAATCATATGAAATAAGCCCCAAATAAGGCGTAATTTTTGGGATATATATGTAGGTAGGTACCTACCAGAGCCTGACCTGCATTGCAATTTTTTGCGCGTAAATTTTAATGCCATAAAAACGAATTAAAAACCATACTTGCGGCGCCATCTGTTGAGAGTTTAGTGAATAGAAATTGTGCGAGCATTAAAATAAGAGCATATTTTTTATTTATACTAAACGCGAATCAAGAGAATTGCCCGCAGAGATTTACAAAGTCAAAAGAAATGTCTCCTTAATTCATTCACTTAACTCAGCTTCGCGCAAATACAGAGGGGAAATTGAATTTGCGAACTCTTTCTTTTTTTTTAATTTTTTTTGCGCTTCCAAATTCTTTAAGAATTTGCGCTCAACGTCTTGGAAAATGCACCCCTTCTTGTCAAAGGGGCTGTTTTACGCTAAGCAACAAGAGGGGCGTCGAAATACAAAAAAAAAATCTTTCAACGAAAGGGAAATATATCTGCGCTGTCAAGTCCAGCCACCAGCAACAACGTTTTCAGCCAGGCACACGTATGTAGGTAAATTACGTTTCGTGGAAAGCACTCAAGAGGGGTTTGCTTTGTTGTTTTGTTTGGGGTTGTTTTATTTTGATTTTTCTCAAGCATTGCCCCAAGGAGAGCTTCGCCGTTTCACGTTGGAGTTGGTTGAAGGAGGGTTTGGCATAAGGGTTGAAAAAACTTGCAAGCTTCTTAACATAATTTTTTATTCTTTGTAATGTATTTTTCTTAAAGAAAAGTTTCTTAGCAGTATGTGTAATGTAAATATTTAGCGGTAGATGGCGCCACAAAGAAGAAAAAGCTTATTTAAGCCTAAGCAAATGTTATGTTAGATATGTACATATGTACCTACTTGATTTGAGCGAATATTTATTTATTTTGATTTCTGAATTTTTTATTTATTATGTTTGCTAAACTTTTTTTTCTAATTCTACGAAAACAAATCGATTGCTTTCATTTCATTACAAAACTACCACATTTTATTACGAGTCCGTCATCTGCACACATTTCTCTGTATCGCTCTCGCTCTTGCATACGCAGTTTCCTAACCTACAGTTGAAGAAATGGCGCATTAATTCTAATAAGATACACACACTCTCACACGCATTTACACATGAGCTAAGGATTTCGACCAATTATATTTTGTGGTTAACCGCAAAAATTTATTGAAGACAATTCTCGTTGGATGCACTCGTAGAATGGCTTCGTCGGCGTATATTCAGTGTTGCCAGAATATTTTGGAGCTTAGAGTTAGATCAAAAGAAAAAAATAGCTAAACAGTTTTTTTTTTTTTTTCAAAGCTAAAATTAATAGCTAAACCTACTTTTCATAAAAAATAGCCAAATAATCTTTTACATAATTAAAAATATACTAATTTTCTAGCTCCAATTAAAAATTTAACTGCCATTAATTCACAAGGTGGTAGTCGAAATTGTTTCAACTAAATAATATTTAGTGGTAGTCGAGGCTAAAAATTTTCCATAAATATTATTTATTGTATTCTGAAAAAAAAGACGTTGTATATCCAAGGACTTGCTTTAAAGTTAACAACGGCAACCGTTGCCACCTGAAAATAAATTTTTGTTTGCATTTTTCTCATCATCTCTCCTTACGAGTCCGAACTACAAATATGTAGCCTCCGCGTGTTCCCCTTTTCTCTCCTTTTTCGCCTTCACTGCTTGCTATTTTATTTTTTAATTTTATTTATTTTTTATTGTTCTTTATTTTATATTTTCATCCGGTTTCTAAACATGACATCTATATTATTAATACGCTAACATAAATTTTGTTCCATCTTCTCCGTCGAAACTGATGAACCGATTTTAAAACTAAGAACACCATTAGAAAGGTATTGCTCTCAAATAGAACTGCGCCAATTTTCATGAAAATTGGTTGGAAAATGCGTCCACAATCGTCGTTGGAAAATTGCCGTGTGGTTGTTGTTGCATGCTTTTGAACACTACAGAGCTGTCTCAATGCGCAAGAATATGTAGCTGACTTTGTGCGTTTTCACCAAACTTACCATGCAATTCTGAACATGTTTGCCTGGAAGTGGTGTGTAGTTTCAAAGAAGTAGAAACAAAAAAAGTAGCAAAAGCACTACAACAAAAACACAAAGTCAAGTAATAAGAAGGATAAGGAAGAATAAGTAGGAAAGAAAAGAGCAGAAATATAAAGAAAGAAGTAGGTAGGAGAATTGTGAAGACGAGTAAAGACAACAATACCAACAACAAAAACAACAAAAGGGTAGCAGTGACAATAACAACAAACAACAATACAAAAACTATAATTGCACCTTAGTCATAAGTAAACATCTAGAAAAACTGTCGAGTTTCGACAGTAGGCAGCACTCTAGTCAAGCGAAATTATAAACGTCGAAAATAATAGCTAAATCTAGCTACAAAATAGCTAAAATGGCAGCACTGCTTATATTCGTTGTACTATTGCTCTCTGCCGGGCGGTGTTGGGCTGTTGGTGGTGGTGGTGTTATTGATGGGAATGGTGGTGAGATTTAACTCGCTTGCTTGCATACTAGTTGAGCTGATTTTTACTGTATTTGTAACTAACTCACATTTCTATTGCTTAATCGCTGTAAATTTGTGCTTCGTTACAGTTTTGGACGAGAGGAAAAGTCGGTTAGGACTTTTTAACGAAAATGCTTTCAAAAGTAAAAAATAGCAAAATTGGCCGCAAAAGGCATTTATGTATATTTGACATTTGACTAATCAATACATAGTAGGCTTGTTTAAAAATTCAAAAACGATTGTAAAACTACATAATAACTTTTCAAATCACACATCAATAATGAATGTGGAAAAGGTGGTTAATTTTTTGTCTTTATTAACACTTACTTTTCTAGCTCGCATTTGCGATGGATGCCAGCAGAACTTCTCCTTGGGCCCGGTTTTTGATAGTCTGACGATCCTCTTATCAATATTATTATATATTACCTTTTTGATAGTTTTTCAGCTGGTAACTTTTCCTGCTGTTTTTTAATGAACATTTCTTTTGTCCAGCTCTATTTAAATGTCCACAACTTGTATTTTGTGTTAAATCAGTCAACCGTTCATTGAACATTAGAAAAATTTTATGTACGAGTATGTAGCATATGTTAGTGAATATGAATATGATATCCAAGGTTACTTAGCAGTCGACATTGTCCAAAGCTCTGAATATACATACATACATATTTGAATGTATTAGGGTTGTACATACCCAACAAACACAAAAGCGGGGATGATATCGTGGCGAATTCGAGATGAATTCGCGGAGTTGAATGTAATTTTACGGACTCGTATCGACTCGAGAAAAATCAATTATCGCAAAAGCATTTTTTAATTTTGTTAAATCTTGCTTTACACAAAGAAATTCGCTGTTGGGTTTTAATTAACTATTTAAACCTACTCAAGAAATCAAAAGCTCGGATGACAACGTGGCGAATTCGAGGCGTATTCGCAGAAGAAGATTTTCTAGAATATATTCACCAATGAGCCTGAATCTCGAATTGCCAACGATCTGAGAATATAAAAATGCGTGAATCGCTAATGAGAGATGACTGGTATAGGAATGCGGATTCGCCGATCTATCATGGCGAAGTATCGCCGCGATGATATAATCAGAATCGAGGCGAATTCATTCTGTTTATTTGGTATTTGTTTAAATATTACAAATCCAACCCCAACAAAAAAGCGCAAAAGTATGTATGTAGATTCAATAGATTGCCCGACCGACTGACTCGCTTGCTGACTAGGTTGATGTCTTATCCGTCAGCTGTCAGCAATGTTTGCGGTGGTTTTTTTTTTGGAGAATATCGAAAGGTCAAATATATATATATATATATATTATTCTGTCGCCCTTTCTTCGGCGAATAAAACAAGTATTTTGTGGTCTCGCTATTAAGACAGCGAGTCAATAATTGATTGTTTATTGAACAAAATCAATCCCTTTTATACACAAAATTTCTTATGTACTACTTATTTACTATAATACATATTTACACTAATTCTTACTAGCTATGTAGATATGTATGTATATATGTACGGCTTATGCATTTAAAGTGTAGTCAAGTGCCCGTGCACATACATACGTACATACGACTTAGCTTAAAGGCAAATGCGACAAATCAGAAATACGGCGTCAGCATAAAATTTGGCTGTTGTTTGTTTACGTTATAAATTTTAATAAATGAAATAGGTTGAATGCACTTTTAGTGCATTCCATATTTTTGTGTTTTAAATTACGAGTTGAATGTGCTCAAATATTTCTGACATGCTACACCTCCTTTCCTAAAAAGAATGCTTATACATTTGTAGGGTCAATGTATGAGCATTCTATTACATTTAATGGATTGCTTATTTTACTTGCTTGTGTTTATTTATTTATTTCGGTAAAATTAACATTTCAGTTTTTGTTTTGTGCTTACATACTTACATTTATTGGAAAAAGTGAAAATTTCTTATTCTATAGGTTTAAGTCTATTTTTATGTACTATGATTTTCTTATTCATGTAGCTTAGTGAATAATTATTGTGATTATTAATATTTGTTACTCTATAGGGAATTAAACTATAGTTATTATGTTTATCAATACCTATTACTCTATAGGGTCCCTTATATCTACTGTCTAATTTATGACCTGTTTCATCTTTTACTAAGACTAAATCTCCTATATTTATTTCCTTATGCTGAATTTTCCTATCGTAGTAAATTTTTTGTTTTTCTTTTGCTTGTCTTACTAATCTATTAGCTCTTTCTTGTGCTATTTGAAGTCTATATTTAACTTCTTTGTCATAAGCCTCATAGTTGTACAGTGGGCTGATTGTATCTTCTTGTAAAAATTCGTATGTCGGTGCTGGTTTTCCGAATATTAGTTCAAAAGGACAGTAACCATGAACTGTTGAAGGTGTTGTATTATAACAATAAGTAAAGTACTTGAGGTACTCATCCCAATCGTCTTTGTCAATGGATATGTATGAACGTACATATTCATTGAATGTTCTATGGCTACGTTCAACAGTGCCTAACGTTTGATGATGGTAAGGTGTTGAGGTTTTGTGTTCAATTTTTAACAATTTACTTAGTTCTTGAAAAACGTTATTTTTATATTCGGTTCCCATGTCTGTCAGTATTGTTTTCATACATCCATAAATGAGAATAAAATGTTCGAATATAGCTTTGGCTACTGTTTTTGCGTGTTTACTTTCAATTGGAATTGCTACTAGATATTTGGTTAAGTCACATATTATGGTGACTGCATACTCATTTCCATTCAATGATTTTGGAAATGGTCCAATTGTGTCAATTTGAACTACATCGAATGCCTTAGTTGGTGTTTCGGTTATAGTCATTGGATCTTTTAAATGTATTCTTGTTTTATTTTTATTACAATGATCGCATTTTTTAATATATTGTTTTATGTCATTTTTCATATTTTTCCAATGGAATTTTTGTTTTATTTTATTTGTTGTACGATTGATTCCTGGGTGGCCACCATTAACAGGATCATCGTGATATTTATGAAGAATAGTTTTAATTTTTTCATTATCTGTCACATGCATAACCTCCGGAGTTAATGCAATGATTAAATTTTTGAGAACTTTGGTACCTTTATCTTTAAATTTATCTACTCGAGTATAATTATTCTTAAACAATTTGTCTCCTAAGGACAATTGTATTTTGTTTATTTTCAAATTGCCGGCTTCTTTCATAAGCCTGGCAAAGAATTGATCTAAATCAATCTTCGCCTCAACAATTAAATTATCAATATTTATTTCGCTACAAATTTTCTTTCCCTTTTTGAACTGCAGTTTCGGGGGGTCGAAAACGAGCTGAGCTAGCTTTTTTACTTCACATTTATTAAGCGCTTCGTATATTATAGGGTTCTCATTGTGACATTTTTCTTCATTTTTTATATTATTACTGGATTTTTCCTTAGTTTCCGATCTTGTGGTAACTTTCAATATTTTACATGCTTCAATTGACATTTCTTTTAAATCTTGTATATCTATACGCGATAGTGCGTCTGCTACATAATTCTCTTTTCCTGCTATGTACTCCACCCCAAAGTCATATTCTTCCAAATCTAGTCGAATTCTAGTTAATTTTGATGATGGGTTTTTCATCGAAAAAAGGTAAGTTAAGGGTCGATGGTCTGTTTTAATTGTGAATTTTCTGCCGTAGATGTACGGTCTGAAATAAGTGATGGCCCAATGAATGGCTGCTAATTCTTTTTCAATCGTTGCTTTATTTATTTCGCCTTTTGTGAAAGATCTAGAGGCATAAGCAACTGGTAATTGTTTTCCTTCGTATTCTTGACTTAGTACTGCTCCGCAGGCGTATCCGCTTGCATCTGTTGTTATGTAAAATTCTTTATTGAAATCGGGATATTGTAAAATGTTTGGGCTAATTAATGCATTTTTTAGATAGTTGAATGATTTCTCACATTCTTCTGTCCAATTAAATACTACTTTCTTTCTACAAAGTCTTGTTAATATTCTAGAGTATTTCGCGAAATTTGGTATAAATCTTCTATAGTAATTGCAGAATGCAACGAATCTTTTAGCTTCGTCGGCATTCTTGGGAGTTGGATAATTTTGAACTATTTTGTATTTAGTGGGATCAGGTAAAATTCCTTTACTTGTGCATTTATGTCCAAGATAAGTAACTTCTTGGTTGAAAAATAGACATTTATCTGGATGCAATTTTAAATTGTATTTTCTGCAAGTTGTGAATACATCTATTAAGTTTTTAATCATATGCTTTTCGGAGCATCCTAATACCACTAAGTCGTCCATATATAAAAATGCTTGTGATGGTTTTAGACCGGCGAATGCTAAAGTCATCATTCTTTGAAATGAATTTGGGGCTACTTTAAGACCATAAGGTAATCTTTTGAAACGGTAGGTACCATTGTCTGCTGTAAACGATGTTATATCTCGGGATTCTGGGCTTAATTCTATTTGATGAAAACCGGACATTAAATCTAAGCAAGAAAAATATTTTGCTCTACCTAATTGGTCTAGAATATCGTCGATTCTTGGTAATGGAAATTTATCTGCAGTTAATTTTTTATTTACCTGTCTATAGTCAATAACTAGTCTCCATCTTTTATCGTTATTACCTGGGAGTGATTTTTTCGGTACTAGTAGAATAGGACTATTGTATTCTGACATTGATGGTTCTATTAAGTCGTCTTGTATTAGCTTATTTACTTGTTTATTAATTTCTTGTTTGTGAGCTTCTGGTATTCTATAGTTTTTTACATAAACTGGGTTGTCGTCTTTCATATAAAGTTTTTGTTTGTAAAAATTATTAGTGGTTATAGGTTCTGATTCTAATGCAAATATATCAATAAATTCTGAACATAAAGTATTAAGTTGAGATTTAGCAAATGATGGGAAATTTTTATTTAATCTTTCTAATTTTTCTTTATTATTTGCTTCATTTTTCTGTTTATTATTTATAATTATGTAGTCGTCTAAGTTTTCTGTGTTAATATTGTAATTTTGAATAGTTGCATTTTTATCTGTTGTATTAATAATTCTAACAAATGCTTGCTTTGGATTTACTATTGAATTGGCAATAAAAATTCCTTCTGCTAATTGTTGATGTGGTATGAATAATTCAGTATTGTTATTTTTTATGTGAATTTGTCGAACTACTTCTGATCTAGCTGGTAATGATATGCAATTAATGGTTGGTTCATTTGTCATTTGAATTGCTATATTTTCTGGATAATCATATGGTCGTAATATAAGTCTATCTTCATTATTTCGGTAATCTAAAATGCAATTATACTTTTTAATGAAATCGAGTCCCAAAATTCCGTCGCATGGGATTGGGAAGTCATCTTCTACTATGTGAAATTTGTGTCGAATCAAAAGATCGTCACCCTTTAAATCTGTTTTAACTGTTCCAAGAGTGTTTGTTATACCCTGACCAATGCCTTTTAAATCTGTTTTTTGTAATTCATTAATTTTAACATCATTTTGAATTTGACCCTTTTTTATTAGTGATATGTCAGCTCCTGTATCTATTAGGAGAGTTGAAGTTGAATTATTTAAAGTTGTTTTGGTGGATATGTAGCTGTTTAGGTGTAAATTTAGTACACAAATTTTTTTTTCTATGTTTGGAGTGGAGTTTGTTGGTTTTCCTGCTGGGTATAATTACGTACATTGCGAGTGTTGTTGGTATTGTTGCGATTATTTTGTCGCTGTTGGTTACCAAAATTCCTATTTTGTCTTTGTGAGTAATTGTTGTTTGATCTGTTAAAATTGTTATATCTTTGATTAGATCGATAATTTCTATAATTGTTATTTGGAAAATTTCTACGAAAGTTGCCGCGGAAATGATTTTGTTGTCTTATATTCAATATTGCGTTTGGGTTGCCTGTTACTTCAGTGCAACTGTTTGTAAATTTTGAAATTGCCTCGTTCATTGAGGTGAACGTTCCGGCTTGCATGATTAGTTTTACTTTATCATTAGAACAATTTTTACACATAGCCTTTACAGCTGCTTGTGTAGCATATTTTCCTGCTAAATCTGAGGTTAACCCGTCAGATATATATGCTCCTTCTAATGATTTTGTTAATTTTTCGATTTCAGTAGTATATTGGTTGGCTGTTTTACTGCGTTGTTGGATGTTTAGCAGTTTTGCTGTTAATACTTCTACTGATTCGCCTTTGATTGATCTTTTCAATTTTAATTTTATATCTTGTATTGTATTCTCATTCTGAATACAATTTCTTGCTGTGCCTTTTAGTTTTGTTTTTATCATAGACACTGCAAGTGCTTCATGAGTATCCTTGATTTGGTCAAGAATGTCGAGTGCATCTATGAAGCTATTTAGATTTTCTGAGTTGCCATCAAACTCTGGTAGGACAGATGAAGCTGTTTTAATAAAATCTACCGCTGTCTGAGGCATTGTGGATGTGTTTGAATTATTGGTACTTTCTGAATGAGTTTTAGTTTCTTCTTTATCGTTTGAAGAATTTTTGTTTTCGGCTTCCGTTGGATAGTCCGGTAGTAATAAATTTGTGTCAATTTTTATGTCTTTGTTGAATGACGTGGGTACTTGTTCTTCAATCTCGTATCGTGCTAGCGATGAAACAAGTTTATCCCTGACGTATAGGTATATTTGGTATGCCTGCTTTTGATGATCGGCTGTAAGCTTACTATTTATATTCCTCAAGGCGTTTCCTATTCTATTTAATGCATCTATTATAAAACCTAAATGCTTAATAATTGTTTCTCTTCTAATAAAAACATTCTTGTTAATGCACTTGTATGATTTTTCTGCAATTGATTTTTCATTTAGTAGTGATGCATATATATTATCCCAATTATCCATTGAAAAGGATCTATTCGGTATTGATTTTTATACCTTGTCTAATCCATTTGCACGACTAATATATCGCTTTTTTAAAATTTTGTTGTGTACCGAATAAATCTTTAGAAATAAATTTATACAAGATACAATTGCAATAACAAGAAGAATAAGCTTTATTGAATCTAAAGCTTCGCTGTGATCAATTTCTATGGAGTTAACTACATTTGCGTTGGGTTTATCAATTTTTGATGTTGTTCCACCCATATTGATTGAATATTAAAAAAAAAATTCCTAAAATCTGAAAATACCGAATTTTTCAAACATGCGTTGTGTTTCTTCTATTTTTGTCGTGGGGTTAATGACGTCTTCTAATGTTGGTTCCCTAGTCATGCCTATGATACGCCAAAGAGTCCTTAAGGATTCTAATTCCCTTATTAAGTCCCTGTTCTCTATTTCATTAGGAAGTGAGCCTACTGAATTCCTTGATTTAGGCATTATAATCACAATAATTATTTTTGTATGTATATATATTTATTTATTTAATTAAATCATTAAAATTAGTATTGTTATGGCTTAGGCCAGAAAAATGTGTATATGTAAAAATGCAAAATTTTTAGTATCGAGAATTGACACGGCAAGGATTTTTGGTCTCTTGCCCTTCAATAGGCAGCCGCAAGGTTGCCATAAGATTAGTTAGTGATCAGTTAATAAGGCCATTAGTAAGCCTTTCAATCGCTATTAGTTTTTTTATATGCTTCCGTTTTGCAATAGAATCTGCGAATACTAGTTGTTGGTAGAGTTCGGCAACTCGTCGCCGCGCTTGGTATTTTTTTTACCACCACGTCTCCTGTGGTATAAAGGTTTCTGTGGTTGTGCAGGTTCTCTGCGAGCTGGGCGTTGTTGCCGTCGCCTGTACTCCTCGATTGTAATTGCTCTAGGACCTTGTCGTTCTGGCTGCTGTTGCTGTTCTTGTTGATGTTCGGGTTTAATTTGTTGTTCTTTTTCTTGGGCTTGTTGCTCTTGTTGTTGTTCGGGTTTATTTTGTTGTTCTTCTTCTTGGGCTTGTTGCTCTTGTTGTTGTTCGGGTTTATTTTGTTGTTCTTCTTCTTGGGCTTGTTGCTCTGTCTGCCGCTCACTAAAATACTTTTCCCATTTCTCAAATATTGCGTTTACTTCGTCCATCACCATGTAGTGTAAACGACTGGTTAATGACAGGATCTGGCAGGATCAATGGCAAGGATCCTGGTGTGTTTAACAGGCAAGGATCCTGTTTGTCTGGCAAGGATGCTGGCAAGGATGTCTTGTTTAACTGGCAAGGATCCTGTTTGTCTGGCAAGGATGCTGGCAAGGATGTCTTGTTTAACTGGCAAGGATCCTGTTTGTCTGGCAAGGATGCTGGCAAGGATGTCTTGTTTAACTGGCAAGGATCCTGTTTAACTGGCAAGGATCCTGTTTAACTGGCAAGATCGCCATATTCTGTCGCCCTTTCTTCGGCGAATAAAACAAGTATTTTGTGGTCTCGCTATTAAGACAGCGAGTCAATAATTGATTGTTTATTGAACAAAATCAATCCCTTTTATACACAAAATTTCTTATGTACTACTTATTTACTATAATACATATTTACACTAATTCTTACTAGCTATGTAGATATGTATGTATATATGTACGGCTTATGCATTTAAAGTGTAGTCAAGTGCCCGTGCACATACATACGTACATACGACTTAGCTTAAAGGCAAATGCGACAAATCAGAAATACGGCGTCAGCATAAAATTTGGCTGTTGTTTGTTTACGTTATAAATTTTAATAAATGAAATAGGTTGAATGCACTTTTAGTGCATTCCATATTTTTGTGTTTTAAATTACGAGTTGAATGTGCTCAAATATTTCTGACATGCTACAATATATATACACAGTAAAAATTTTAGTTTAATTTTAATTCCATTTTGTTATTTATATATAACAATGCCAAAAAATATAAAATTAAAACCATTCTGGTTTAAAATAAAAAGAGAATATTGAGAGACAGAAATTTTACTTGGTTCGTTTGGAATTAAGTCAAAGCCAAAATTAAATTAATTTTAGAATATTTCTGGTATTTGAAGAAAAATAAAATTTTATAAAACTAATATTTTCTTGGAATTAAATCAAACCCAAATTTTGATTATTTTTGTAATATTTTTGATAATAAAAATATTTCAAATGATATAAGATCTATCCGAAAATTGGAATAAATTGTATACTTTTTTTGGGTTTAAAAGTAAACCCATAAAATTTCCAGTGGATATACCCAAAAATTGATGAGAAGTTGAATAACGTTATTCATTGTTTATTTACATAAAAATCCAAAACAAACATTTGCCCTAACCTGTGAGCAGGGAACACCAAAGTACTTTATACATACATCAAGCCCTAATCCCCATAAAAGTGTATCCAACAAAAAGTAAATTTTACAGGACTGTTTTTTTTTAATTTCTTTTGCATACAATTTGTATGCAGCCTTGGAACTTACATATATATTTAGTCTCAAAATTCGAAACCTCACATATCACAGCCATGAAATTTTGGGAGTTGATGCGTGTGATAATAAATTATTAATTTCCATAAAAAGCTAAAATCGATAATTTTGTCGGATACACTTTTATGGCGGTTAGGACTCGATATAAATATATACATATGGTCAATTTTTACACCAATATTTTGGAGATGTCCAGGGAAATTTCGGTACCGTCGCGT
The DNA here is from genome assembly GCA_960531455.1 of Urophora cardui. Lineage (NCBI taxonomy): Eukaryota > Metazoa > Arthropoda > Insecta > Diptera > Tephritidae > Urophora > Urophora cardui. The sequence goes on along the minus strand of OY482671.1, from coordinate 149,638,362 downwards.
TTCTTGAAGTGATACTGAAAGAGAGACCCTCATCTGGCTTATGACTGAAAAAATAAAGCAAAATTTACCCTCATGGTATTTAAATCATTTCCAGCATTACTTACCTGATACACTTATTTCACCAGGCATGAAAAGTTCGATTCGGGCCATTTACTTTAATAGATTTATTTAGTTCCTCGCATTGCACTTTTAAAAATATTTTATTTATTTATTTTGACTGTTTTTCTGAAAATTTGTTCTTAATATTTTTTTGGTTTTGATTTCAAACCAAAAATGCTTTAATGGTAATGTACATACATAATTGAGAAAGAGACAGTTTTTTATACTTTTCAGGATTTGTTTTTAAACCATAAATAATTAAACTTCTTTAGAGAGAATTTTAATACTTTTCAAAGTTTTTTTTTTAAACTATATTGCAATAAATAAAATTGTAAAACTTCTCATAGTATCAAAATAAGACTTTTTGGCATTAAAATTCAAATGTAATTCCCAGAGTGATTAAATTAAGTATCAAATTATATTAGAAATAAACTATCATTTTTTACTGTGTATATGTAAGATTTGCTAGCAAACAAGCACGTGCATACATATTTATATGATCATTTGAATATATATGTACATTTCTCTACATTAAAATAATTTTTCTGTTGACTGCATATGGAATTATTATGATTTATGGTTAACCACAAAGAAAACAAAACTCGAATCCGACCCTGCCCCGCATACAAATAAACTTATTTATATACATATGTTACATATCATCGTTTAAAGTGCAAAACCCCGTATTGACCATGTACAAACCGCGTAGGTGACATTTTTGCCAAAAAAGAGATTTCCTCAAAAACACATACCTGGGGTCCGACCTCATCATTTCATACAAGGATTTTGACGCGTTGTCCCAATGTTAAAATTCTTGTATGAATGGATGTGGTCGGATCCCAGAAATGTATTTTTGGAAAATCTCATTTTTGGCAAAAATGTCACTTACGCGGTTTGTACTCGGTCGATACATGGTTTTGCACTTTAAACTACAATATCTTTGTGTATATATGCGGATAATTGTTGGATGAGACTAGTCTAACAATATGAATTTATGATTTCAAAGATTTTCTAATAATTTTTCGTTTTGCCTTTGCCTTTTTTTGCTGCAGTGTCTGAATATCGGTTTATTCTTACCGCCTTAACGCTAAAGCTGATAACAGTCACCAACGTATACTGGCCGCTTCTGAAACCCGTAGAACACACGATCAAAATGCTTGTTAATTTTTTGGGATGAATACATTGGCAGCCATGCCTAACATAACTTTTGCTTCAAATAGAGCTAAACATTTCATAAGAATTGCATTGCAAATTGTTAGCCAATTTTCGGTGATTTTTTTATAATTATAAAATAATATAATTGAATATTAATAATTGGATTGTTTGGTTTTATTGCTGAATAGGCGATTAAGAACACGTCTGAACTTACATATGTATAATAGGGAAGATACATATGTACATATTTGAATAAAATATTTCTCACTGTGTATGTATGCAGTACGTATGTATGTTTAAAATTGTTAGTCTTATCCAAGATGAAGTAGACACCAAGAGAACTTAATGCCAAACAAAGTCTTGCACTTAAAATGTGTGGCATAGAGAAAAATTAGGAAAGATTGCAAAGGGCACACATATGCTCTTACACACACGTACATCCAACAAATTCCAATAGCTTAACAAAAAAAAAGCGTGTAGTTAAAAATGAAGAGAGTCTTCAACTTGACAAGCATTAGTTTAGGTTTTTAGTAGTTTAGCGTAAAACTAATTCCGAAAAAATTAGTTTGGTAAGAAAAGTGTGTGCATGTATGTTTGGATGTTTTACACATAGAGCTTAAGTTTGCGGCGGCGGCATGTGCGTAAGACTTAAGTTGACGCAAACACTATCAGAGAAGATTTTTTCCAGAGGGAGAGAAGAACGAAGAGTCTTCCCTCAAAACACACAACAACCGTCTACCGCAGAGCTGCAGTGGCTCCTACATACACATATACATACATACATTGCTTTACAAACTTTATTTACGTCAACGACGCGCGTATCTCATGCTGTTCTAGCGAGCGCTTTCCTTTTGCCTATCAAAACAAAAAACAACTTTCTCGTGTATCCACCCATCCGGCCGGGCCATTTTGGCATTCTTCCCAACGTCATTTCGCGCACTTTTTTTTTTTTTTTTTTTTTGCTAGCAAAGCAAGTTTACATATTGTCGTCGGTTAGCGACTTGAAAGGCGATCATCATTTTTAACTTGGCAAACTATTAATTTTAAGTGAATTTTGTTGTGCGTGTGGGAAAATGCGCTGCTTCTTCTATGTGCGACTTTATCGTAAGGGCCAAAAGCAAATTTTACAGGAGAGCATTTTTTTGTTTTTTTACTGTTTTTTCAGGGGCGGATTTACCTCTAGAAGCGCCCTGGGCAAACAAATCAAGCCGCGCCCCAATATTTCCAAAAAAAACCGTACTTGCGTTCGTGTGGTGACATTTCATTACTGATATACATATTTTACGGATTGAAAAAATTTGATTCGATTCTTATATAGGTACAACATTTTTTTCCATTTTCTAACCTTCAAAATGATCTGAACTTAAACCCTCATTATTAGGTGGCACAGATTTCGCAATATCATTAAATTGCAGTTCATCATACGAATCTGAAAAACAATTGTATAGTGAAAATGTTTCGTCCTGAAACTAAACTCACAATTTTTGACAGTAGGGTGCCTCCCAGGTAGCGAAATCTAGCTTTCTGGCCCAGAATCTACCTGGGCTAACCTAGCTGTCGATCAATTGACTTATGCGTTTTTACCTTTTTGTTTATGATCAACAACGGAGTCATTTTGTTTTCGAGGAGTTTAAAAAAAAAAAAACAATCAAGTTTAGGGGTTTTCGACAGTAAATCTTTGTCTTTCTGCACTTTCTCGGCTGCACGTTTTTTGTTTGCTGGACCGCTTAACTTTTTCATATTTGCACTCATTCTTCTATTTTTCACAAAAACATTAACTTTTTTGATGCTTTTAACTCGGAACGACTTTTAAGATTACATAAAATGTACGCAGCGCATTGTATAGAGGAGCGAACTATTCAAATTAACCAGAAACAGAAAATATTCAGATCTTAGTTTCCTTTGAAAAAGTGAGCTCGCGCATTTCCCCGAAAAAATACTTCAATGCCTACTTGATTTTTAAATTTCAATTAAATTTGAATCTTTCACGTCATTTACTGCACACAAGCTACTAAAACTTAGTGCTTACATATCGCTCATTTGCTGCAAGACCGGCATAAATCAAAAAACGTGATTTTTGAGTTAATGCTGCAGAATAGTTAGTTATATCATACTTCATTTGAGTAAAAAATTCTTTATGATTTGTTGAAAACTAAGCGCTTCAGATACAAACCAAATGTTGCATTTACTTGCGCACCATATGGCGGTTGAATCTCAAAATTGCCCTTTCTGAAAAGTTGTGTATTTTGAAAAGTGCAAATGCAGCAAATGAGCGATACGAGTATATACATATGTAAGTCCCACTGGGGCGAAGGTTAAGAACTGTACCAATGTTCTGAAATGTACTTTGATTAATTTTTTCTCTGTAAAAAATTGAAAAAATCTTTCATTCTTGTTGTAATATTGAAAAAAAAAAACTTTTTTTGGTAAATAAAAAAAATTTTTTTCTTTGCCTTAGTTTTGGCGCCCCTATTGAAACGGCGCCCTGGGCAGCTGCCCATGTTGCCCCTATGTAAATCCGCTCCTGTGTTTTTTATTGGTATATTTAAATGAAATTGAACACACCATTGGATAGTTAATTAATATACTGATCATGATATTTTTTTCTTGAAAAAATTTTCAGTTTGCGAAAAAATCATAATTTTGTCCCTTACGATAATTTCCTTCACAATGTTTTATTAGCGTATTTCACTAAATGTCCCTATGTAGCTATATTCAAAATATTTGTATATGGGCGATACGATAAATTCAAGCTCAAGAAAAAAGTATAGAATGTCCCTTACGATAAAAAAGAAAGTCAATTTTTGGTACAACTATAAGGATTTCAGGTAAAATATTTTACCAGGTGATGCGCTGAGAGATGTAGAAAAAATTTGCATCAAAAAAGTAAATTTCGAGAAAATGACCCTTACGACAAAATCGCGCATAGGGGTCGATATACATACACATGTATATGTATGTACATATCACACGTTTTATCCAATCGGGATTTAACTCGAAATTTTCGAATTTTGGGATTTTGCCATATATTTCAATAACTGGGTCATGACTTTGAGTCTAGTCTTATAAAATACTCAAAACGATAAAAATGGCGGAAATAAAAGTGATTTTGTAGTTAGCCGTAGAAGGAAACTCTTTGAAATTATAAAGGTTCGTTTGCGTTTTCCCAAAAAAAAATTATTTTTGAGTTAAATCCCTATTGAATAAAACGTGCGATATGTACCTCTATCAAGCATTTCGTTGTCTTTACCATGAACATGTCTTGGACCATTTCTTCGAGACCACATTCATATAAAACTTAGTTCGAGGTAATTTTAAAATTGAAATAGATTGATGACGAATCAAAATGTTCATATGAAAGAAATAACAGCTTCTAATCCGTTGAAGTGCACCCAGCGGATGCCAAAAAATTTACCACCAGCACTTTAGTTGCTGCCACATGCATAGTATAAACTTATACACATATTATATATGTAGATGCATTCATACACAGGTAAGCTATCATATATGTAAGTATGTATTTGCATTTGTACTTTTACCTTTCAAGTTTAGGTCAGCTTCGTTGCCATTTCTGTTTCACTGCGACACGGCAACTGAGTGTAATTAGTGTTATTTTAATATTTCAAGTGGGATTAATTAAAATTGTGTGTGCAATAAAGCATTAACCCGCCAATGACAAGAAGAGAAATTAAGTTAGTACACTTTAATGAACAACGCTAGAAAGTCTAGACCTTGAAGGGTTAAGCGCCAATAAAGATGGAAAAATGGTTTGCTAAGCATATTGTTTTTTTTTTTTTTTTAATTTAGTTATGTTTTCTTGCGCGCGCACCAAAGCTTTCTTATGTTGATGTTACATATTCCTTATTTGCTTCAATAGCTAAAAAATTTAAAGAATTTACCGACTTTTTGTTGATTCATCCATCAATAGACTAGCAGCGCGTGTGGTTGTTATTTTTTCTTACGAATTAACGCAGCTGGGGAAAAAATGTATAAATATTAATATATTTTCTCGAATCAATTGGTTGGCAGACGGCTAAGAGTACATACTAGAAGTCAAACAAATGCCAACAAAAATGAAACGATCTAATAGCAGCCGTCAGCTGCCCATCCAGCAAACGAGGCAGCACAATTTACGAGAACAACAAAATTGTTTGTCTTTATATAAACAGTGGCCCGAATCATATTTTAAATTATATATTTTTAATTAGTTTTATATTAACCAAATTAGCAACAAACGTTCAAAAATATGCCTTAATATCTAAGCTGAATATCGAACTCAGAACGAACTTATAAGCCAGCCCCAATTCACAGCGACCTTAGTACATAATAATAATATAATATAATACAATGGCGCTATTATAACTCTGACGAGTTTTATGGCCGAGCTTCTATCCCAATACGAGGTGCGCTCCTTTTGTTTTTCCTACTAATTGGGTGGACCTACAGTTTTATGCCGGCTCCGAACGGCGAATGCATTTTTTGTGAGAAGCTTTTTCTTGGCAGAAATACACTCGGAGGGTATGCCGCCCACTGCCGGGAGGTGACCGCTGCTCTTAAAAACCCAATAATTGGATTTTTACTAATTAGCAACATTTTTTTGGTGTTTGCTCGGACTGGGGTTTGAACCCGAGACCTCTGGCATAGCAGGCGAGCACTCTACTCACCGCACCACAGCGGCCACACCATTTCTATCAAAAAGAAAGTTTTTTGGCTCTCCTGAAAATTTTTGAATTTTGAGTTGTGTCACTTTATGACATAAGTATGTATATTGAAAACGCACTCGAAATGGGTTCGAAAAAAAATTAGAACAATATGTTACTATGGTAACAATAGAAGCCAACACACTCTCTCTCTATCGCTCATTAAAATTTCCCTGCGAAAATGTGCTGCATGTCGAGTTCATAACGAACGGAAAATACATCGAATAAAGTACACGAAGAGTGACTGAACTCTCGAATCTATATACAGACCTGGGTAATATCAAGTACCAGTACGACTTGTGACAAGTACATTTTAAAAGAATCGTACTAGTACTGGTACTTGCATTCCCAAATTTTCAAGTACTATAGTACAAGTACAAGTACAAAGGATTGAAAAAGAATTGTATTTTTAGCAAATACTTCAAAGTAATTGAAAAGAATTGAATGTACTTGAAAAGAATTGAAAAATGTACTTGAACCGATTTTTCAATTCTTTTCAAGTACTTTCAATTCTTTTCAATTACTTTGAAGTATTTGCTAAAAATTCAATTCTTTTTCAATTCTTTGTACTTGTACTTGTACTAGTACTTGGATATTCTGAAAGTAATTGGTACGGACTCATTACTTCAAGAGCAAAATATAAAGTATTTAAGTACGTAATAGTCCAATTACTACTCAGTATTACCCAGGTATGTCTATATATTAGCAATCTCTTCCACATTCATGACTTGAAAATAAGGACTCGCTTTCGAATTATGAACTAAAGTAAATATTTACTGGAATGCGATGTATTCTGGAACGAGTTTCCGTCGTTCCTTGTCAAACTTGATTTGGTTATAAACCGGTTTCAGCGATGTGCCATCTGTAGTATTATTTTTCGTTCGTTTATTTTGATCCTAGTTATTCTTCTTATATCTTTATTTTTGTGACTGTAATTTTAATAAAGTTGAAGTAAAAACTCAATTCATGTGATAAGTTTTTTTAACAATTATTTTTTTTAAATAGTCTTGCTGATCCTCTACGCGAAAGACTTAAAGCGTTTTCAATTCTGGCAAAAATGTGGCACTCAGCTGCATTTTTTTCGGGCTGTCAATTTTTTCTGTTTTATTTCAAACAGAATCCAATTATAGGGCAACATTTTCTGCCCTTAGCCAAATTAAAGGCGTTGCGTTATTTTTGTTTCAGGCATGAAAAATGCAACAACAATTTCACAGGGCACGTCGCACATGTTGCTAAAGCTACCATGTAATAATGCAACAATTTCGTTGCGAAAAAAAACGCAATAATAAACAATTACCACTGGGTGAATTTTTCTAAGAGCTACTGTATGTTGCATTGTACAACGGAAAGCGAAGAAGCAAATTTTTATTGAGAGTCTAGAAATATTTGCTAAATTACTTTAACTCTAATACATACAAGCAACAGCGGTTTTTTGTTAACTTCGGGAAATAATATAATAACTAAATTGCGATGCTCCAATAAATTTTTGGAATTTACACATTTTTTTTTTTTGCTTTTTCTATGCTGTGAACACTGCAATGCAAGAGCGAAAGAAATTATTAGCAAAATCTCAAAATATATTTTCACTTGTACTTGCATGTTGTGTATTTTATTTTATTACTTTATTTTGCTTTTAAAGCATGCTTAAATGGCAGCTTCGCCGGCAGCCATCAACTCGCCAAACTTCATCGCTTTTTAACCGCCACATTTTGCTCTAATTTGCAAATATTTTTGCATTTGTGTGTAATGAATACCTACTATTTTAAATGAAGGCAGCATTTGCTTACTTTTCTTTATTTTCTCGTTTTTCATTTGCACAAAGAGAATGTTTAAAGAAAATTGCTTGCAAATAAAACGCCATGATGCCACACCTCTCCCACACCACCCCACCCCACCCTTACAATTTTAATTATTACGCTTTTTGCGTCATCGTTAGCAACGGGAAGCACCACAAAAAGCCTTGCGACTCCTCCATCCCCCTTACAGTAAGAAAAAATGTAAAAAAAAGATGCAGAAAATTAACATTAGCCGAACGGAACGGAACGGCAAGTTGAACTGCGGTGAGTGAAAAGAATTTGCTAACATTTTTAACGTTGCTATCGTAAATCTTTTCATTAAGGCAAAACTTTTCATAACTTTCGGTCCGATGATTGTGGGCAGCAGCAAACAAGTTAAGCAAGAAGTCCGTCCGGTGGTAGTATTTAAGTATTGTATTATTATTGTTTTTGTTTTTTTTTTTTTTTGATTGTTGTTATTGTTGCTGTAGTTGTTGCTTATAATGCTGCGTCTTTTGCTTTTTTCTTTGCGTGTTTTCGTTATTAGTCTGATTAATTTGGCTCTTTTTATAAATTACCAACAACTTCAGTTCAAAAACATTTCACCAGCAAATTGAGATGATGCGCTCAACTCTAAGTAAGAGGCGTAAGCGTAAACGGAAAAAGGCCAAAAGTGCCCCTTTTTTGTGCGCTACAAGCCACTTGACGACGCTCACCAACCAACAAACGACACACCAACCAATAAACCGAGCCACCAACCTTTAGACCGATCCACCAACTTATCGAACCCGCCGGCTCAGTACCGGCGACCATGAAGAGCATAACGCTTTTGTTAGCGGGCATTGCTTTATTGGCTGGGGTGTTTGGGAGCAGAAGCGTCAACAAAGCTGAACCACATCATACATTATCCTAATAAAGGATAATTCATTAGTGTTTAAAATTTCTGGCATTTACAACACACAACAACAACAAAAAGCGACCTCGACAAGTAATAATACGTTAGTGCGAGCGAGCCGAGGTTGATTTTCTGTTGGTTCTTTGGCGACGGCCGCGACGAAGTTGGGTTTACATTAAACATAAAATACACACTCGCACACACACAAAAGGGTTAAAGTTTTCAGAGATTAATTGCTATTTAATAAAATTAATCTTGAAGTAGCCAACAAAAAAAACACAAGCAGCAAAATGGTCGCATATGCTAACAGTTTTTGGAGGACAAAGGGATTTTGAATAGAAAAGAAGGAGGAGAAAAATAACACAGGAAAACATGACACATTCGGCATTGATTGAATTGAGTAATGAAAGTGCTTGCACGCGTTGAATGAATTTCATGATTTGTTGGTATACATATAGATATGTAGTTTTGAATATTTTATTTATTTATCTATTTAAGACTAGCTGACCCGACAGACGTGGTTCTGCATAAAATTTGTCAATTATTTTAATAAAAAAATGTCAATTCTTTTAATAAAAGTTATATAAATATATTCGCCGCGACAAACCTAATTTCCGCTATACCTATCTCTATCACTAACTCTATCTCTATCACTATTCCTATTCCTATTCCTATTTCTATCTCTATTTTTATTTCTAATTCTATTTCTATTCCTATTCCCATCCCTCCTATCCCTATCCCTATCCCTATCCCTATCCCTTTTCCTACAATTTATGGTACCAAAGTATGGTACCGATATTGTTTATCAGTAGAAATTTCCAGGGTCGTACCATGAACGCTTTCAGAGTTATTCAGTATGAGAGATTGAGTTTGTATTGGAGGTGCCACACCCTTTTTCTCTTCGTGAGCTTGGCATCATTCGTATATCCATCAAATCCCAAGCATTTACAACGAATTTTTCCAGAGATATACATATATGTATATGCATTATGAAACATTTTAACTTTTTTGAATTTTTTTTTCCATTAGAACCTTTTTTATTTCTTAAAACCAGACCCTTCTGTTTCATAATAATAAAAATTTTAATGATTGTTAATTAAAGCATGTTTTATGTATGTTTTGACATGGCCGTTTTTTCTAATAATTATTTTATGTGAATTTTATATGAGTTATTGGCCAGTTTTTAATTAAGCATGTTTTGTTTTTGTAATTCTTCAATGCATAAATACGATTGCTTTCACCTTTATAATATTTAATAGTAATTAATAGTAATTAAATTTAATTGCAGTATTGTTTTGATTATTTTTTATTTTTTTTTTATTTTTTTTTAAATGTATGATTATTAGGTAAAATTTTTTGATTATTTTCAATTATTTGAGTAATACAATTTCAAATTACTTCAATTATTTCTAATTAATCCATGAGAAGTATTTTTTCTTCTGATTTTTTTTTATTTTTTTTTTTTTATTTTTATTAATTAATTAATCGATTAATTATTTTTCGATTTTTCTTTCCTTTTTAATTTATGTCCCGTTTCAGCTTGTGTGTAATACCTTATAACTCTTCACCTTCAAAAAAGTAATTAAAAATTAAAAAATTAATCGCATAATTGAAAATAATTCATCAATAATAAACATTCAAACAATCAAAAACAATTAAGCAATTAAAAGTAATTATGCAATTAAAAATTAATTGATTATAAGTACTCTTGTTAATGTAGAACAATTTAAATAATCATTAAAATTTAAAAATGCAAAAAAAAAATAATTAAAAATAATCATATAAAAAGAATTACTCGCATAATTGAAAATAATCAAGCAATTAAAATAAAAGTAATCAAAAAATTGGAAATAGTTGAGCAACTAAAAACAATCATGCAATTAAAAAAAAAATATTTGATTAATTTTGATTATATGATTATTTTCGTTTTTTATGGCTACTAATCATTTTTATTTTTTATAATTTTTCAATTTAATTGATTATTAATTGCCGTATTAATGTAAGACAATTAAAATAATCATTAAAATTAAAAACACCGAAAACATTAATCATTATTAATTTTAATAAGAATTTAGCACGTCTGTTTAAAAGAAATTCAGACATGGTTCAGCATTCAACGAGGGCAGAGAAGAGATTGAATCTTTAACAAGCTTTAACTTTCACTTTTTCCTTTGCTTAATCTATCCGTATATTTTTTCTCCTTCTCCTTCTCTTTCGCCATCTTTATTTCTACTAAAAATGCCACTTCCACAAATACTTTACCTTATTGTTCTACGTACGTTAACAGCTGTTGTTTTAAAGTGAAGTCTATTATTAAATTAAGTAGCCGCTGTCAGACGTCAGCTGTGACCAATTTCGATTATGAGTTTTTCAGACTTATTTCCTTCTTTTATTTTTTTATAGCAAATGCGCCAGAAAAAGAAAAGTATGTAAGTATTTTCATAGAAGTTAGCTAGAGCATTGTGTATAGCGGTTGATTTTGTAATAAAAACTTTCCCAAGGGTGCAATATATGTATTTATGTATCTTATTTAGTTGACTGGCTTAAACTGATACGCAATTATTTTTCGTGCTTTTGAGCAGCAGAGTCATTTTTTTGGGTTAGAGAGAAAAAGTCACGATATTTTGAAGACTTTATTAGTATATTTGTAATCACATATGTATATGCTTTGTTGGAAATTTGAAAAAGATTAGAAAATAAATCTCTTTATTAAGTCTTACCTTCGATATCGTATATAGAGTCCATTTTCGACGGCTAGTCATGTTGTTTAGTTGGGTTTTTATTACTTTGGATTTACTTAAATGTGAATACTTTGAAATTCACAAGCTTCATATTGAAGCCACTGAACTTCCATATGAATTATTCCATAAAGGTCAATCCTTTTGTTGAAAAAAAAACCAAGTGTTATGTAGCAGAAATAAATTGAAAGCAGCACCTAAGAAATTAATCATAAACGAAATGAATTATGTTACGCAATGCAGGCCACATCGCTGACCGACAAAACTGGCTGAACACAATAATCTCACGCCATAAATCAAACACAAAAACAAACAAGCTGCAAAATAGTGCCCACCCCGTTTTGCCTCCTACAAACCAATAAGACACATTTTGATTACTCATACATATTAGATTTGGAAATCTAACAAACAAATTGACGGCCGGAGGAGCGTGCCCGAAATAAAATGCGAAAAAAATGTGATTCGAAAATCGTCTAAAAGGTAGGTTTGTTTCTTATTAAACTAGCAGCTAGCTGACAAGTGAGCAAAACGGAAGGAATTGCGCTCATAAAGCGAAACGAACAGAAAATCAAGAAACGGAATAATAGTAAAAATTAGCAATTAGTAATTGGCCTGCTATTTTTGACTGTTAATGGTTATTTTTTCTAAAAAACATTTAATTTTCTTTATTTCTATTTCAAAAATTCAGAAAATTTCAAAAGTAATAAAATCAAAAGTATTCGTTTGTTTATTTTTTCAACAGCTGTTTCTTACTTTGGCAGCAAATAATTTCAGCTAGGGAAAATTTTACTAGCTGAAATTTGGAGCTGTCAATGGCTCTCTTCTGCTATTTTTTTGACTCAAGTAACGATTTTCCAGCCGAAACTTGGCTAACTATTCATAACCAGCTAATAATAAACGGACCTGATGTAAATGATTGTGTGAAATAAGAAAACGGAAGAAAGGATTGTAAGAATGCCTGCCGAAGCAGCTCAGCTGGCAATAAATTACTTTTCTCTGCTACGTGCATGCTTTTTTTCTTCTTAGAAATTTTGGCACGTATTTGGCCACATTTACAAAACATTAAACAATCCAAGGCATGCCATACCATGCCCCACATGTAAGGAGTGTAAGGAGTGCAAAGGATGCTTTAGCGAGTGTAGGGAGGTGGTGGATCTGGCGCGCGTGTTAAGGAAGTCCGGCTTGCTGGCATTTACAAATTGCTTATTGAATGCTGATGAGTGGTCTGTCGGTCGGTCGTTCGGTCCGTAGGAACCAAGAAACGCAAGTGGAAAATAAATATACGAGCGTGAGAAATTGAAGTGCTGGTAATTTTTCTTTCATGCAAACCAAAGTCAAAGAAGACAACAGAAAGTGCAAAGTATACTCAATATGGCCAACCAAGTACATATGTGTGTGTGGTAAGCTAAATGTACATATGTGTGTGTGTTTTGAAAAAAATTGTATCGTAAAGAGAAAGTAGGCGCAAATTTGTTATTAGAACGTGTGTAAGTATCGGCTGCACAATGTGGATATCATAAATCATTTTCGAACATGTTGTGAAGCCATTTCAATTAAAAAAAATGGAGAATTGGAATTAAATGGAGAAAAAGTTTGTTGCGGATCAGAAGAGCAAAATTAAGTGCTAAAGAAATCTAGTGTGATGAAAATAAATATTTGGTATTTGGGTCGCTATTTGCTCTGTACGTATGAAGATACTGAGATGCTATTAAAATAAACCTTCCTTTGGCAAGGCATGAGAAACTTGCAAAATTTATTCTCAACAAAGTTATCGAACAGCAAAACAGTGTTCGGCAAGCGTCGGTGCATTTTGGGAATCAAGTATCCAAACCGAGGAGAATAAACCACGACCATGGCCTCTGGCACCGACATAGACGACATGTGCTCACGAATAAGCAGATATCTCTCTGATCTATACTGTTATTCCTTTTATTTCTCCTCGCGATCCCTAGAGCTACAACCCTCGAAGTCCTACGCGATCATATTTACCACATGCGCGAAGCAGGTAGGACTGAAGTTAGGCATACGGATAGGGAATATGTATAGGTACCAATCCCTGCCGTAAACAAGCCAAAGAACTTGGGTGTTAACTTCGACAGTGTTGGCTCTTTCGCTGCGCATATGACCGCGATTGCTAACAAGGCCCCAAGCCGTAATAAAAATCCTCACGTCGATAGCTGGCAGTACTTGCGGAGAAAAGATCGCCAGTGTGGTCGCCGGCGACTTCCAGAACCAGAAGTGGCAGAAACTCCAGGCCTGCCAAAACTTAGCACTCAGAACAGCCACGGAAAGACTCCTAATGGCGCCGGAACACCATTTACACCAGCAGGCACAGCTACTCCTGGTCAGAGAACACAATAAGATGCTAAACAAGCATTTCCATTTGGAATGCCACGGCAGGAGCCATCATCCTGCTACAAACCGAACCATCTCCCCTCCTCTCCCGGCACATAAGGAACCACATTTTCGACCACTCCCCAGAGGTAGAAAAATGCATCAAACAACCTCTAGACCCAACAGCTTACAGGCAGGCCCTAAAGGAGTTTCATACTGATACCCTCATCAAGTTTGTTTCAGCCAAAGACCAACCACCCCCCCACAGCAGAAGCGGATTTGGAGCTGTCGAGGAAGACCCGCGTCACTCTTGCACAACTACGGTCAGGCTACTGCAGCCGCCTCAATTCATATAGGGCCAGAATAGACCCTGACAAACCTAATGTAAGCCCGGCATGTGAGAGACGCCACATGACACCCAGCATCTCTTTACATGCCCTCTTAAACCAACTCACTTAACACCCCTCCTACCACCCCTTAAGTGAGCCTGGCGACAATATGTGAGATATTCGTGCCGGCTAGGCAGGGCTTAGTATTGCTTTAACAACAACAACAACAACAACAGCAAAACCGTGATCAGACTAAAAGTAATTAGGTCGTTTTAAGGCATTTCCCTGAAATTTATTATACGATCTCACGCCTAACCCAAGCAAACGGATCAATTCCGCAGAGGGATTATCTTCAGTTCTACTGCAACTCAATCTCAGAAATAAAGTGATTGGATTCTACTTGCTTAACAATAAGTAGGTGGATATTATTAGGGGTCAACTGCAAGTCCTAACTAATAGGATGAGTTGCCCATTTCGTCTTGAGTATAGACTGATTGCAAGTATTATGATGCTTCCGTCCAGCACCAGCTTCTTAGAGCTTGAATATGTTTATTCTTTAGCAGAAGCAAGAACTCTTTGTCTGCATATAGCACAGTTAAAAGATTTGTAGGTATTTAATTTCTATTTTAAAATGATTTGAAAGTTTGAAACAGTGACATTTCTGCACGTTCTTTGAAAAATTCTACGGTTATCACTTTGGTTTATTTGCAGATTTCTTTTGTTTTCCAGAAGCAGTTGAATTCCTTCATGCGCACGAAGATCGCATTTTTGGTGCTACGTGTACGAGGAGTTTCAAGTCAGAAGTGGTCATAAATCGTGTAGAAACGTGATGTAATAGATAATAGCGTGGTGAAAAAGTGTTGACAATAAAACTAGTTAGTATGTGTATGTATAAGGAAGAAAAAAGGATTTTATGTCACAGGGTTTAAAATGGAAAACTGAAAAATCCTTAAAAAAAATTCTACGAAAATGCTAAAATCTGGTTCATTAAGTAAACGAAACTGTTTTTTTTTTTATTTGCTCTTCTTCCTACTATGCCATGCTAAGCAATATTTTATTTCAATATCTGCGCTTCTTTCTTTATTTGACTTTGTTTTTGTTGTTTTTTGTCTATCATTTTAACCCGCCCGCCAGCCCATTTACCGCAAGTGCGCGGAGGAGAACGTGAGCGTGGAAAAATTTAACAAACAAAAGAATGTTAAAATACTTTTCACCATTTTACCGCCAACACAAGATTTAATTAAACCAAAGACTTGATTTATGAACGGCGAAAGGATTCGAAAACGTTGCCAGCAGCCAACAGCCAGCTGCTTCGAGAAATCAAGTAGTTTAGTAGTCGAGCGGGCGGTTCGGTGGTCGTTGTCGCCGCGTTACGTATCCTGTATTGAGCGTAAGTATCGATAAAAGGGGTGAGTGGAAGAAGAATGGCAAGACGAGGGAGAAGAAAAGCAAAGGACGAAAAAGAGGCAAAAAAGAAGAGAACTTCAGACATGGCAAGGTTGGGAAGGATGTTGTCGTCAGCCGAAGCAGAGCGTAAAGCAAAAGATTGATGACATTTTGGGTGCATCGGCGTTGGGGGAGAAAGGACGACGGATGTGGAAAGACGGTGTGTGGTCGGAAGGGAACGGCAAGCCAGCCATAGGAAAAATGCTATAACGACGCGTAACAGCAGTTGTTGTAATAACCCTGCAAAAAAATATGCGATCAATCCCGAAAGAGATTTGTCCTCGATTGATCTCTTTCGAGAACAATCGGTCCACAATTAGTCCCCGATTGTTCCCGTACGGGTATAAATGTAGACTAATTGTAGACCAATTGTTCCCGAACGGTTATAAATGTAGACTAATTGTAGACCAATTGTTCCCTAACGGGTATAAATGTAGATTAATCGCTTTCATCCCGAACGGGTATAAATGTAGATTAATCGCTTTCATTCCGAACGGGTACAAATCTAGATTCCTTAAATGTAGACATTTTACAAAAATATGCAATGTATTTAAAAAATTGTAGAACAACCGGTAAAACGAATTGAACACCCTTTTTTAATAACAATTTTAACAAAATGTTGCCTAAAATATCCTATGAAAAAATCCTTTACATTACGCTCATATAATGCATACTCAAAACTTACAATTTTTTAAATTTATTTATTGAGATTTTTTTACAAAAGTAAAACATTATAATATAATATATATATACATTATATTATAATCTTTATTTAAATATGCATGAACATTTACAATTTTTTAAGGAAAAATCTACATTTGTACCCGTTCGTGCTGAAAGCAATTGATCTACATTTGTACCCGTTGGGGATGAAAGCGATTAATCTACATTCGTACCCGTTCGGGATGAAAGCGATTGATCTACATTTGTACCCGTTGGGGATGAAAGCGATTAATCTACATTCGTACCCGTTCGGGATGAAAGCGATTGATCTACATTTGTACCCGTTCGGTATGTTAGTGATTAATCTACATTGGTACCCGTTCTGGTATACAAGTTGAACAATTAGTCTCTTCATAGGACATGCTCGAACAAATGCGATCAATTCACTCCATATAAAGGGATGTAAAATTGTATTAGTCGCATGCTCCCTTGCGATTGATCCCGGACACGTCCCGGATTAATCGAATTTTTTGCAGGGAATGAGTACGTCCCATACACACACACACACACACACACACACACACACACACACACACACACACACACACACACACACACACACACACACATAAACAGAGCAGCAATAAATGGGCAAATACGCCAGCAGCCAAAGCAAAAAGAATACCAACAACAGGCAAAGTGAGAAGCGCTCTGCAACTGAAACCATTTTCATGTTCATATCAAATTTGCTTTACTTTGCTCGTTATAGCCCATAGTGCAAATACTTCTACGTGATATGTATCAAATTGCGTTATTAGCCGTATTCGTTTGGGCAAGAGTTAGAGACTTGCCAAAAAAATAACCACTGGTACAAAAACAAGTGAAAATTACACGACCGTTCGTTAAAGTAAAGGAATTGGAAAAAAAGGTGTGTTTATTTGATGAAATTTCTTTAAATTTTTATCTATAGATGTCTCCCTTATCTTCGAATCTTGCCGAGACTCAACCTAACACGGTCCGTTAAAGTACGGACAAAGCATGTATATTGTACAATATTCGTTCTTTGGTACGGAATTGGAAAAAAATTTCTAACGAACGGTATTGCGTTGAATCTTGGATAAATTCGAAGATAGGGGAGACATCTATTGACAAAAATTTTAAACCATTTTACTTATTCACAATAGAAAAAATTGGCATAATCAGTAAAGATCAGTTTAATGAGTAGCTGGCATACTCTCTAATACCATGTCTCCACATAACGTGTTTCGCTCTTTTCTTTTGTACTCGCTCTCTCAATCTTGTTTGGACATCGAAACGAGTGCCGAAACTCTCTAATTTCCATACAAATTTCTGAGAGCGAGTGAAGATTGAAACACTTGTTTCGTTCTCAATCCTCTTGCCAAACGCGATGATATCGCTGCCTTCTCTAATTTTGTATCGAAAATCTATCGCAAAAATACGCAAACATACAAACATTTAAGAAGAACAAGAAAGAGAAATGTTAAACTGAATAACGATCAACCACGTGGAGACGGGGTATTTAGCGAGATGTTTCCCTAAATGTTTCGCTGGCGAATCAAGTTATGTGGAGACGGGCTTTAAAGGTCTCTTAAAGTCTCTAACATTTTGTATGGAAACTGTCAGCGAAGTGCCCAAAAAAACACTCCTATTGAAACCTAAAGAGAGCTACTGGAGACTTGAAATTCGACAACGATGACACAGCCCATCTGGTTATCCCATTTGGTTATAGAAGAGCATTAAAAATATGCTGAATCATTTGAATTTGATCTTTAAAATAATTTCTCAGTAAAAGTTCAATTTTTCTATATTAAAAAAGAGTGAAATTGGGCTATCCACCCATCTCCAAGACCTTTTTGAAGTTAGACGTCCGCAGCACTGGTGGACTTAAGTACTTAAAGTGGTTCACAAAACGGCGCCGGAACGAGAGATAAAACTAAAGATATCCAAAGATAGAAAGAGAGGTTTGTTTACGAAAGATAACAGACATGTTGTTAGTGCACTTAATTTGTAATGCACTAAACTTTCCACTGCCACTAAATCTAATCGTAGTGAAACAGTTAAATTTTTCAAAACATTTTTTTTAGTGCATCAAAACACCACTACGACTACCACTCCAATATTAAGCTAAAATATTAGTGGTAGTGAAAAAATGTTCAACTACCAGCGTAATGGTAATGGAGGCATACAAATTTCCACTAAATAATAAATAATGGTAATGGAAATTATTTCCACTACCATTAATTTAATTAGTAGAAATGAAAAATGGAAAATGATGGTAGTAGAAATTTAGTGGAATAAAATCGAGATAAATTTCAATTAGTGGTAGTGGAATTTTTTTCCATAAAATAAAGAAATTATTGCAGTGTAGACTTGTCGCTTCTTATCTTGATTTAAAATACCTAGTAAATATTAAGCTTGATAAAAAATTCGAAAACGATTGGAAAAAAGCATCTTCTATCAGCGTGACTAGTGAGAGCAAAATCAAATTAAAGCTCTCGCTACCTAACAACGTTTCATCGACAACTCAGTTATCGATTATCATATCGGTAGATATTGAATTGAAGGCCTATCTAACCTCATTTTGTGACCCAACCCAGATATGCATATGTATTTGCATATGTATTTAATTTTCGCTACTTGTTATATAATGCCTCCTTCTAACCAAACCCATTACCTATTCCAGCTTGTATCGATTTCAAATTGAACGTCATTGCCTTTGCTGTTTTACTCCTTTCGTTCGCTGCTTTCTTTATTTGTTACAAACCGCTCGATTTTTTTTTGCCTTCTTGCTGTTTTGTTTTGTATTTGATTTTGTAAAATGTTTCATTATTCTAAATGTTTGCGTTGCTCGCCTTGCTGACTTCCTGCCTGCCTGTATGCTTGCTTCCCGTCATCCAATACGTTCATTCAATCGCCTGTTCCTCTAACTTCTTGTTTGGCCATTTTGCCAGCGGCATTCCGTCGTTCTTTAAAACAATCTGGGTTATTAAAAATATAAGCAAGCATCGCTCCACAGTTGGCGTAAATACTAGGTACATATATCTTGGGTTGCGAATTTATGAATATAAATATGTAAGTATGTATTATTTGTTAGGAAAGGGTTTCATTCATAGACGGCGGCGCTGGTTTGTTAAATGTCGCCGATTATACATACATAAATTTGGGGGTTTGTTGACGTAATCGATAATCCCTTTAATAGTCGCGCTTTTTTTGGCGAACATTTCTTTTGCTTGGTTTTTTTTTTTTTTGTATTTTAAAGTTGTTTATGAAATATTTTTAGAGTACCTACAAGGAAAATAATCGATAGCTTAAAGTTATTAAATGCGAATATTTAGAGGATTTGTTAAAACTTCTTTTTTGTGCACGAGAGAGAGGTAGAGAGACATGACTAGTAATGATAATTCGGGCACGCTGAGCACAATGGCGCTTTTCATTTTACAGCCCACACCTACGTGCGCCCATGGATATATTACAGACCCGTCAAAATTATGAGAGAGATTGTGTGGGAGAGGGCAGAGCGATTTGTGCTACATTGGTTAAAATATGTGTGATGATTCTCATTTACTCACATGAGTAAAAATTCCGGCGTTTAATTCAACATACCTAATGCGAAAACTTTCTTATAAATAATTTCTTTATACCTTAAATTCTCTTCAAATTAAATTTGTATAATAAGACTATTTAAATCTGGTGTATTGGAGATTAACAATACATATGTATGTACATAACAACACATGTAAAGCACACATTTATTTTAGGCCTTCAACCGAACATCCTCATAGCATGGCCAGTCAGTCAGTCATACCACACAGCAACCATCACATGGGAATTTCCAATTGGCGAAAACCATTAATCAAGTTAGTGTCCCTTTAAATTAAAAATAATTGATTTAACACCCCGAAACAAAGCGTCACTACAAATAAAATCAACAACAGACAGTTTCAACACACTTGCCCATCCACGTCCAAACTGCTGCCCCCGGATTGATTGCTATATTCCCAAAAAACGAAGCGCCTAATATTTATTTCTGCCAAACTAAAGGCATTGGTATTGGCTTGGAATACTGGCGCGGCGATGGCGTTAGTTGATGGACCGACACTAACGTCTATGGATAGAGAGCGACTCTGCTGATAAATGAATGCAAAGCAATGAATGAATGAAAATAATGAAAGACCGCATTTGCAAACGCAGGAACTTACTTATGCATGTTTGTATATTAGACAACACATACCAACAGACAATTTGTGGGGGAGGTGTGTAAAAAGAATCTGAAAATAAATTTAAAAAAAAAAACTTAAACGCATCTAACGCAAATAACCGAACAGAGCTAACAAATGGACCCACTCACTAACGAACTAACGAACTGACAACGAACCAATACAACTGCCGTGCAATGCAATACAATTTCGATCAGTTCGATTCAACAACAAAAATTATTCGAACCCGCATTTATTATTCGGCGGGCGGTAGGTGGAGCGAGTGTGGTATTACTAGGCAGATCTCTAAAGCATTTGTGCGTATCTAACTGACAACTGACAACAATGCAGTCAAAGGCTACGTTGGCCGACAAACGCCCGCCAATGTGAAAACCCCAAAAATTTCAAATCCGTAATAGAAAATACCGAATACCTACACACATCGCAAATGACGGAACGCACAACGCAACATCACATCAGATAACAGTACAGAACACAACGAAACATAACGAATAACGGAAATCAATCATTAATTTTCTGTCGTTACCAGAGCCACACGTAACCAGGGATGGCAAACTAAATTTAATAATCGATTAACCGTTTTTTAGGTTAATCGAAAGGGTTCGATTATTAATCGCGAATAATCGTAGGCAACTAACCGATTATAACCGTTTTTCGATTACAATTATTGATAAATTAATACGTAGTACCCCAAGAGGACAAACAAGCTAATTTTTTATACATACTATGTGTGTGTTCGTTTTTATTATAATAATAAAAAATCGTCATTTCAGCGAAAAATCGTCAATATTTTGTTGCTATCTCATCTTTACAAAAAACACTTTATAAACAAAAAAAGTGTCGGCTTTCCACTGAGAAAGCGCACCACGAAAAAAATTACTTTTTCAGGGGCTCTCAGATATCTCAGAACTTGCAGGAAGTTTACAGTTTACGAGATAATTGTCGTTAAGGTTGGATGGGTCCATAGATATTACCCCAGAAAGAGAATTATGTCGGCTGAGGATTATTTTTTTAAAGCGCGGCTGAAGGCCGCCAACGCAAAATGTTGTTCTACACACATACATATATGCATTTGCTCGTTTTAATACGTGCTTTTATCTCGGCAATAGATCGCAGTTTTCGTGTTTTGTTTGGTAAATTTCAAAATTTTAACAACAAATATCTTGTAAACAACAAGCCTCCGGAAATTTTTGATTTCAGTTCCAAGTCCTGTGAGAGCTCCTCTACCCCCCGGAAATAGTCATTTATTTCGGGGCGTTGTTCCTTAATGGGAAATTTTCCCAAAAACAATTTTAAAGAGGTACGAATTCATACAAATTCGTATATAAATGAAATCATATTTAAAAAAGCTGTGCACATTTATCTACACACTGCGCTTACTTATATGATAAAATAAATAAATAACATCATCAATCATTCATTAATACTAATTCATAACATTTTGCCTTGAAAAATAATTTACAAACTCACTCGAATGAAAAGGCGGTAATTCTCAACTTCGATTATTTCCTTTCGATTATTTTCGACTTGAGAGGAAAAAGGTTAATCGAAAAAATAATCAAAAGAAAAAAACCGATACATTTTAACCGTTAACCGAAAGAAAATAACCGATTATAATCGTTTTTCCGGTTATAGTTGCCATCCCTACACGTAACTAGTAAGTATTGAGCTTCCGCATTCGGTTTGAATTGATGAGGGTGTGTGGATTCTGTATCTACATATAAGCTTGTGTATTTGTACTACATAGATCCGGCAGCAAAAAAGCAAAAACTAATGTTGTAGATGTGTGCAGTGAAGATTTCAAAATTTAAATAAATTTGTATGGCCAACGATTTCGATGCGAATGTTGGAGTGCTCATTAATGATTTTTGTAGTCTACTCTTTGGATTTAAATTAAATTATTCAAAGTAGAAGATAAAAATATATCAGTTAATGTACACTTTTTGAAATTTCTTGTTTAATACACTGTGCAAAAAATTGGTGCAGAATACAATTTTAATCCTTTAGCACCATGAGAAGGGGTCCTTTTTGATTACTTAACAAATCAACCCCTAAAAAATAGTATTTAGATAGTAGTTAGTTGATTAAAATGTTCTAGGAAATAATTGTTTTTGGAGGTAAGCCGGAAGCAGAACAATCAACTGGACCGCAGCCAATCATAGGGCCAAGTATAACGAGCACTGCGTGGTAACTACTTTAGGGACTCCATTAGCGAAACTCACGGGAGACGCTGGAACCCTAAAAAGTGCTTTCTGAAAAAGCCAAACCGCGAAGTAGCAAACCTTCCTCTGCAAGCAGATAAGGAGGGATCTTCGGGCGCTTGTGGGGTTGATTGTAGGACCCAAACCATGGCAACATCAAATGGCCACCATAGGCACCATCGCGAGCTCATTATGTCTATCTTCTCTGGAGAAGGACGACGACAGCACAGAGCATTTCTTCTACACCTGTCCGGCTTTCGCTAGGCTAAGATTGCGCATTCTCGGGTCAGACGTACTCAGAATGACGGATACACATTCTCTAACACTGGAAAAACTTCTGGGAAGTTTCCAGAGGAACTCTGATTCCACCATCCCACCTTTTCCCTACATTCTGACAATTTATAAAGATCTTAAGTATAATGGGCAAATATGCCTGAGTGCTTGGGGTAGACATAGACAAAAAAGCTGATCTTAAAGACTGCTTTTGGCTCCTTTTTCCCCCTTTTTTTCCAAAGCTCCCAAAAAGCTCATTGCCACTCTTTTTGAATCCTTTCTTCTTAGCGCTCTGGCTTTTATTAGCCGAGATGTGACTTCATTGCTGGTTCTAAAGCTCTCTTTCAGTGGCTGCTATTCCAGGAAACTCCTCTATGTAGGATCACAGCCTTAACCCTTTCACCTTCTTCATATACATACATATTAAACACAAAAACAAAAATGCTAAAGCTACCCAAAATAATTTCTTTAAGTGTAATTTTATCTAAATTTGAGTTACAAAAAAAAAAAAAACAAGTGACCATCACACAAGTTTCGGAGAACGTTCGAACTTTGTTAGAAAATAACTTTAGCTGTTCATCATATAACACCAGTGGCGCACACAGAAAAATATTTTGGGGGGGTTTCAATATCCAACGCAAAATTAAAAAAAAAAATACTTAAAACTCGTCCAGACAATTTTTACTTAAATTTATGTTTGGGAAGTGGACCTACGTATGCACACATTAAAAAAAGGCACCTTTTAAATCTCAATTCATTGCATTTTCTCTGTAAACTAAAACTAACAAGTAAGGAAGCCTAAGTTCGAATGGAATCCAACATTAGATACTCAGCTGTATGCTTTCATTGTTTGTTTGCGTTTGTTCGATTAGGGTGTATTTTATATGAATCGAGTGCCGCATAAAGTGGGCGCAGCCACGCCCATTTTCAAAATTTTTATCAATCATCCACCTAAGCATATACATATTATTGTTAGTGCAAATTTGCAACCCTTTATGACTTCTTATATAAAGATGTCACGTTACAAATTCCCAAAGGGTTTTCCAGAAATATCTTTGTAAAAAAGTAGGCGTGGTCATAAACCGATTTCGCTAGATTTTTGAGCATGTTTTACCACAAGTTATTAAAGTGTACAAACTGATTTTTGTCATAACATCTCAATTATTTGTAGAGTTATGGGTTCCGAAATCTCGTAGGTGCCTTTGTCTGAAAAGAGGCGGTGCCACGCCCGTTTTCCAACATTTTCCTATTTTTTGTTTTATGTCTATAGTTGGACTCATGACACAAAATTTCAATGACATATCTTTATATTTGACAAAGATATCGTTTAAAATGTTTTTATTAGGCCCCTTAATAGTTCCCATATATAAATTTGGGCGTGGTCGTCTACCGATTTTATCAATTTTTAGTTCAAACATTTTCCTAAGTAAGTAAATTACGCGTACCAAATTTCATCGATAAACATATCTGCTACGGTTTCTGAGTTATGGCTTATAAACCTTTCAATGTTTGCCCCTTAATAAGTGGGCACAGCCCATTTTCCAAAATTTCATCAAATCTCTTCATAGCGGCCTGAGCTCAATAAGTGGGTAAAATTGTATCACTCTAGCTATATTAGTAGCTAATTTGCGATTTTTTCTATATAGGAGAAGTAAGCGTGGCCATGTACTCTGTGTACTACACCTTTTCCAGTTTAAGTTCAGAAGGTTACTATTGAAGTTCAGAATTTCCAATTGAAGTTCAGAAAATTACAATTGAAGTTCAGAAAATTAAAATTGAAGTTCAGAAAATTTCACTAGAAGTTCATTTGGAAATTCTGACTTCAATTGTAACTTTCTGAAATTCAATTGTAACTTTCTGAACTTCAATTGAAAATTCTGAACTTCAATTGTAACTTTCTGAACTTCAATTGTAAATTTCTGAACTTAAACTGGAAAAGGTGTAGTACAGATGAGTATAACAAACCTCAGCTAATATCCACAGCATACTTATATGGAAATGTCTCCACACTGCTTGTTTATAAACATAATCAGTAGTTGTTGACAAACATTGGCAGTGTACATCCACGAATATTCATAGATTTTATAACATGTATTCACACAAATATTTGTGCATGTACCCATCTTTTATAAAATTATTTTTTTATGGTGTTGTCAAATTTTGGGGGGAGGGGTTTAACCCCAAAATCCCCCCCTTGAGTGCGCCAATGTATAACACACCTATACTTATAAATACTGAGATACATATCTGAGCTAAGAAAAAAAAAACAAATTTCCTTGTCAAGTCACTCAAGCGAAGAAGGTAAAGAAAAGTAAAGTGAGTGTTAAAGAAATGCAAAAGGAAACGAAACGTCGTACATTGTGGTGAATAATAAATGTGGAAAACTTAAACTTTCAAAATGGTCACTCTAAACTTCAATTTCGCTGAGATGCTAATCAAGAAATTACAACATACCTTTTTCTGATTATTATGAGCACAATGAATGATACAATAAATGTGCCAAGATGTGCGCTGAAGGTAAAATAGCAAATGAAAAAGTGACCACTTTTCAAGTTTCGAACTAATCAAAAGCGAAAATCCAACCCAACCCCAACGAAACCAAAGCAAAAGCCAGCAAAACCAGTAAAAGGCAGCTTTTCAATGAAACGCTGATTGGCATTTAAATAGACAGCAGTGTTGGGGTTATTCACGCTCGTGAAATTGAGTTGTCAAAGAGAGTGACGTAGTGGAAATAGACCTTTTGAAATCAGCAACAAAAACAACAACAAAAATAAAAAAAATAATGCTAATGATGTTGACCATGACTTGCAATTAAGTAAGTTGCAACAAATAGAAGAGAAAAAGGAGTGACAGAAAATCGTTCCACAAAACATCGAGTGAAAGATAATTTGTTATTGCAAGTAAATAGAAAGAAGTGGGCGGCAAATGAAAGGGGTGAAACTGGTAGATGGATTAGAATGAGATTTTTTTAATGCTAAAAAAATTCAATTACATTAAAATGATTTAAAAAAAAAAGCAAATGCACAATATACGCTAATGAAAAACCTAACAGAATAGATTAGTTCAAACAAACTTCGTGCTAAGCTGGCAACTTTTTGGTATTTTCAGAACAAAATTCATACAATTTCTGGCAGGGACCCATAATAATCATTATTCGTTATATTTTCAGTGAAAAAAATCAAATACTTGCAAACATCGTAGAAGAGTATTGAGTTTGTGTATGTGCATGTCTGAAAGAGCGCTATCCGAATCCACTATGATCGAAAAATTTTAAGCGATATCCATAAAAATCAAAAATAATCATTATTTTTTGAGTTTTATTTTTTTGATCAAAAATAAAACTTATTCCTTGAGTGATATATTTATCGCTCAGAAATAAAAATTATTCTTTGAGTTTTATTTTTTTGCTTAGGTCGAAAAACTCAAATTTTCTCTGAAGTGCTCTGGAACATAATTACAAAAAAATTTCCATCGATATAATTTCGTGACTGAATGATATTTTTGATCGAAAAAAATAATATGAACGATAAATATATCACTCAAGGAATAAGTGTTATTTCTGATCCAAAAAAATAAAACTCAAAAAATAATGATTATTTCTGAAAGATTAAATATCGCTCAAGGAATAAGTGTTATTTCTGATCAAAAAAAATAAAACTCAAAAAATAATGATTATTTTTGATTAAATATAAAAAAACTCAACATATAATGATTAAATGGCGATTTTTATTATAAAACTCATAATGATTACGGTCCCTGATTTCTGGTAATAAAGGAATTGAATATGTAAAAGTAAAACCAGCAATAGAGGCAAATGGATATAGCCGCTTAAATAACGAAACAATGTATAGAGAGATAACTTATAGAGGAGTTATACATTACACATTATGCGTGAGTGACTCAAATTCTGATGATAGTTTGATAGATGATACATTGCATATTTCAAGGCGCCATATTTGTTTTTTCTTTCCTGCGGCATTTAATGCTCATTTTATGAAATGGGTATATCCTTAATGTGGCCGCTGTGGTGCAGTGGGTAGAGTGCTCGCCTGCTATGCCAGAGGTCTCGGGATCAAACCCCAGTCCGAGTAAAACACTAAAACAATTTTTCTAATTAGTAAAAATCAAATTATTGGGTTTTTAAGAGCAGCGGTCACCTCTCGGCAGTGGGCGGCATACCCTCCGAGTGTATTTCTGCCATGAAAAAGCTTCTCACAAAAAATGCATTCGCCGTTCGGAGCCGGCATGAAACTGTAGGTCCACCCAATTAGTAGGAAAAACAAAAAAGGAGCATACCTCGAATTGGGAGAGGAGCTCGGCCATAAAACTCGTCAGAGTTATAATATCGCCATTGTATTATTATTATTATTAGTATATCCCTAATGAAATTTTCTGGCGCACATTTTTCTAGAACATCTTAATCCTCTGGCGACCTTTCAATGCTATTTTTTTTGAAATTTTGAAAAAAGGCGATTAAATTCAATAATTCGTGGATGAGCTAATGGATCAAGATATTCTACAAAATTAATCGCCATACAATTTTAATACTAAGAATTGCTTAAACATTGAGATTAAGTTCGTTTAGATTTTCTATTATATTTTTTATTGTCTAAAAAGTTCTATAATCTTTTTCATTTGTCTAAAAAGTAGCCAAACGGAAAATATTTGGCATGTTTACTGAATATGAGGTTGTACTTAAATCATTAATCAGAAGTAGCAATCATGCAGCCCCAAACAATAAAGCGAAAGCGGGAAAAAAGTAAAGCGAAACACACTGCCATTTGAATTTCCAAAGAATCAAAACATTTAACCAACAAAAGATATGCAATTCCATGCATTTTTTTTTTTTCAATTTATTCAATTATCTGTGTTTTTTTATTCCACTGCTTCTTGCCCTCATTTAATCACACGCAGCCACGGACGTTGATTGCATTTCAACGTGTGCTGCAATACATACATGATTTGCAATATGTAGTAACTTGGCTGTTGGCTGCTGGGCGGCTGGCGGATGGCGTTGGCGATGATATTGCTTGGATTGGCAACTCATTGTTGACATTGATGAATCGTACGTACAGCATGATATTTGCGCGACATTACGGTTACGGGCATCAAAGTCATGCCATCATGCCAACGGCGCGCGCCGTCAGCCCAACCACCACAACACTCGGTATATATGTACATATGCAAGTCAGCGCCAACACATTACAAACTCATTAGGTGCAACATATTGCACACTACATAAACATTTGGAGGCGAACTTTCGAATTATAATGATTTTTCGTTTCGATTGCAATTTGCTTACTTCCATACTGATATGTATGTATGTACATCATTCATGTCATCAGCAAGCGCAACACCCCCAAACACCGCAAAGGCAACATACTCGTACATACCATAAAATGCAACAAATTGTCTTTGTCAGTCAGCATGCAAAAATGTCACCGCATTTCATACTGAAACTGTTCGCTGTTCACAACCCAAAAAAAAAGCGCGCGCGCGATTTTATGCTTTTAATTTTGCTGCTTAACATTTTGGATTGGCATGATTTTAGGCGTTCGGCGTTGGGAGGCGCAACCATATCAACGATACGTAGCAGTTGGCAGTTATTAGTGCGACACCCAAATCAGCATCAGTCAGCGCAATGCATTGAATGACAGTTAAGCTATGAGCGGCAGAAAATTGTATTTGATTTTATTCGTACTGCCTTTTCTATTTTTTGGTTTTGTTTCTGTGATTTTCAATTGGTTTTGCGCAAATGTGCATAGTTTTAGGCGTTATTGCGCGATTATTGCTTAATGTGATGTGCAGCCATGCTCGTTGACACATGTCAGCCCTAGCGTTAAAATGCCAAATTTAGTGATTTTTAATCGTGCAATTTTGCAGGCGTAGTTAAAAGCCAAAATGTTTCAGAAGTTAAGGGCTCGAAAACTGAAGACTACATATGTAAATATCTGTGAAAGCGTGTTTTAGAAGCTTTTTAGTAGAGAAAGCTCACGACAAATCTTTGGTTGTAATTCACAAAACCAGAAATCGTGGCTTGGAAGCCTGTTATTAACGAAAGCTCACTAGAAGTGTTTTGTTGTAATTGTTGAAAGACGGTAACTCTGCTCAAAATGGAACGGTTTTCTTGTAATTCCCAAAACTGGAAAGAGTGCTTCGAAAGCCTTTTAATAGCGAAAGCTCACAAGAAGAGTTTTGTTGTAATTGTTGAAAGACGGTAACTCTGCTCAAAATGGAAAGTGTTTCTTGTAATCCCCAAAACTGGAAAGCGTGCTTCGAAAGCCTTTTAATACCGAAAGCTCACAAGAAATTTTTGTTACTCAAAACGCGAAATCAAGCACACGGGAAAAATTTGGTTGTAATTATTGAAATACGTTATCTCTACTCAAAAGGCGGAGTATCTGCTGGCAGAGTTTTAATAAGCATAAATTCAGATTAACAGCGTAGAACGAGGAAGCCCAAAGTGAAGGTAAACTTAGACGCTTTTCTACTATCTCGATTTTATAAGCTTTCGCGTGA
Organism: Urophora cardui; assembly: GCA_960531455.1. Taxonomy (NCBI): domain Eukaryota; kingdom Metazoa; phylum Arthropoda; class Insecta; order Diptera; family Tephritidae; genus Urophora; species Urophora cardui. The sequence continues at coordinate 149,608,997 of OY482671.1, read as the reverse complement.
CCATATTTTAATTATATATTTAATTAGCAAAAGCTCTACATACCTACATATCCAAAATCCAAATCTACAACGTCCAAAATCTGTGCAAATTTATGTTGAAAGCGCACAAGAAAGCGACGACCATTGGCGGTGACGAGCACGAACTACGGTGGCACGGTAAGGACGTTGATAAATCGCGCCAAGAAAAGCTTTTAAGAAAATTAGTTTTTTAATCGGCTAACTGGACAGAAGTTGCAAATTAAATAACCAAAAAAAATAATAAAAGAAAAATCAAGAAGAAAATTGAGAAAAAAAATCAAAAAAAACAAATGAAAAAGTACGCGCTGTGGCAAGGTGCTGAAGAGTGAAAGAAAAATTGCACAGATTTGCTAATGTTTTTCGTCGCTCTCTTTTCACTGCAAGCATTAAAGTAAACGAAAAAGGGGAGCTAAGGAAATACATTTGTTAATATTCTTTTTTTTTTAATTTTCGGTAAAATAAAGAAATTGCTAATTGAATGGACCATTCAGTATACGGCACATCATCAAGGGCATTGTGCACAAATAAACAAAGCGAACCTAAGCGAGAAAGATACGAAATTTACGAATATCATATAGCCAATTGTTGGTGAGCTAGTAGCCATGGGTAATGGCGCAATTTTTTTGGCGCTGATACAATAACGCCAGCGCCAACCGTGGCGCCAACTCACGGTACTGGCGCAATAACACCTTTAGCGCAATTGTCATCGAATAATCGATAAATAACATTTTTTCGCTTGTTACTGTTTACCATCCCCGTTTTATTTCTTTTGTCGCAATTCTGCTTACATATACGAGGGCACAATTAATTTTAATTTTCATAATCATTTGGAAAAATATTCCGTATATATGTGAAAATATGCTGGAAATTAGAGTCACTTAGATCACTATCAAGCACACATAATTGTGACGTCATACGTATACATATACTATGATGCTGTTATTGGCGTTGTGGTTGCGCCATTTTACACTAGCGCTATATTGGAGCTGGTGTTAGCGCACGAAATTGAGTCAGTGTTATATTGCAATAGCGCATCATTGAGTTGGCGCTACATTGAGTTGGCGCTATACTGAGTTGGCGCTACATTGAGTTGGCGCTACATTGTGTTGGCGCTATATTGAGTTGGCGCTATATTGAGTTGGCGCATTTCCCAAATCGGAGTTAGCGCAATAACACCAGGGTTGGTGTCAGCGCAATTGCGCCGCGCAGCGCAGTGTTACCCATGCCTATTAGCTAGTTGTTATAAGGAAGCTTAAGAAGTGAAAGAGAACCTTGTAAATAAAACACGGCAAAATAAAATAAATTGATGAAAGCACGCGGCTTTTAACGTCTTGGCGGCTTTCATGTCAAATGAACACACTATAAAGTTAGAATAAAAATTGCGGCGAACGAACCAATGTGAACCACTCTCTCGCTCTCATTAAAAATGGCCCATCGGATAACAGCAGGTTATACAAAAAAACACAAGAACTTTGGTTTGAAGCTAATTTATTTTACTTTGACTGCTTACAATTTATTTGCACTTTACATTAGGAACAACAACAAAAAAAATTGTCTTGCTTAATCTACGAAAATACATACATAGATATCTTCAAATTAAGTCCTTCAGCTTACAACACCATAACGAGCTGCTAAGCTCACGTAAGCAAAAAAGATTATTAGCTTGTCAAGCAAGAATGAATTGCAAGGAAAGTTAGTATGAATTAATTTACTTACTTTAATTTTAACCACCAATGCAATAAATTAAAAATGCTCAATTGAAAATATGTTTGCATGTATGTGTACATACTTTGCTGAAATATTGCACTCACCTGTCATAAATAAATCTAACTTTTCTATTGAAACCCTCTAATCAGTGTAATTTCCTCCTGTTGTGCCATCTCACCGTGCGCATGTGACAACTTAAACTCGTTGACATGCCGGCTTTTGTGCATTTCATCACTCATGCAGTTCCACATTCAGTCAGTTCAGTTCAGAGAATGTCATTCACACTACAATTAAGTGTAATTTATTAATTTCCTTTTACGCCTCGTCAAGCAACAAAGATCGGAGAAATTAATTGCATTTCCTGCCTGCTTGGCTGCCTGGTTGACTTTGAAAGTATCCTTATCTGCATAAAGAGTTGTTCCCTAACTCCCCTTTTCACTCTCTCTGTCTTTCTCAGTCATGTGTGTGTGTGCTAGCTTTCTACAATTCGCCGCATTACAAGACCACGCTAACACAATATGAAATTGTGCAAGAATGCGTTTTATGTTGTTGAGCTGCAGAGACTTCATCAAAATGATTTGCTACACTCGGAAAAGAGTATGACACTATAGCAGTAGTATAACAGCATAAAAGTATAACAGTATAACAGCATAACAGTATAACAGTATAACAGCATAAAAGTATAACAGCATAAAAGTATAACAGCATAACAAGAGTATAACAGTATAACGGTAGAAGAGTATACCAATATAACAGCATAGCTGTATAACAGGATAATTGTATAACAGTATAACAGTATAATAGATAATAGTATAACAGTATAACTGTATAACAGTATAACATTATAATAGAACAACACTATAACAGTACACCAGTATAACAGTAAAACAGTATAGTAACTCTATATATAGATAATAGTATAACAGTATAACAGAATAACAGTATAACAGTATAACGGTAGAAGATTATACCAATATAACAGCATAGCTGTATAACAGGATAACTGTATAACTGTATAAAAGTATAACAGTATAATAGAACAACACTATAACAGTACACCAGTATAACAGTAAAACAGTATAGTAACACTATATATAGATAATAGTATAACAGTATAAAAGTATAACAGTATAACAGTATATAAGTATAACAGTATAACTGTATAAAAGCATAACAGTATAACAGAACAACACTATAAAAGTACACCAGTATAACAGTATAGCAGTGCAACACTATAACAGTAAACCAGTATAACAGTATAGTTACACTATAACAGTATAACAGTATAACAGTATAACAGTATATCAGTATAACAGTATCACAATATAACAATATAACAGTATAACAGTATAACTGTACAACATTATAACGGTATAACAGTATAAGAGTATAATATGTGGTACAACAACTTTATTGTCCATAGTTAAATATTTTTCTCAGTGTAACCCAGATAAAGGCATTTTGACAATCATAATAAATTCCATGTAACATGCACTCACATGCATACATTATACTTGATTGAGAAATTGCGTAAATTGACAGCCGTACACATGTACATTAGACCGTATCGCTAAAAATAAAGTTCGCCGTACGCCCCCGCATATGATGTCTTTTTGGAAAACATTTCTGGGAAATTTTTTTATTTTGTTTTTGGACGCTGCTAGATGTCGCTAAAATTTATTTTTCTCATATCTTCGGTATTTATAGTCCGATCTCTAAGTTTAATACACCAATGTCTTTGGCTTGAAAGGGCGGCTTATACTATGGAATATTATCAACCCTATTTGCGCCATTGGGGTCACTAACACCTAGTACTTAGTTTATACCACCCTAATTTACATTTTTTATGTCTGCATGTTAAACGTAGTCAAAAATCATTAATATTTTGCGAAATAAGTATTTCGACCGCTTGAGCAGAACCCGAAATAATACACGTTAAACATTGCGAGGAGTATAGGTTTTTTGGTTCCTTTGGTCTTTTAGGTTAACTTTCCAGAAAAATTTTCTGAGGAGACCCCTAATAAAATTTTATGCCAGATAATTTTCTAGAACATTTTAACCCTCTAGCGACCTTAAAAATACTATTGCTCCTGATTTTCTAAAAAAAATCGGCCAAAATATCCCTTTATTAACGGTGCTAGAGGGTTAAAATGTTCTAGAAAATTATTCGCCATAAAATTTCAGTAGGGGTCTCCTCAGAAGAAATCTTTGTAAAATGAACCTAAAAGACCAAAGGAAGCGAAAAACATATATTCCTCGGAATGTTGAACGTGTATTATTTTGGGTTCTACTGAAGCGATCGAAATACTTCTTTTGCAAAAGATTAATGATTTTAGACTACGTTTAACATGCAGGCTTAAAAAATTGCATTAGGGTGGTACAAACTAAGTACTGGGTGGTAGTGACCCCAATGGCGTACATAGGGTTAATAATATTCCATAGTATAAGGCGTCCTTTCAAGCCAAAGACATTGGTGTATTAAACTTAGAGTTCGGACTATAAATACCGAGGATATAAGAAAAATAAATTTTAGCGACATCTAGCGGCATCCAAAAAAAAATAAAAAACTTTTCCGGAAATGTTTTCCAAAAAGACATCATATGCGGGGGCGTACGGCGAACTTTATTTTTGCGTCCCTATAAAGCGAGACGGCCTAATGTACATATGTACATGCATACATACACGTACATATCTTCATACGCCCAGAAAGTAATGATAATGCCACCGGTTAAATTTATTAGGCACGCACTTTACGTAATGACGACATAATTAGCACAAAGTGTCGCACACTCATTAACTCCAACTTCCAACGTGCATGCTTCATTGATTCTACTGATTATACCCTCAATGGTAGAAATTATGATGCAGCTGCGTGGCATTAAAGATTTAAAGGCGTTAAGACTTAAGGTGAGGTATAGCTATAGGCGTTGATACGGAGTACAATAAAGGATTGAAGTTGAATCAGAAACCGCTTATATACTTTATTTTTATAGAAAAATCAAAATAATAACAAATTTGTGCAGGGCATATTACTTGCCAACAAAAGTCCTTACACACGTGTATGTATGTGCATAAGTGCAGCACAATCATTGCCTACTTATAGGCGCATAAGTATGTACATCATGTCTACATGACATACTAAAAGATCTAAATCAATGCTAACGCATTTCAACACGCATTTTCGCATTAATTGAGATGTGTGTGCGGTGCGAAAATTCATTGGAATTTATTCATTAAAATCTCTCACGTAAATTATCGCCGTTAATTAACTTAAAGTTTAATTTATAAGCAAAATGCGTTCACTTTGTATATAATTAAAGCTTAATTTGTCTTGAGGTTAAGAGGCTTCTTTAACTTGAAGATGATCTCAGTAATACACAGTGTTCTTATTGCAGATCGTTGAGTGCGTGAAAGCCTTTAAGAAAATCAACTGCAAACAGTCAATTTCTCTGCTTGTCTATTGTTAATAAAACTTTTTCCCTATCGGCTAGGACCGTCTAAAGGCCTCGTTGGATCGCTCACATCAACACTACGTGTGAACTGTTTGGTATGACTCTTTTTACATTTGAGCGAAAAAGAACCTATTGAGCGTCATCCAGAGATGGGCAAGTGCGATATGTTTTATTCGACTGCCTCGATTGTTCAAACTTCTCGAATTCTCTCGATGATTTTCATTCGTATTCCAATACAGTCGCGAATAGCCGTCAATCGCAGCAATCGCTAAACATCTCAGGCTCGATTACGGTCATTACTAATCGAAAAAACCTCCGACTCGGAACAAACACAAAAATATGTCGATGGTGCAGTCGAGGAGCTAGTCAATGGATTGAGTCAATCGAGGAACAACGATGGCAATTCTCTCGAATGTTTAAACATCTCGTATTCGTCCATAACTACAGTCTTCAAATCTACACAGTAATGCGGCTAATACCTGCCAAAGATTCTGAAAGTCACTGGACTTCCACAGAAGCATGCATTACTTTTCACTTACGCGTTATATTATAAGTGAATAATCGACTTTTAAGCAGACACAATGAGAGCAGGTGAAGAGAATAGACATAGACAGACTAGATTTAGTTTATTAAGCAACTATCGGAGACGAGGAAATGTCCATTCATACATATCTATTTACATGTCAGTATACATACATACATATATACGGGTATTTACATATATGTATTTTACTAATAAAATAAATGTAGAATAAAGTCGGCAAACATTTTAAGGTTATGTGCAAGATGCCAAGTCAAGCCAAGGACAAACGAAGAAATGCTTTTCAATTATGAACAAAATGCCGATTGCAACCGGAGATGTTAAGCAAACGTAATAACTCTGTGGAGCACTGTAAATGGATGTGCATAAATGGCATGCATGGAGGGGATAGTGAGGATGAATAAATTCCTCAAGCAAAGCCAATGTCTGGTAAGTCAATCTTTGAATTGTATAAGTACAACCTTTAAGTTAACACATAGAAAGTATTTTCATAGTACATTCGTAGACACAAAATTGGATGTGGAGATGTTGGCACTTGCACACCTTCAACAATTCAAGCCCATTTTACAATGTTGAAAGGTAGCCAACTAGTTGTCCTGGACAACGGGCATACACCTGCTATTTTGTCCCATAAGCGTACAGGGACTTACACACATACATTTCTTATTGCACATACACACATTTGTTATTGCACATACACACATTTCTTATTAACCAACTTTTCCCAGTCAGTTTTGTAGCGTCGGAGCAGCGACAACACAAGGACACGATGAGTTGTCAGTAGCAACTTGAGGTTTCGCTTATTATATAACCCAGGAAGTGGTGGCTGCAAGGCGCCCAGCCAGCTAACCCACAATTCAAGCAAGTAGACATTGAGTCGAAGATCTGCATTTTCGACTCATGCCGTACGCAATGGTCCACCAGCGACGTTAGCAACCGACACTGACACATACCGACCTGGACGTCAGACCGTGTTGTGCAACCCAATTAAATGTACGTAGGTATGTCTAGCATTACCTTCCTTTATGTAATAATGAATATTTTTGCTTGGTTAGCCAACTTAGTTAAAAAAATAAAATTACAAAACAAAAACAAACACATACATATTTCAATGCATTATTTTCATCTATCCCGTTTGTGAATAACGCTAACAACACCAACAACAAAAAGTCAACACCGCATCCTCATCTCAAAGCTGCACATTGGCTTTCAAGCTGATTTGATTTTGCTTACAATTATATAAACACGCAGATATAATATATATATATATACATTTATATGTGCATAAAATATAATGTGAATATTAGATAGCAACGCCAACAAAATATTCCATGTACTCACACAGCATCACCGCCGTTGGTGGTCGGTGTCAAAGGTGAAATTGTTTAATGTCGGCAGACAGCGAATTTGTGCAACCTTTTAATACGAGGGTTGCCTTTTACGGCACAAATCTTAGATATATATCTAAAACTTAAACATACATATGATTATTGGTTACACTTTTTACTGCCATTTTAAACTATTATTTGAGTTACATAAGTGCTATTTAAAGAAATATAAATAAAATGTTGAAATTCAAATTGGATGAATCGCACATGATTCACATGATAAAATTATGCTGGCATTAGCTTTGATAAAAATGACAAATGGATACTTTCACTTAGCGAGTTCAAACCAAATAGCATTTTGGAAGGCATTAGAGCGTTAAAATGTCTTAGAAAATTTTTATTCGGAAATTTCATTAGGCGTACCCTCAAACCATATTTTTATACAAGAAACGCAAAGTATCATAGGAACTACATAAAAAAAAAATATATATGACGCCTTGAAATAAGCAACAAATGTACATACATAGGTGTGCTTTTTTCAAATATATTTTGTATATAGATTTATTTTTGGCAGCATTCGACGGCGGTGTTGCGAAGAATGCACTACATACAAAACAATTATTGCTTTCATCAGAATCCGAGTCACACATTATACTCATATGTGACGCCACTGCTGGCTTTACTGTTCTCTCTCTCTTCCATGTCTTCAATACCAGCAATTTCATACAAATAAATGCTTCACCAGAAAATTGGCATTATTCATTGCAGGCACAGAACATACAGCTCAACCCTTGTAACATGCCGAAGCCAAATATCCATAGTTTGACAAACCAAAAAATAGAAAAAAAGTAAGAAATAAGTTTCTATCAAAGTTTTGATTTCGTTAGAAATCTCTCGCTGTTTTCAAGACTTTTTGGAATACATAAGCATATACTCTGAAAAAAATACCCGTAGTCAAATCAATAACTTTCGGTTGTTCAATCTCCGTCCCTGATTCAACAGCAAAAGTATTTGTTTTTATAGTAAAGTTCTTGATCCAACAATTGATTCAAAAACGGGCGCTGTTGTTTCAAAAACTTGCTTGCTTTTAAAATTTTTTTGTGAGAAAACATTTTTTTGTGAGAAAACCAACAAAAACAATAATGATGGAGAGAAGATGAAGATGAAGAGAAAAATTCAAACAAAAGTTTATTTTTAGCAGAAAATTTTCTCCAAAAGTCCCCGTTGTTGACTTAAAGGCAAAAGTATTTGATTGACAGTTTCCGTTGTTAACAAAACTAGTGAGAACAATTTTTTTTTAATTTTGTTTTTACAATGATTCATATAATTCATAGATGCTTTTTGCGAAAGGGGAAATATAAAAGGGTGTTTTAAATTCAATATAATTTTGAATGTTCGACTATGTGATGATTGGATGGAATTTCAGGTTGATGCCATGGTTCTAATCCGGAGAAGAATATTAAATAAAGAAGAAAAAGCAGAATAAGAAATAAAGATAGCAACCAGTGAATGCTAAGAAGGAGAGAAGAAGAGGAGAACAAGCGGAGGCTACATATCGGCAGTTGGGGCCCAGGTGGAGAGAAGATGGAGAGTAAAATGCAAACAAAAATTTATTTTTAGTTGAACATTTTTTGTCCAAGAGTCTCCGTTGTTAACTTAAAGGCAAAATTATTTGATCAACAACTCTCGCACCTTTGAAACAACAACTGCGGAGAGTAGTTAGTTGATTTAACAGCGAAAGTCTTTAGATGTACAACGTTTTTTTTTCTTTCAGAGTGGTTTTACTGCACTCTCTCTCTACCAAACTTTCAATACCAGCAATTTCATAAAAATAAATGCTTCACAGAACGTACAGCGCAACCCATGTATCATGCCGAAGCCAAATATCCATACTTTGACATCACAAAAAAATAGAAAAAAAAGTAACAAATAAGTTTCTATCAAAGTGTTGATTTCGTTAGAAAACTCTCGCTGCTTTTCAAGACATTTTGGATTACATAAGCATATACATACATATATACATTTGAATACTTACACAAAATGTCACCAGCAACATTAAATTAAACATCTTGTCATTTGCACATAAAAATAACGATATGACAACTTTTTCATTTCACCCCTCGTCTTCGATCCTTGTTGGCCGTAAGTGCTTAACTGTCAGTGGATATATTTGGCTCTGCGTGTGTGTGTGCTTAGTATGTTAATTTTCATTTCTAATGTCCTGCCACAAACACATGCCCGCGCATACCAAACATATACTTTTAAGGACATGCAGAAATATTTATATACATATGATTATACATACATAGATATTACATACATAAGTATGTATGTATTTAAATCATATGGGCCCCAGCTGCTCATCAGTTCCAGCTCATAAGTCAAGTTAATTTCATGTCATTTGTTTTCAAAAATTTCAACGCTAGATTCCTTCCTTCTTAGTTGTGCTTTTATGTACATATGTATGTATGTGAGCACCATACGAAAAGGATGCATAACATTAACTAAAGGATTTATTTACATATATGTATGTATGTTTGTATGTCTTCCTATATATATAATATGAAAAAGGCTCTAGATTTTATAGATAATTTTGCCTTTTTCGCTTACTAAACTGTGCAGCTTGTCCCTTTGTAATATGTTGTCTTATTATTTTCGGAAAATCCTTTCTGTAAATAACACTGGATCACAAAATGAAATTTGTTGTCTGTACTTTGGACGTGACTATCCTATCTATATGTAAAATCGGTCGCTGATTCCGAAAATCGGGTTCATTTTTAATTCTGTGGGAAGGTTTTTGAGATATAGGCAATTTACCGTTATTTGGCCAATGGGTCCACTTAATCCAGTATATCTATTTAACGCAGTGAGTTATCTTCCTTGGTTATTTGGCCAATGGGTCCACTTAATCCAGTATATCTATTTAACGCAGTGAGTTATCTTCCTACTAACGCGTATAGTTTCTGAAATATTGACGATTAAATTTGAATTTTTTCGATTTTTTACGATTTTTTGAAGAAAAAATTGACTTTGTCAGGCAATATCTTTAAAACCAATGTCTTCACCTTCGGTTTTACTCTTTTATGTGAAGCTGCATTCTATTGGGAAAAAGATAAGCTATCAACGAAGAAAATCCATGGTAAAATGGAAAAGTTATAGGCGATCAAGTAAATACAGCCAAGTCGCGCAATGCCTCTGCACGAGTATATTCTATGCATGTTATACCCGTAAATGCGCTTGTATCTACTGCGCTACCAACGTGCTGCTACTGCAGATGTGTATGTATTGGTACAATATGCATAGAATGTACGCGTGCAGAGGCATTGCGCAACCTGGCTGTATTTACTTGATCGCCTATAACTTTTCCATTTTACAATGGATTTTCATCGTTGATAGCTTATTTTTTTGGTAATAGAATGGAGCTTCACGCAAGGAGTAAAACCGAAGGTGAAAACATTGGTTTTAAAGATATTGCCTGACAAAGTCAATTTTTTCTTCAAAATATCGTAAAAAATCGAAAAAATTCAAATTGAATCATCAATATTTCAGAAACTATAAGAGCTAGAGAAAAATGTTATAGGAGCCGTGAAAAGAAAATTTAATTTTCTTTCGTGGTTGGTGTCACCCCAAGGAAGATAACTCACTGTGTTAAAGAGATATACAGGATTAAGTGGACCCATTGGCCAAATAACGGTAAATTGCCGATATCTCAAAAACCTTCCCATAGAATTAAAAATGAACCCGATTTTCGGAATCAGCGACCGATTTTACATATAGAAAGGATGGTCGCGTTCAGAGTATTTTTTGGCTGTAGAGCAGTGTAATTAAACATTTGCATTAATTTTAATTGCATGCACACGTACTAGTAACGGCATTGGCTTGAAATTAAAAAGGAAATGTTGATGAAGATTAAGTTGGAGGTTAAGATGAAGTCGAGCAGATATGCACGTTGTATATAATACATATTTGCTCATTATAATAAATAAGAAACTATAGAAAAAGTGGAATTCGGCAAAGACTGTCAGTTATTTTCCATCACAACGCCCAACTCTTTCAAAAGTAACTAATGAAATCATGTTTAAAACATGCCTTTTTACTTAATGTCAAATAGAGATGGACTCTTCCTCCTAATTGTAACTCCTTCACTTTATGTTAAATGGGAATCCTTATTCGTTCGACTGATTTGTATAATGTCCTGCAATATTAGCAGTGATTTTAAAGATTTCGTATATAGATCTGCTAAGTAGTTTTGTAGTAATTTTTATGTTGTTATCTGGCCAAATCTGCTTCAGAATCTAACATGTTACGAAGATTATCACCAAAGTGTGTCTCAATTCTTTGTGATATCACTTTTTATTGTTTCCGGTTGGTAGCTGCCTTTGATACATATCATGGCGCTTCGGCATTCATTCCAATTCATTCGCCTTCTAATTCTCTCAAAGATTTTTATAAGCAGGAACTCAGATGAGCCAGATGACCAGGCCTTCATCTGCTACTGCCTCGTTCATACTTTTTTTTTTTAATTTTGCTACTTTTAAAAGGAACTAAGCTTCAAGAGCGCTGCTTGACCCTGATGGTAGCTCTCTCTCTACCTCACATTATATAACTACGCTCTCCAACATGTTGGCTTGGCTGTATGCCAAATACCCCCGCTTGAGCCAGTTTATAGCTGAGTCCGCGATGCGAAGAGAGACAATGCTTGTTTCTTTTTTGTTGTTTGTTTTTCCGAAGATAATGAAGTTGACACATCGCCTAAACCGGTTTATAACCAAATCAAACTTCATCAGGCTTGACGGAAATTCGTTCCACAATACATAGGCAATACTTGCTTGCTCAGAGAAAATCCCAAATCGAAGCCTGCAGTCTAGTTTGTACTCGTCTATGTAGTTTGAATTAGTAGGAAAAACAAAAAGGAGCACACCTCGAATTGGGAGAGAAGCTCGGCCATAAAACTCGTCAGAGTTATAATAGCGCCATTGTATTATATTATTATTATTATGTAGTTTGAGAGTATTTTCTTCCTTTTTCTTACCTTTAGAGGAACTTAACTTAAAGGTTGCTATTAAAAACCCTTAGTTGCTCTCGTTATATTTATCAATTCAGCTATCAGTATTCAGCTATAGATTTCCAAAACTCGTAAGCGAATCGAATTACATTCATCGTTTGGTTTGTATCGGAATGCGTTGAAAAAGTTTTCACATTTTCAGATACGTATACTTGTATGAGGTGGGTTTTGCCGAAGGCTGGGGTAATGCTCAATTTGTCCAAGATCGAGCAGAAGTCCCACAAACTCCCACTAATAACAACACTAATAATTATGTGTTAAAGTCAAACACACGTACACCTGGCTGGAGATGTTGACAGCAGCTTTCCGTCACGAGAGAGAGAGGGCGGGAGAGAAGCGAGTGAGTAAAATAGCTAGCAGAGGGGTTATGGATTGAACAACAGTGCGACGATAGTAACAGCGGAATAGCAGCAGTGGCAGCGGGACAGCAGCAGTGGCAGCGGGACAACAGCAGTAGCAGCGGAACAGCGGCAGTAGCAGCGGTACAGTAGCAAACCGGAGTCGGTGTTGACGCACTGCAGTGTTGCCACTTTAGCTATTTTGAACCTAGATTTAGCTATAACTTTTGGCGTTTAGCTACAGATATTTGCGTTTAGCTATTAGCTATTTTTGTTAGCTTTTTTTTAATAGCTTAGCTATTTTTAGCTATTTTTCTTAATTTCTTTATTTTTCACATCAGTTTATCATTTTAAGCTAATGAGTCATCTGTGAGCTTATGAGAACTTGAAAGTGTATACTGATCCTTATGATTATCAAACTATACAAAAGTTGATAGTATGGCATGCCTTCCTTATTTTATCGATTATTGGTGCATTCATATGCAAGGTTGATCAATAAGGTTTTCGCAATGCGCAAAAGCAACTCTGCCATACATTTTGTTGTTGCCCATTTTGCTGAGTTCGCAAATGACCATTGGCATACGCTACACTGTCAATATGAATCGCGATATTTGAATCGGTATTGATGAATCGCAAGCTAGTGCTCTACGTTCAATATGAATACTGCGATATTTTTCTCGCTTTTTTATTTCCGTCCTTTTCACGGTATATTCGTAAAATTTGTTAGAACTTTATTATCAAGTTAATTGAGCAACTCCGCCAACGCTTACCGCAGAATATTTAATCTTTAAAAAATATTGAATTTTTTTTCTGTAAATAATGCTTTAAATGCTGTAAAGCCAAAAATATTTGACACTTTCAAGGATGAAAAGGGCCACTTTAACACGGAGGAAATCACTATTTTAGAAATGCAATGGAAAAAACTACACACATACCCATGGAAGGAAACTACCTCTACAATAAAGTTTTGGGTAGAAGTAAGAAAGCTTAGAAATGCTCTTAACGAAAATCCGTTTGAAGAACTACAATCTTTTGTGTTTAATTTTCTAATCCTACCGCTTAGTAATGCAGAAATAGAACCTAGCTTTTCTGTTATGAACGCAATAAAAACGAAGCAAAGAAATCGAATTGAATTATTTATGTTAAACTCTCTATTGACTGTTAGGTATGGTCTAAAAAGGCTTGAAAAATGTCGTAATAACTTTGAAATTGCTAGCGATCCTATTAAAGCAATGACTTCAATTAATATATATAATTCAACCTGTTAATTAAATCAAGATTTTTGAAATTGTATTGAATCAAATTTTTAACTAAAGTTTAAATATTAACTAGTCGCTATTATAATTTATTTTAATACTGCAATTGAAGTACATACATACATACATACATATGTAATGAATTGATTTTTTATACTCAGCTGTACTAGTACACAGAGTATAATAGTTTTGATTTCATAACGGTGGATTGTAACATAAAGAAATAATCGAGATAGATATAGACTTATATATATCAAAATGATCAGGGTGAAAAGAGAAATCGATTGAGCCATGTCCGTCCGTCCGTCCGTCCGTCCGTCCGTCCGTCCGTCCGTACGCACGATAACTCGCGTAAAAATTGAGATATTTCGATGAAATTTGAAATGCAAGTTGGTATCGAGACTGGGACGGTTGGTATTGAAAATGGGCGAAATCGGACCATGTCCACGCCCACTTTTCCTATATAGAAAAAATCGGAAATTTGGTATCTCTGTCACTAATATAGATGGAGCGATGAAATTTTACCCACGTGTTGAGCTCAGGCCCCTAAGAAGAAATTTGATGGAATTTTGGAAATTGGGCGGTGCCACGCCCACTTATTAAGGAGCAAATATTGAAAGCTTTATGAGTCATAACTCAGAAACTGTTGAAGATATATCGATGAAATTTGGTACGCGTCATATACTTACTTAGGCAAATGTTTGGACGAAAAATTGTTAAAATCGGTTGACGGCCACGCCCACTTTTATATATGGGTATTATAAAGTGACCTAATAAAAACATTTTAAGCGATATCTCTGTCAAATATAAAGATATATCATTGCAATTTTATGCCAGGAGGCCACCTGCGGACATACAACGAAAAACACAAAAATTTTGGAAAATGGGCGTGGCACCGCCTCTTTTTAGAAGCTGGAATATACGAGATTTCTGAGCCCATAGCTCGACAAATAATTGATATATAATGACGAAACTTGGTGTGTACACTTTTATTACTTGTGGTAATACATGTTGAAAATTTTAGCGAAATCGGTTGACGACCACGCCCACTTTTATATATGGGTATTATAAAGTGGCCTAATAAAAACATTTTAAGCGATATCTTTGTCAAATATAAAGATAATTCATTGAAATTTTGTGGCAAGAGTTCCACAATAGACCGGAAACAAAAAATATACAAATTTTGGAAAATGGGCGTGGCACCGCCTCTTTTTAGACAAAGGAATATACGAGATTTCTTAGCCTATAACTCGACAAATAATTGAGATATTATGACGAAACTTGGTTTATACACTTTTATAACTTGTGTGTTAATAGACACGCAAAAATTTATTGAAATCGGTTTATGACCACGCCTACTTTTTAACAAAGATATTTCTGGAACACCCTTTGGGAATTTGTAACGTGACATCTTTGTAACTAGAAGTCATAAAGGAATGAAATTTTGCACAAAGAATAATATTCATATGCTTAGTTGGATGACTGATAAAAATTTTGAAAATGGGCGTGGCTACGCCCACTTTATGCAAAACTCGCTTTATATAAAATACGCCGTGTTTCCACCAAACTCAAACAAACAATGAAAGCATACAGCTGAGTATCTAATGTTCGATTCCACTCGAACTTAGGCTTCCTTACTTGTTTTTATTGTAATAGTCTTATTATGCGGCGTACATATATAAGTACATACAAACAAGTATATGTATGTGGCTACAATATATAATATATGTATATATAAATATTCACATATGTGAAGTTGTTTTATGTCACGTCTTTTTAAATAAATGATTATTTGGCTATTTTTGGAAAAAAAAATGTTGGCTATTTATTTTAGCTATGAAAAAAATTATTTAGCTATTTTTAGCAATTTTTTTTTTTAATTTAGCTATAAGCTTCAAAATATTCTGGCAACACTGACGCACTGTGTCGTTGGTTTCTACGGAGACTACGGGATCTATAGGATCTACAATAACTACGGAGACTCAGTTGGACTGGCTCAGCTGGGCATCACCTCCTCCATGGGTCACACGCTATCAAGTAGGTGACACCACGAATAAGGGAGAGAGCATACGCCCTCCCCCTTTTCTGCTGCACTAACTGTGTAACCTAAATCAAACGCACGCCGTCAATTTACTGTCAAAAATTTCTCATGCCCATACAACTTGTATGGGAGTAACCGAAATTGAACGGCGTGCGTAAAAAGCAAATTCGACGCCCAATTTTTGTTTTGCGTGACAGTTGAAATTAAGCATTGTGGGTGATTGTTTGCAAAAAATTGACACTTGCTTTTGATATCGTGTCTGTTAGGTACATATTCCACAAAATAACAAGATTTTCTCTGATTTTCTGTATTTTTCTATTTCTTTATCTGAACACGCACGCAAGTCAATTTCGGTTCAACGCATATGAAAAATTTGCGTGCGTGCGTTAAATTGACGACTTGCGTTTGATTTAGGTCACACAGTAATCCGTGGGACACAGCTGGTGCACCACCACCTCCATACCGACACCTAGTAGTGCAGCAGAAAAGGGGGAGGGCGTATGCTCTCTCCCTTAGAGCCCGTGCACAATTGACTTCTACCTCGCTTTGCTTCAGAGTTTTGCTTTGACAGTTTCGTTTAGCATGTGCTTTTCAAAGGGACATGTTCACAATTGAGGTTAAGCGAGTAAAGCAAAGTATAAAGTTGGCCATCTCTCAACTTTTTTACACTTTGACAAACCTCTCCCCTTGTGTGTGTGTATGTATGTTTGTATATCTACACTTATTTCAGCGATTCGCGCAATTTCGTAAAAAGTGGACAGAGAAAAGTAAAAAATAACATTCGAATAAGCAGAAAAAAAATATTTCCCAAATAATTTACCAAAAATCAGGTTTATAAATTAAAGCAAAGAAGTGAAGTGGAAATTGTCAAAGTGTTAATTGTAGCAAGCATTTGGAATTTCGCTTTGTTTTAAGGTTTTTTCTATCAAAGTTGGAGCAGACAAAGCCAATTGTGCACGGGCCCTTATTCGTCTCCACCAATCCATGGCCAGAGCCAGGACTGATCAGCGGAGGGGCGGTGTGTCATAAAGGCAGCTGGCCTGCCACCACTTGGTCAGGATGATGTAGGGCGTATTCTCTTCATCATCTGGCCAAGTCATGGATGACCTGCACCATGACACCGTCTCCTCTGATCAGTCAGCCAGCAGAGGTAGTATACTCTCACGCTGGCTTACCTACGGAGACTGATTTGGTCAGCGCTTTTGTGATCACTTAAATGAACTATTCTATAAACTATTTGAGAATTTCTGTGCTGTTATGCGTATAAAAACGACCGCGATAATAAATGAAATACTGAGCCGGTGGTGTTGGCCACTGCTAAGTACTGCAGTGTTGTTGGTATGAAGGGTGTAAGAGCTATTATGTCATAGCATATTTTTAGGGGCTTATGAGCAGCAGAAACGGCGGTGGTGGACATTGCTAAGTACTGCAATGTTGGTATTATTGTAACGCTACGTTACACTTGTAATTAAATATTTCTTTCATTTTTTAATATATGTATGATTATATTAAATTTTACATTTTGAAATATTTTCATATAATGTTCTTTTATATTTTTTTTATTATTTTTTTTGTTTCTTATACAATTTTATATATTTATTATAACTATTAACATAACTCTCTAATCTAATATTTACATCGGTCTTCTGAGTATTTCTTGAGATTAATGCGAAGTGCTTCCTTTGGCTTTATTGTTGAATATTATTTTATTAACTTAAACAATTTTACATGTGTATATGTATTTACATAGCACTACTTCTGTACATATTAACTTTTTCGCTTTTATATATACTATGTATACTTAAAATGTTTTCCAGTCCCACAACATCCACAATCTGCACGAAAATGCTGAAAGATATTGAGCAGTTCATCCACTTTCAAAAGTGTCTATGTGAAATATGTGAATTTTCGATGGATTGTGCACCAGCATTTAAAGGTGTACACTGTCCATTAAAAATTTTCTGCAAAATTTATCCGTATTTTGAAAAAAAAAAAGCATTAAAAACAAGTACACTCTCAAAATACTCTATCTAAAATAAGTCACCCATACGCCATGGCGCACTTTGGTGTCGCCTCATGTAAAGGGTGCTTAAAATTCTGAAGCCAATGCATTTCCACCAGATTCCGTTTGATCTATACTATAAGAGTAAATTTTAAGCATCTTAACCCATTAATGGCGGTGGTTTACTGATGACTCTTTGTTTTGAAGAAGTTTTATAATATTTTTTTTTCTTATTACAGTAGACACTCACAAATTAGAACCACTTTCTTTTTAGTGTGATTCTAATTTCTGAAAAATTCTAATTCCTGGACGTTTCTTTATTTCATTAAAACCTTAAAATTTAGGTTAATTTGCATTGAAAAACTACAATGAAATTTTGTCTTATTCAATTTTATTCATAAAAACGAGAAAACATAAGGTAACAATCCAATATACATATATGTATTTATGCGCCAAGTCAAAAAAAGTTCCAAAAAACAAAAACTCCAATTATCGAATTTAAACAAAAACGAACAAAAAGTTTACAGATAGCGACGGAAATCCAACGACTACCGAGCGTAATATGAATAAATTGGGGATTGCCTTTTTTATATCTATTTTGCAACAAAAAAAATTGATTCTAATTTCTGGAAATTCTAATTACTGAGAGTTCTAATTTGTGAGCGTCTACTGTAATTGGCGCGCAACCATCTAGGCGAATTTGACCAAGTACCATTCCATTCTGTTTCGTGATGCCTAGCGCCAATTGGAAATAACAAGGGAAGCAAAGCCGCTCTCTACCTGAGCTTTCCAACGTAGTAGAGGTCTCCCTTTTCTGCCAGTTCTGAGCGTTTCTCCGCGCTAAATGAGAGGAGAAGGGAGGTTTTGTAAGAAGAAATACACACCCATACGGAACAATTTTTTTTATATTCATATTCATATACGCATTATTATGCGTTTCAATTTCAAAACTAGCTATGTAAAATAATTAACATTGAATTTGCAAATATCTGTCATATTGCGGTTTTATTTTTTTGTATCCTCAAATTCTTATTTGTTAGGCTTTCATGTAATAACAAAAAATATGCAAATAAAATAGAGAGCTTCAGGCCGTAGTGCTTTTTTTCTAATTTGTGGCTTAATATGAAAAATTCACATAGAAACTTTTGAAAGTGCGCCACTCATATCATCTTGTTATTTTGATCTCGATTACCTAAGTGTTTAAATTGTTTGACAAACGTGTCAATGGTCAACTTGTTATACAAAGACTGAGAAATTTACCTACTTTTATTTAACATCTTGATGCAAAATTGGGAAATTAGAACTTTTGTATAAAGCTGGAGTTATAGATACTGAGCTTAGCATGAACAAACTTGCACAAAATTGGGTGCGCACCGTAATCCCGAATTTTTAAAATCCAGACAGGACATAATCCAGACAATTTTAAAAATCCAGAAGCTACAAAATCCAGACAGTTTAAAATCCAGACAGGACAAAATCCCGACAAATCATAATCCAGACAAAAAAAAATCCAGACAGATCATAATCCCGACAAGCCAACATCCAGACAGGGCTATCACTCTGTAGCTCTATTTGAAAGCGAAATTCAATTCGAAAGCACAAGCGTAAAAATAATATCAGGAGGAAGAAAAAGAAGATGAGGAAGAAGAAGTAGCAGAAAAAATAGAATAAAAATAAGAAGAAGAAGAAGAATGAGGATGATGACGATGATGAAGAAGAATAAAAATAAGATGATGAAGAAGAATAAAAATAAGAAGAAGAAGAAGAATGAGGATGGTGAAGAAGAATAAAAATAAGAAGAAGAAGAATGAGGATGATGACGATGATGATGATGATGATGAAGAAGAAGAAGAAAATGAAGAAGCAGAAGGAGAAGGAAGAATGTGGATGATGACGATGATGATAATGATGAAGAAGAATAAAAATAAGAAGAAGAAGAGGAAGAAGAAGAACGATGATGATGATGATGAATAAAAAGAAGAAGAAGAAGAAGAATGAGGATGATGATGATGATGACGATGATGATGATGATGAAGAAGAATAAAAATAAGAAGAAGAAGAAGAAGAAGAAGAAGAAGAATGATGATGATGATGATGATGATGAATAAAAAGAAGAAGAAGAAGAAGAATGAGGATGATGATGATGATGATGATGATGAATAAAAATAAGAAGGAGAAGAATGATGATGATGACGGTGATGATGATGATGATGAAGAAGAAGAATAAAAATAAGAAGAAGAAGAAGAAGAAAATGAAGAAGATGAAAGAAACAACAACCAGATCCTTACCAACACCAACAACAACAATAAAATCAAAACCAATCAGCCCTATCATGAACTTTATGTGAAAAATTTCCCTCGAAAAATATAAAGCAAAACAATAACAATTTTTCACATTTTGTTTTTGTTTTGCTTTGTAATTTTTGGGAACATTTTGTTCGCATGAAGTTCACGATGAGGCTGAATAACACTGTTATTATGCTTATTAAACGTGAAAAAATCCCGACAAATATAAAAATAGTTTAAAAAAAATCGAGCGATTTAGCGAACAAAAGTTATATGGGCAAAGGCTTAAAATATGGCCATAGACCGGCAAAAGCAGCCCTTTTATACCCGACTTTAGTTCACTTAAACTTGATGAACTCATCCAAATTTTATTAGTTTTTTAAAAGCTATACATTTCTGGAAAGCGCATTAAATAATGCAGCCTAGCATGTGATTGAATTAAAAAATAATGTCCGCTTTCGGGAAGAGTATAGGGCTAGAACTTGAAGATTCATGAGAAAAAAAAAGAAAATGTTAATTTTAGGCCGCGATATTACCTTCCCTGGGTAGTGTACAAAAAAACTGAATATGCCATTCGCTTTAGCGGTTAATTCTACGTAGGGGTTGATATCAATTTTTTTTTATTGTGCAAACTTCTTACATTTTTTCATACAAAAATCTAAACATACCTTGAAATTCTGGGAATTTGCGCGGTTTTCGGTGTAGCTCCATCTAGTTTTTGGAAAAGTGAAATTTTTTTTTCAGTTTACTCACTCTAAAACATCCTATTTTCATATTCCGGTGCCGGAGGGAGGATCTAAAAAAAAACACAGCTAATGTGCATATACTTAGATGATTTTATGTAGTAGAAAGCAAGCGGCAAGCGGCATATTTATTTGTTTACTTTTTTCTTGTGTTGTATTCCAACGAATAGCACTCAAATGCCAGCAAAATATGTCGAGCGATTTTTTTTAAACTATTTTTATATTTGTCGGGATTTTTGTCGGGATTTTTTTGTCTGGATTGTGTAGTGTCTGGATTATGATTAGTCTGGATTTGGTCGTGTCTGGATTTTGATTGGTCTGGATTTTGATTGGTCGGGATTTGGTCGAATCTGGATTGTGTATTTCTGGATTATGTTTTTCTGGATTTTGTTTTTCGGGATTTCGTTACACACCCTTTCGTTACACACCCCACCCAGAGCTACAGAGTGATAGCCCTGTCTGGATTTTGGCTTGTCGGGATTATGATCTGTCTGGATTTTTTTTGTCTGGATTATGATTTGTCGGGATTTTGTCCTGTCTGGATTTTAAACTGTCTGGATTTTGTAGTTTCTGGATTTTTAAAATTGTCTGGATTATGTCCTGTCTGGATTTTAAAAATTCGGGATTACGGTGCGCACCCTTTTAAACTATTTTTATATTTGTCGGGATTTTTGTCGGGATTTTTTTGTCTGGATTGTGTAGTGTCTGGATTATGATTAGTCTGGATTTGGTCGTGTCTGGATTTTGATTGGTCTGGATTTGGTCGTGTCTGGATTTTGATTAGTCGGGATTTGGTCGAATCTGGATTGTGTATTTCTGGATTATGTTTTTCTGGATTTTGTTTTTCGGGATTTCGTTACACACCCATTTAGATTTTTACGGAGCGCGCATAAAGCTGCCCGTTTCTCAATATGCTATGTCAACTATCTAAATATAACCCCAGCTTAAGCCCAGCTTTAGTTCAAACCCAATAAACATTAGTCTTGGTTAACAATTCGAAAACGAATCTCGCATTTGATAACGAAAGTTCTTTCTTCTATTCGTGAACTTGACATGCTCCAGCAAGACAGAATCTTCGTTATCCGATGCATCACATTCTCGCAGAGAAATTGAAATGAGGGGGAAAGAGACAACGATTGTCATAAAACACGTCTCTTTTTCTCTTGTAACTATAGTAACATATGATTCTCAATTTTTGTTTTCGAGCACATTTGAGGTGTATTTCCCATATACTTTTTTCTAAGCACAGCTAGTTCATTCTCAGTGCGATTTTCATATCGCCACAATATTTCTTGGGATGCGTTTATTGGCGGTTTACAATTAGAAAAAACATAATTAACATCATCTAAAACATTTTATACATACATGAAGTTTTCTTTAATTGTTTATATGTACATCATTGCTTATTACTAAAATTTCCTTTTTTTATAAATTCGATATGTGATTTTTCGGCTATATAAAATATGCTTCTATAATAGTTTTTTATACTATAAAACTTTAACATAATAACTGTACATAAAAACGTTGATAAAACCACATCAAACAACTGCACTACACGCTGGAATAATACAAATACATACACTCAAAAAAAAATTTCTCTCGATCAAAGACATAATTTTCCTTATTTTGAACACGCGTCCCAATACAAAATTTTCTTTGTTTTGTGTAAATTTTCTCAAAAATGTGGAAAAAACATAAAAAAACATTCAAACAAATTCGTTGCCATAGGGATTTGTATGGGAATTTAATTTCTCAAAATTAAAGAAATCAAGTCTTCAAAACAAGGAAAGTTGGGAATGGAATGGCGCTTAAAGAATTTTTCATTATTTTAATGTATGAATTTTTTCAAAACAGGTATATGAAACCATGGTAACGCATGTAACAACAATATTTTATAAACCTTTTAACATGTTTTAAGGAAAATTTACTCAAAACAAAGAAAGTAGTGTTCAAAATAGGTAAGCAATTTCTTTGACCCCTCCATATATTTTTTTTCTCTCAGTGTACTAATAAAATGCGATATGAAAGTTTTTGAAACGGCGCCAATCTCCGCACCACCACTAGTCCTTTCGTCTTCATGCTCTTATTATCAACTTAACATCAGCGCTCATGCACGTCCAAGACTCCGTTCTGTCCGTTCTGTGTGCGCCTTAGGTATTTACTGTAATGTAATACGTAATGTTGTACCATTTTAACCCCGCACTCAATCCGCCGTCAACACGTTTAAGCCCAACGCCGTCACCATGGCGTTACGCAGCCGCTAGTAGGGACGCCAAACATCCACGGACTTCGGTGTGCGGCAGCGTACACGTATTGGTCCGAGGCTGCTATCGCGCTCCAGCTCGGTGCGCGATGTCGTCGTACTCACATCATCCAAGTCAATGGTCTCTACTATCGACGATGGCGAGGGCGAATGTCGTGTGGATGTTACGGGTGGCGATGGAATATTATTTCGCGTCGCTTTTTCCTCAACCGGCGAATGTGAAATTAAGGTTACACAACGTTTCACCAAATTGACACCATTGGTGGCAGCAGCAGCGTTATCAGTGTTATTAGCGAGATTCGTCGTTATGCCTGTCGTTAACTCAGTTTGCTCTGCTACGCCAGGCTGAGTGGTTTGCGCCAGCGTTTCACCGACAATGTTGTTACTCGTACCCGCACCCGCACCCGCACCTCGAAACCATGGGAAATCACTATAATTGCCATACAATTGTGTATACAGCCATTGACTGGGTTGTGGCAAAAGTGGATTCTGCAGAAAAAGCTGCGCTGCCAAGGCGGGATTGAAGTTGTTGCTTGCCGTTGCCGCCATCGCCGTAGCCGCTGCCGTAGGTGAGAATTGTGACGCGAAGCCGTTGAAAAACTCATTCTTACGCAATGTTGAATTTCGTTGTACCAGCGATGTGAATGCACCGCCACCACCCCCACTAGCCGATCCACAATTCGAAGGCGGCGTGGTGCTGCGACCGTCATCATCCTCATGCAACGAAGACGTTCTTCTCGGTGAACCCGTCACCGAAATGCTATCACTTTCAAAGCCTGTGTCAATATTGTTGTTGTTATCATTATCACTATCGTTTGTGTTTGTTGTTGTGTTCAAAGGCGGCGTGGATGCGCTCAGGGACGTTGCGCCACCACCACCGCCAATGAAATTGTTTGTGGTCGACGTTGTCGTTGTCGGCGAACCCTCGGGGCTGGTGGTGCTGTGCGCTGCACCAATGGTTGATAATTGACTCAATTGTGTGAGCGGATGATGGGCACCTGTGGTGGAGGTTCCAAAGAGATATAGTTAGTACATGAATACGTGTATTTGTTATGATTCCAAGTACAAGCAAACAAACCATTCAATGCTCGCAGCCCACCATGACGATCCAAACTGTTGGCGATCGTATGCGCCTGAAATGCGGGATGCTGATGATGAAAGAAGTGCGCACCATGTGGGAAACCTCCACCGCCGCCACCTGGCGGTCGTATCAAGGCAGCCGGATTACTCACCGCAGTTAAGGCACGCCAATCGGGCGCATGCAAGTGACTATGCATACCGACCAGATGATGAGCGAAACCTGCAAAGAGAGTGAAAGGGGAACAAAATACAGAAAAATTAATGACGTTGTTTTCTTGTTGAAGAAATTTAGACTGTGAAAATTTATAGATTTCAAGCAAGGATTATGTTGAGAAGAATTATCGTGACCAAAAATGATATGGCCTTCAGCATAAAATCGGTCTTAACTTGTTGTCTCGGCTGGCTAAACCGTTCACTGCAACACTGGAGTATAGATAGCTGGCGAGATGGCACAAGCAGTCATTTGAATCCTGATGGGTTGTATTAGGTTAGACTGGCTGGCCAGTGATAGCCTCATATCGGCTACAGTAAGTCCGTAATAGAAAATTTAGTGTGAGGATCCCGATGATCAGACTATACTCTTCCCTTCACAGCGATAGCCGCCATTTTGTTAGCTTCAGTTCATATGATTTACACATACAGCGCTGCGCTTGTTTCCAAGCCTCATCCGCTTGGCCCATCATATACATAGAGCACCTACTCTCAATTTCGCTGAATGAGATCGGAAAGTCCGTCGAGTGTCCTACTCCAACACCCGCACGCTTCTTTGTCAGCACATCAGCTTTGTCATTATATTACCTTGTGACCTGGGATCCGATACAGATGAACAGTACTATCTAGTTCTATATATTACCCTTAAGGCTTTCTTGCAGTCCGTCACACTCTTGAATGAGAAGCTATTCCAGAAAACACTGAGTTTGGAAATCGATTTGCGAATGACTTGAGAGTGAGAACTTTCTCTCAAATCTCTAACGTTTGAGGACGATTCGAGACACTGTCGAGAATAATATTGATCTCAAACAAAATGTGGCATAATTCTCATATTGAAAAAAATTATAATTCTCGAATCGAAATCTAATGTAAGTAGTTCTCAAATGAGATTCTAATTAAAATTTGCAAATAGTTCTTTTTCTAATCAGTTCCCAATTGAGTTCTAGTGCAGATTTCTGCCTTCGCTTTCGATTAGAGAATACATAGTTTAAGAATTACACTAGTTATCTAATGTAGTCACCACAAATTCTCTAACGTTAGGGATTATGTTTGTTGAGATGTGACAGTATCGCCTTTATGACCAACTGACTATCTATATATGTATCCTATTCGTGAAGGATTACTTTCTATCAACTCTGCTGCCCTCTTTGAGATTTTGTAGGACAGGGAGCCATTCTATGTCCACGTTTCCAATTTGAATGGCTCAATGATACCAAAACTGCCAATTCCGAGGAAGGATCATTGGGAATTTATTAACAATCTCTTCTCTCGTGAATTTGTAGCAGTGGCAAAGCCCAACACTCCGCGTAATTAGAGTGTTGATGTTGTTGTAGCTACCAAGCCACTTCCCGAAGGTTTTGGGGAGTGGAGTTGAAGTAAAAATTCTTTGCCGGATATATCCGTTACGCTCGGGTACTAGTCCCTTCTGATACTAGCCCGACAGTCGTGTGAACAATTTTTTTGGCTCTTATCAACCTTCTAGGCCAGGGGATTTTAGGCAGCTCTTACGACAGACATTCCTTACCACGCCTACATTCTAAGCCCTCTAATCCGCCGGGGGTGCGGAATTCGATTAGCGACATACGATTGTAATTATTAATTATACTTTCTTTCTAGTGTCAAACATCAATTTGTCGCACAGCAACACTTAACCCTTGTACCACCTCCCGCATACATGAATACATGCAAATGTACGTCTATATATGGAATAAACTGCGGATAAGGCAGTGCGATGCGAAGAGAGTATGTCATTTCTTACCAAAAAAAGCACGAAATATGTACAACACTTGAGCTTAATCTGCTTGAGTGTGTTCTTGTATTTGTACGAGTGTATTAGCCAAGTTTGCAATGGCAGTTGGCAGTGGCTTTGCCATATACTCCCACTAAAACCTAAATATGCGGTCTGTAAGGAAACCCATGTGCGATAAAGGGTTAGCCACGTTGGTCGCCGTTTGTGTTATGTTCTTTGGCTTAAAAAGCGCCAAAAGGGTTGGAGCACACCAGAGCAGAGAGACACCGAGACACACGGACACAACTGCGGCGAGAGAGAAAGCGAGTGAGAGAAAGAGAGAGAAAGCATGAATTGGCAATAGCAATAAAATGTGAGTGAGTAAGAGAGAGAGAGAGATGAAGAAAGAGTGCGATAAAGAGCCAAAGGAACAGACCAAACCAGACCAGGTGGGGGATATTGACTCGGATTTTAGGTCGGTGCTTCTTCGTGGGAAATGTGTATATACATACGTAGGTAGGTATCTATTAAATGCATACATGTATGTATGTTTGCAGGCGGTTGAAATATGTCACCACAATCACACACATTAATTTGGCCGTATTGTATATATGTATGTATTATAAGTATTTGTGCAAATATGGGTCGTGAATGTCTCGTTGAAGTTTTGTTGTTGCTTTTTTTTTTGTTATCGTTGAACTACAAAGACAGTTTTCGTTTAACTCGTGTTGTTTTTGTTGGTAGCTGAATTGGTTGTTTCGGTTATACAAATTTCGAATGGTAGTCGTTGCATTTGTTGTTGGCATTTTGGCTAACACATACGCACACAAACGCACACACACAAAGATATACAACAGCACAGGTACATGTTAACATACTCGTATGTTAAGTTCATGTATGTTTTTTGACTTTGTTGCTTGCTGTTGTTGGCGTTGGAGCCGACCGTTGTGGCATAACGTGGTGCCATTGGTGCGCCGCAAAAAGCTTTCTTACTTTTCCAACACATATTCGTGCATATACACATACATATACATGCATACATACATCTAAATACATCAATCAAATACATATAAGCGCAAGACGTACATATGTATGTATGACACTGTTATAGCCATTGATGTCTTGTGCGCTCCTACAGCCACCTCGCCTTAGCGCCACGCCAGTAGTACTTAGCAAGTACTTGCTGCTCAAGACCGCCGACAACGATGTTAACCAACAGTCACATTCTCATACTAATCATCACCACCATCATCATCATCATGATCTTTTGCTGTACATGCAAGTTGTTGCATGTACATTAGATAGGGTCGAAAAAAAAAGTTGTAAAAGTCCGCCCCTAAATTTGAAGCTTATGTTGAAAGGGTTAAGGGACACAAAAAAAAATTTTTTTTACCCCGCGAAATACCGCCGAAATTGTTTTTTCTTGTAACTTTGTTATTTATCATCCGATTTTTTAAATTTATACGTCATTAGTTTCATATTTTGAAGCTCTACACCTCCTTCTAATGCCCTTTTGAGCTCTGAAGTCGTTTACACATAGTTGGGTCAGCTAACATATTTGTATGTCCATGAATTATCCTCTTTGTTTTGCCAAATCGGATGATAAATAACAAAGTTACAAGAAAAAAACAATTTCGGCGGTATTTCGCGGGGTCAAAAAATATATATTTTTTTTGTGTCCCTTAACCCTTTCAACATAAGCTTCAAATTTAGGGGCGGACTTTTACAACTTTTTTATTTCGTATGGGGACCAACCCAGTCTAATGTACATTCGCCCTGCCCTACTACTGGCATTTTTTCTAGCTGCGGTTGGGCGGTCTTGGGTACCTACCTACCTCTTTCTCCTGCTACCGCACATGATTATTTTGATTGTGTGTGTGAGTGTGGTGGCACTTTGTGGTAACACTAGTGGTGGAAAATTTTATAATATAAACTATATTGTCCCATACAGAGATGCTGAGATGCCGCCATCGCTGCCATTATCATCACAGTTGTTGTAGATGCTGCTGCAGCTCCTCCCGACGGGCGCTTCATGTGTGTGTGTGTGTATGGTATTTTTCTGCTTGTCTCCTCAAATGAATGCCACAGAATTCCAACACAAATTGGTTGTGCAGCCTCCCACAAACTGTGTGGCTGTGGCTGTGGCGGAGCTGCTGCTCCTCTGTGGGCTCTACTAACCGAGAGCACAGCCAACCAACAAACTAACCAAACAACCAACCAACCAACCAAAAGTTCCATGCCCGTTTTCGGTTGGTGCATGCATATTTTCTCTTGACTTTTTCGCTCTATTTTTAATTTATTTATCAAATTTTATTTTATTACACTTTTTGTGGGCAATCGATGTGTGGGTTAGCTACACCCACAAATGGGAATATTTCTTTTTGTTTTTTTTTTTTTTTGGTTTTGTTTTTTGTTTGACTATAAAAGTTGTATCTACAAATACACAGATTTATGGCGGTTGAGTTTGAGTATATATACATACATATGTACATCTATATACATATATATGTAAGCGCTTATGTACGAGTATCTATGTTTCAAAGTGTGTGGGTGGCTGCTGGGCGTGTGGCACATATGTTGGAGATTTCGGGAGTTAAGTGCGAAAAATAGTTTTTATTTTATTTTTTCTTCTTCTTCCTATATATATGTAAGTACCCAAAATATGCGTAGAGAAAAGCGTAAAGAATTTAAAAATTAAACGAAAAAACAAGCTTTAAAAATTTTACATCATATTGCAATCAGATAGAGTCTATAAATTTGCAATTAGCTTTGATTGTTAATCATACTGATTGGAAATTTTTTCGATTGTAAATATTACAAATGCAATAATTTATAAAAATTTTAATGCAATCAAAATTTGTCTTAATTCGTTTTGATTGATTTGATTACAATTGTACTTTTATTTCAATCAACTTTTATCGTAAATATCTTTGCTTGTAAAAATTATAACTGGACTAATTTACAGGACATTTATTGCAATCAACTTTCATTGTAAATCATATTGATGAGTTTAGCACATGCGACACTACTGAACTGCCTTCAATCGGCACAAGATTTACATACATATGTATGACGTCCTCATCTGTAGCACCTTTGAATTTGGGTACTTGGAAACAAAATTTGATTGTAAATAAGGCAATAATTTCAATAAATTATTGTTCATTTTAAAATCAAAAAATTGCAATATATTTTATTGCAAACAATTGAAATATTTAAAAATTGCAATTAGCTTATTTGCAATCAATTTAATTGTAGAAACTGAAACGTAAATTCGTTTTGATTACAGTTTTCTACAATCAAAAAATTGCAATAAATTTCTTCAATCAAAAAATTGCAACAAATTTTTACAATCAAAAAATTTTAATATATATTTTTGCAATCAATTTAATTGCAACAGACGAGACGTAAATTCATTTTGATTACAGTTTTCTACGATCAAAAAATTGCAATATATATATTTTTTTGCAATCAATTTAATTGCAACAGTTCAAACGTAAATTATAATTGATTACAGTTTTTGCAATCAAAAAATTGCAATAACTTTTTTTGCAATCAATTTAATTGCAACGGGCGGGACGTAAATTATTTTTTATTACAGTTTTCTACAATAAAAAAATTCCAATAGATATGTTTGCAATTAATTTAATTGCAACTGGTGAGAAGTGAAATATTGTTGATTACAAATAAATTAAAAAATATTGCAATAAATTTTGATTGTAAACAATTCTAGAACAATCCTTAATACTAAGAGAAATTAAAATTTTTAAACATACTTTATTTTTTTCTAGAACTTTGAGTACCTGCAGTCATTGAGTGCGATTTCATGTCGGAGAAAACCATGATTACTATGTTATGACAAAGAAAGTTGCAACTTCGCAGTCAAGGAAAAAATCACTTCAAATCTATCCATGTATACTTCCTTTCCAGTAAACAATCAACAAAATATTCATGAAGTTCAATTTTTTAGTAAGATCTTCAATTAAGACACTCTCTTGAACGCTTCCAGCCGACCGTCTCTAGCCTTGCCAGCCAAAAAAATCTTGTATTCAGCCTAAAGAAAATCTTAATAAAACGATTCGTAGAGATTTTTGGTACATTTTCTTGAAATCCCTTCATCATCAAATTCCTCATTCGCGCATAAAAACTTTATTTACCGTCGGCATTTCAGCTTCTTCTTGTGTATTTTTCCGTCGCAAAAGCAAAATTTCTTAACCACATAATTCACCACATCTTGAAATATGATTCCGCTCAAAAACGAAAAAAAAAAAAAACTCACTCACAGCCACATATACCGTTAATCAACCCCCACCCACCATTAAATTATGTACTCGTACATATGTATGGCTCCCTACACTCATCACTCACTCGCTCGCTTGCCACATTCCATCGCAGTCGTGCTCGTCGTCGTCGACGTCGACCGCCCTGCTCGTGGCTGTGCAGCCAGCAGCGACTGTATGCTCAATTTGCATTTATTTGCAAGGGCGTGTGGCGAGCAGAAATTACTCACTCAAAAGCAAAACAGCTGATTTGTGAGCGTAATCATTGTGTGTGTGCGTTAGTGTTAACGGTAAATGCGCATGAACGCAAATATTGAGCGCAAAACAAACGAAATGCAGAGCAAAGCAACGACTGCTGTCAAGCACCACTTCCTCTTCTGCTGCTGTTGCTGATGCTGTTGTTTGCCAACGCCACGCTGCATATGCAATAGTTGTGAGGGGAGGGAGCGGAGCTCATCGGAACTCATTCCCTTACCATTATTGAGTGGTCTATAGTTTTTCCTTGTGAAAACCACCTACTTAGACGTCTATTGGTGGTGTACTCAGTGGAATGTAGTTGCCCTCCTTCGGATAGTTGGATTTGTAAATGCAACGGCAGCCATGATTATAGTATGTATGTAAGTAGTAATAGTCTTTGAAGTACATACTTACATACATATGTACATACAGTGTACAATTTTATGTACTGTCTTCAACTTATTTTAGTTTATTTGCAAAGAATTTGTTTTTTTTCTTTTGTAGTTTTTTCTATGTGATATTTTTTGTTGCAGAGGTTCTTGGCTTCTTTGGTCAAATTATTTCGGTTTTTTGCTGGTATTCAATGTACACGTTCGCATGTAGGTACTTATTTTAGTACATAGTACATACATACATACATTCGCACTTCCTTTTGCCTTTTTTGCTCATCGTCTAACCATTTCGGGTCTCATAGTCGGTGGCCCGGGAATGGCATGCAGCATATGCAAGTAGATACATACATATGTAAATATGTATATAAAATAAAATATTCATGAATAGTACTTAGAATAAATTCGAATTGGATTGGGTAGGAAATGTCTGGGTGACTTAAAGAAACTAACTTTCATCTGCATATTTGGTTCGTTTTTTTTTTTTAATGAAAATGTAGAAAGTTTAAGTTAAAGTCTGAAAAGGCCAACTTAGCCGATGCCTTACTCAAAAGCGACTGTGATATAAGAAAGATATTTTAAGATCACATAGGCCTCAGCTCTTTAACTAATACGCTATACCACTATGACCATATTGTTCTAGAAATCGAAAATACAGAAAGACCAAAGACTGAAGAAATCGGAAAGATAGAAATCAAAATAATAATATAATACAATGGCGCTATTATAACTCTGACGTGTTTTAATGGCCGAGCTTCTCTCCCAATTCGTGGTGTGCTCCTTTTTGTTTTTTTTCCTACTAATTGGGTGGACCTACAGTTTTATGCCGGCTCCGAACGGCGAAAGCATTTTTTGTGAGAAGCTTTTTCATGGCAGAATTACACTCGGAGGGTATGCCGTCCACTGCCGAGAGGTGACCGCTGCTCTTAAAAAACCCCATGATTGGATTTTTACTAATTAGAAAAATGTTTTTTGGTGTTTGCTCGGACTGTGGTTTGAACCCGAGACCTCTGGCATAGCAGGCGAGCACTCTACCCACTGCACCACAGCGGCCACTAAATCAAAATACCTACCGATAAATCCAAAAGACCGTCCCAGTTTGTATAGCGGATTCCATGCCTTTAACAAAATTGTCTATATACCAAATAATATTAGTCTAAGCCAAATAGATTCGGAGTTAGGACGATATAAGGCTTAAAAAATGCATAGTTAAAAAAAAACTCCTCTTCTTCCTCTTAATTGGCGAGCAACCGTCTAGACATTTTGACCGAGTCGGAAATTGGAAATACCAAGGACGGACGAGTCAGTCGTCACCTGTGCAGGGAAAATCGCAAAGTCTACCAACACAAAAATTTTCCTCGATACCTCTGCGATGATTATCAAAAACCGACTATCAAAATATGCGTTAGAATTCGACCGAAAATCTTAAAGAATAGCATAATCGCAAAACTGATCGCAAATTTATGATATCGTTGCGAAAATTGTCGCAAATTGGTTACAGAATCCCTGCTCGGATCTGCCCAACACAGTGGAGGTCTCTCTTTCCCAATAAACACAACGGAATCGCCCCAAATTCACGTCGAATTCGCTTCCTCTGATTACATTATCGCAGCCAAAGTTCACGGCTATAGATCGGCGAATCCGAATTTCCACGCATGTCTAGTGATTCGAGAATTTTTAATTTCTCTGATAGTTGGCGATTCGAGATTTTTTATCAATGGCGATTTGAAAAATTAAAAACTCTTGCATCGTAGTGGCGATTATTGGCCACATATCTATGTATTTGACTAAAACTGATTTGATCTACCTTCGCGAACTCGCCTCTATTTTGCCACAATAACATCTGTGGATCTGTGATATTCCAACTACAAATATTGATTTTTGTGCAAAACAACTTTAAAAAAATACAAAAAATTATATCGCGAAAATAGATTTTTTCGAACTTGCCGCAAACTCGAGTCAATTCCGAGCAATTACATTCGCGCAAATCTACTTTCGCAAACTCGCCTAGAATTCGCCGCGATATCATCCTAACTTCTATGTTTATTGGGTTTCTACTGCCTTTAGCGACTTTCGATAGAAATGCTTTCTTAGGGCCATTTTCACAGTGACGAGTTAACTGGCATTCTATAGTTAACTATCAATTTTTTATTTTATCTCCCTATAAAAACTGGCATTCGATAGTTAACTATCAATTTTTTATTTTATCTCCCTATAAAAAAAATAAAAATTTGATAGTTAACTATCGAATGCCAGTTAACTCGTCACTGTGAAAATGGCCCTTAGTCGGAGCATCTTCATCAATTCTCACGGCATGATCTGCCCAACGCAGTCGCTGACAAAATGGATGGTTGCGTAAAAATCGTACAGCTCGTCGAAAGGTCAAAAAATCTTCCGAAGGACTTTTCTCTCGAATACTCTAAGTACCATCTCATTTGCTTTTGACTGTTCCAAAAAAAAAAAAAACACATCCTACTCCGGTTCTGGCATAATTTACCATCTAATAGAAAGACTTTGACCAGATGAGAACTTTACTTTTTCATTGCCTGCCTAGTTCTTGGCTAAAGTGATGTTTCATTGAATATCTCAAGACTCAGCCACGCTATCGCCTCATTCAATAGATTACGCTTAATCTTTCTAACACCTTCAGACATTTTAATGGAGTCATAACTCAAAAAAAAAAAACAATAACTCTGAGAAAATCAAAAATCGACCCACCAAAAAAAATCAAAAAAAAAAAACTGAATGCCACCATACGCTGACAAGCAGAAAACTACATCATCAATTATCCGAATGGCAAGTTTCTGATTTTCACAGCAATTTGACACGCATCATTATCAGAAAAAGGCAAAAGACGCAGCACACCCCGGCGGGGTCATATCACAAAGACGACACATGCGGAACAATTTTCTTCACTTGTTTTTTCACTACTGTTCCTGTTCTTGTTCCTGTTCTTGCTTTTTAATAATAATTTCAAAACTTTCAAAAATGTCACAACAAACATGCTACGACGGCGGCGATGACAAATCGTATGAAGCCCAAAATATAAAATTTGTCACACAATAAAACATGTGCGATAAAATTGTGAGTTGTTGAGTTGGTGCGACGGCGTTGAAGGGATCATATTGCAAAAAAGCCAGCAGAAACAAAAAAAGATGCTGAGTAAATAAAAAAAGAATTTGAAAGCAAAATGATTTGAAAATGTTTCATCCCACGGGGATATGTGTATACCCAACAGCAACAACAAACAAGAAATATCAAACAAGTGGCTGGGCCAACTAAAAATTCATAACTTTATTGTCCTGAGCCAGAAGAAGGGCGCAGAGGGGAGTTGCAAATATTATATCACTTGTTAAATATTAGATGTACATGCATACATACATACATACTACATACATGCTTAGATATGTATGTATCAGCGTTGCCATTCTAGCTTTTTTCAAGCTAGATTTAGCTTTTTTTCTTGTCTTTTAGCTGCAAAAATTCTGATTTAGCTTTGGCTTTTTTTTCTAGCTTTTTTATTTGCCAAAACTCCCCAAAAAATGAGCGCTGCTCACTTCTCATATACATACATACAGTTTGTCAATTAATTCTTTGCAAAATGAAAACAGTTCAGAAATTTGTTTTCATACTGGTATTTGGTCAACTAAGCTTAGCTTTTAATTTTTTTTAAATGCTAATATTAAATTGAATATGTTTACAACATTTAGGACCAAAAAAAATCCAAAACTTAAGCAATAGAAACATCAGAAAAAACAAAAGTTCAAAAAATTTAAATACTTTTTGGTTGCTTGTTTTTCCGACAGGGTAGGAATATGATGTATTGTGGAACGATCCTCCGTCATCCCTTGTCAAGCTTGGTTTGGAGACAAACCAATTTCGGCTAATATGCGCCATCTTCAGTGTCTTTTTTCGAACGAGAACGAAAAAAGACACTGAAGATGGCGCATATTAGCCGAAACCGGTTTGTCTCCAAACCAAGCTTGACAAGGGATGACGGAGGATCGTTCCACAATACATCATTCAAAAAATTATTAAAAACACATTGTCAATTACTTCTTTGCAATTTTTTCATTGTGACAGAAAATGAAAAAAAAAAAAAAACAGACCTCATCGTTGAAATTTTGGTATGACGGCCACTAGCCTCAACCACACATTGTAGACGAAGGGTTATGGAATGAATCAGGTCCTTCAGACCATAAATTTCGGGTATTTTATGCAATTCTTCCTGAATGGTATTAATTACAGCCTTTATCGCTAGTAGACCTTCGTTTTCTGTCTTGCTATTTTAAGAAAGGCCAAAATTTTTGACTGGGTTTAAGCTAGGACTTTTGGCAGGTGATCCATGGCTTTGGTGTAATTATGCAGTACCCAAGTCCTGCACAGCAACGATTTGTTTTTAGGATCATGGTTCGGGTACAACTTTTACTTGAATTTATTGGAGTTTTTTGGTTAAAAAATGCAAATTTTTATTGCGATTCTCGACTATTCGTGTCAAGCCAAAACTCCTTCGTCATCAGGTCATTAAAAATCCGCAGTCCGCCAACACCCTTTGAGGATACACACCTCCACGTTATTTAAGACAATTTTCGAAACATCAGATTTGGTCTAATATTCTTCTGTAGTTGATGTGTTGATGTTTTTTTTCGCGATGAAACAAAAATACGCACGATGCATCGCGATGGACACAGAAAAATTTCGAGAACGAAAAGAATTAATTGACAAACTGTACATACAGTCATCATAGTTACCATTATTTGAATGTAAAACATTTTTTTTAACATTTCGTTATTTTTATTGACACTGAAGTACAAATTTGCATATAGTATATGAAAATAAATAACTTATGCAGGCTCCACTAAACAGGTCGGTTCTTCAGATCAGCTGACTTCTTGTTCTTCTTCAACAGCTATCCAATTTTTTTACTTCTGCATACTCTATACATGCATTCGTGTTTACAATTAGTCAAATTCTTCATTCTCTGAGTTTATCCATCATTCGCCCGTGAGATGAATGTCAAATTATTTCATCTTCATTACAGTTTTGACATCTCGGTCACGAGAGTTCAACATTAAGGTCACGGCCTGTTAAATTGACCTTGAATTTATGTGTGTTTGAAAACACATTAAGCTAGTTCCCCTCCAGATCCGCATAAAAATTTTGCGTGCAAATGGAATAAGAATTTTGTGATCCTGATGTTTATCTAGATCCATTTCGGGTACGTGTAGATTGTAATAGATTTTTTTGATCCAGATAAACATCAGGATCAAAAAGTTTTTATTGCAGATGCTTGCAAATTTTTTGTCCGGATCACTGCCACGGGAAATCACCTATTAATAAGGCATTAAAATACGCAGTAGGACTTGGGATCATCGTTTTATTAATCCGGGGGTACTCGTCAATAGATACTCCATTACTCCCTATATTTCGTGTATAAGCATACAATTTTTTATACTCGCTTTTAAGATTGAATGTCCTAGAAAGGGAAGTAATAAACACATACAAAATAAATCGAAACTGAAAAACTTTTGATTTTGCTCGGAAAGGATATCAAATAGAGTACTCTTCTGCTCTCGCTTGGGGAGATCTTGCTCCAAGTTGTACTGGGTAATTTCGTAATTTTTTTTAGCTTCTTTTTTTAGCTTTAAATTGTTTTTTTATGTGTGAATCAATTTTTTTTTAGCTTTTTCCAGCTTTTTTTTTTTGAGAATCTAGCTGGAACTCTGGAAAAGTTCTGGCAACACTGGTATGTATGTCCATATGTATTTATGTACGCCTAAGCGTTGCTTTGGTTTTGTTGGGGGCGGCTGTGAAGGATTCCGGCAAAGGAAACGCACACCACACAGCAAAAGCAGTGAAACAGAGTGATTGTGGGTACGTTGGGTTGGTTAGTTGTTTGACAAGCGGGTTACAGGAAGAGGACTCAATTTAAAAAAATAAATATATAAAATGAAATTTTAAGTCATTGGGGAGAGATGGTGAATACTGACAAACGACACAGGTATGTGTGTATGTATGTATGCATCCAAGTATATCATGGCAAGCAACCCTCAAAGGACAAATTACAGCATTGATTCAATTTCTTGTCGATTTACGTGTCAATGCGATACTAATACGCAACAAACACACACACTCACACACACACATACACTGCCAATGTGTGCGAATTACGGCTGCTAAGCAACACAACATATGCCGCATGCCACATGCCACATGCCAGGCAGCCGACAATTTGTTCACCTTATTATTTATAACATTTTGCAAAAAATATTTGTTTGTATGTATGTATGTCTCCATCAACCTCTACTCTCCCTATTACAAGTCCCAGCAACCAGTGTGAGTATAACCTTTGACTCACAAATACCTTCCCACACATCAGTGGAAGCGCCAACGCCACCCACCGATTGCCACCACTTCCACCGCAATTATTCTTCATCGTCTGCATCGTTGATAAAGTCCTTCCTTCTTTCTTCTTACTCAATTCACTCACACTCAAATAAATAGGAATGAAAGAATGTGCAAATAACTTCTTCTTTGCTAAATTTTAAGGTTAACTACCCACTTAATAAACAAAGGTGTGTATGAGAGGAGGAGCGCGGCGACAACCAAAAACAACAACAACTGCAAAAAAAATATCAACACACAGCAGCACCATTGACATTCTTGGCATGTGTTGACATTTTGTTGTAACGGTAAATTTTTGCGTGTACGAGTACTTACATGTTTGCCACCTTGTGTAGTGATGGCAATATTGTTATTGTTGTATGTATAAGTTGTTGAGTAGGAAATCCCACATACTTACACATATGCGAATTTATTGGTTGCGAATTGATGAGGTAAAATTGAAATTGGTTATGAGAAGCTTAGTACTGTTAAGCATTTAACGAATGTTCATTGGCTTTGGTGCGGCTAAATTAGAGTTTAGATGCCACTTTATTCCCACACACACATGCATAGTACATACATACATATACTCAAAATGGGACTCAGACCTACACTGAGAGAAAAAAATTATATGGAGGCGTCAAAGAAATTGTTTCCCTATTTTGAAAACTACTTTCGTTGTTTTGAATAAATTTTCTCTAAAACATGTAACATGCGTTGCCATGGTTTCATATACATACTTGTTTTAAAAAAATTCATACATGAAAATTTCTTCTTCTAAAAAATTCTTTAAGCGTCATTGCATTCCCTTGATTCCTTTAATTTTGAGAAATTGAATTCCCATACAAATCCCCATGGCAATGAATTTGTTTGAATGTTTTTTTTATTTTTTTTTTTTTACTACTTAAAACAAAGAAAATTTTGTATTGGGACGCGTGTTCAAAATAAGGAAAATTATATCTTTGATCGAGAGAATTTTTTTTGAGTGTACCACTTACTTCCTCTAATTGAAATTTTTTCGGGAAAAAAAGTAATTAAAAAATTAAAAGTTCGGAATTCTCATCCTCAAATCATGCCGGAGTTAAAATTTTCTAAGTAAAATATTCAATATTTCAATTTCATTGGATTAAGGGTTAAGTACAAAGGGGTGTTACATTTATAAATTAGATGATGACATGACTGAGCGAGTATGACTGCAACTGGTACTCCAACTAACTCGATTGGAGAACTAAGTCTCTTTTTGTTTGAGAACGCTATGAGTTTCCACTCTTCATCGAGTTGTCTTATGACATTGAAGATTTGTGTGAGGGACTAGTTTTCGCGTTAATTTCTAATCCATAATTACATATACATACATACATATGTATACTCTGTAAGCGCTCTCTAGATATGGCTTGCCGATGTCTGCATTAAGCACATCAACTACTTGCTTAATCAAATAATCAATTGATGTTGTGAAGTGCAAATTAAATCAACTTCACAACAATGAATTCATATGAGCATCCATCCTTACATATTTAGTTCATACTCATACATACATATGTACGTATATAAATCTCCCTGAAAAAAATATATCTTTATCTCGAGTTTCGTTAGAAAGACGTTCGGATATCTAAGCAACCAAAATACTCATGCGCGCAAGCAGTGACATTAATTTTGTATAAGATTATAGAAAACGCCAGCCAAGCGGCAAAGACGCAGAAATTCAACGCAACTTATTTATTTCTTTATTTTCTGAAGCACTTGTAAATAAGTGTTAATTGCATTTTTTATTGGTGAGTGGAAGAACGCAAAGAGATCAAGTGGCATAACAGGAGAGCAGATACAGAAAAATGTTTTTCTATATCCATCTGTTCTAGCCTCCTCTTACACATATTCTTCTTTTTCTTTTTCTTTATCTTCTTCTTATTTTTCTACTTACCTATATCTACTTCTTCGCACTCGGCTTTGAGAAATCATGTACATATTTCATATGGGAACCATGGAAATAGAGTAAGGCACGTCAGAGTTACCAGTAGAAAAAAAATTATCTAGAAAAATTTTCATTTGCAGAAAAATGTTGGGGCTAATTAAAAACCGGAAACTTGGTAATTCGAAGCACAGTGGGTAATGAATAAGCATTTAGTCTTCACATGTAAACAGCGGCTTCTAAGTGAGTAGTTAGGTGTTCAGTCAATATTGGGTAGAGGCACACTTATCAAACCAGAAATGAGCTCAAGCAAGAGAAACTTAAATTCAGAAAAGAGCATTGGCCCCGTCAAGTAGATAATCGCGTTAGACTTAAGATAATCCTCTTGAAGAACAGTTTATATACATTTGACTTTTTAAGCAGAAGGCAAGGAAATTTAAGGTAGCTCCGTCCACAATCGGTGCCCTAATTTTTCTTTCTCAGCAGTAGCTTGCTTATTGTTATCAGGATGAATCTGCCTGGTCGCATTTTGTTTTGCAAATTTATATATTCCATAGAGTTTCCCTCGATATTCCTGCAATGGGTGTGCTCCAGAGGAGGTGCAGTTTGTTCTCTTTGATCTTCTTCTCTAGAGATTCTATTCACTTCAGAACGAAATTGAAAGAATTCTTACTATAAACATCAAACTTCCAAGAACAAACTGCATTGGAATTGATAATTGAAACAGCACAAAAGATACGTAATTCGGAATAACGAGCTGGACTTTTTAATTTATGCATGTCCTCTAGATCAAGAAACATCAAACAAGCAGGCATCTTAATGGGAATTTGTTACTAATATGTCTTAGTTAATTTTATGTAGCTCAAAAGGCGTATGGGTTGGAATAAAATCGCACACAGGGACTCGTTTTTTTTTTGTACTGCGTGTCAAAGCAAGTTTCCGACCAACAACATTTGCTTACCACTTGCAGCTATGCCGCACAGTCAAAAAGTCAAAAAGGCTTAAATTGTGTCTTTTCACATTTGACTTTTTTAATTTTTAATTTAATTTTTCATAAAATACACATATTAAGCCGAAAAAATGGCCGCAAACGTCAGCTAAGCCAGCCCATCCTCATCACTTTTGCCACTCCAAAAAATTTAAAAAAAAAAAAACAAACAACACGTTAAAAGTTAATAATGAAAATTTACCACGGCATCGTAATTTTAATCACATGTGATGTTGCTAAACTACAAAGTACGAATAAGCTTACATACACACACACCCATAGAACGTTTTTCACATCAAACAACCTGTCAACGCTTAACTTCGTCTTGCTTCTTGTGCTCGAGCCTCGAGTGGAGTGGGGCGGCCGGCAAAAGTGGGCGGCGTGAAAGGAAGTAGTACACTTGAGATGCCGGCGTGTGGAAATATGAGACACCAACATACAAACCATTAGAGAGCAGCGCGTTTGGATGGATGGCTGGTTTGGGCAAATTTATGTAAATTATGTGCTGATAATAACCCTTTTACGCTGTGAAGTCAGGCGTGCGATAAGCGTGCGTGTGGCAGTGTTAGTAATCGGGGCATATAGTACATATACATTGGAATTAAGGGGGAGCTCGGTAAAGTGTGTGTGCAACACTTTTTAGTAAAATTTTATATTATGCTAGATACATACATATGTACATATGTGCATAAGTAGGTATATATGTAGGTATGTATGTATGAATGTAAATATGTACATGTATGTTTTTATATATTTTTGCTACATTTCATCAGTGGCTTGTCAACGCGTCTCTAACCCCGCCGCCCCGAAACAACAAGCACGCACCTCTCAGCTGAGCCTTTTTATGCTTTTTCGAGATACAAAAACGTTTGCATTATCACATACATGCATATTACATACATACCCTGCAAAAAAATTTTGCTTATTGTAGACAAATCAGGTCTAAAAGATGAGTACACTGGCAGCTTTGCTTCTGTTATGCACTCACTCTGTCTGCTCCTAACTTTCTAATACTTATCTAGGCCTTATTTCGCATGGCGAATTAGCCTTTGGAGTGAGGTGTGCTCTCAGAGAGAGGGTACTCCTTATAGCCTGATGACATGAACACAGGAAAATCAGCCTTATTTTAAGCCTTATGCCATACAAATTTGCTATCCTTATAATTTTCAGGCCTTATTTCGTAAGCCTCAAAATCTGCTGTTTTAATTCTTAAATAAGGCTTAGATTTTTTGGTGGGTATGTATATATCTACACACCTACATACGCCTGTGTGCGTAAGTTTTTGCCATATGCACTCACAAAATGAATTTTGAGAAAATTTGAAATTTGACTTTCCGCTTATAAAAAGTTTTTCACTCACCCCAACCCCTTCTCTTTTTTTGCTTTGTGCTTTTTATACCTTTCATGAGAATGAAATGGTATTATAACTTAGTGCCAAAAATTTTTTGTCGAAAGTACCAGAAGGAAGCGTGGGGGACCCACCAAAATATATACCGATATGATCAGAATCACGAGCTGAGTCGATTAAGCCATGTCCGTCTGTCCGTCTGTCCGTCCGTCCGTCTGTGTGAACGCAAACTAGTCCCTCAGTTTTTGAGATATCTGAATGAAATTCGGAATACAGATATGTTGTTATATGCAGCTGATCATTTGTCGGAACCGGCCGAATCGGACCACTATAACATATAGAAAACAACCGATTATTCAGATATACATGAAATTTTTGGATGTAATTTGTGCATAACTTCCCCATTTAAACAGCTAAGGATATGAAACTTTGAAGTAGACGTGCCCATTTTGGCCCAAACGAGGTTACCGAAAATTGTCAAGATCGGACCACTATAACATATAGTTCCACAACATCCGATTATTCAGATATACACATTTTGGTGTATAAATCCTGAATTTTAACAGCTAACGGCCTGAAATTTTGAAGTATTTGTACCCATATGGGCCCAAACGGGATTGCCAAAAATTGTTAAGATCGTACCACTATAACATATAGCTCCCCTACAACCGATTGTTCAGATATGGACATTTTGGTGTATAACTCCTCCATTTTAACAGCTAACGGCGTGAAATTTTTAAGTATTTGTACCCATAGGGACCCAAACAGGGTTACCGAAAACTGTCAAGATCGAACCACTATAACATATAGCTCCCCTACAACCGATTGTTCAGATATGGACATTTTGGTGTATAACTCCTCCATTTTAACAGCTAACGGCGTGAAATTTTTAAGTATTTTTACCCATAGGGACCCAAACAGGGTTACCGAAAACTGTCAAGATCGGACCACTATAACATATAGCTCCCCTACAACCGATTGTTCAGATATGGACATTTTGGTGTATAACTCCTCCATTTTAACAGCTAACGGCGTGAAATTTTTAAGTATTTGTACCCATAGGGACCCAAACAGGGTTACCGAAAACTGTCAAGATCGAACCACTATAACATATAGCTCCCCTACAACCGATTGTTCAGATATGGACATTTTGGTGTATAACTCCTCCATTTAAACAGCCAAGACACCATTTTTTCTAATAAATCTTTCCATTAATAACCCACAGAATTAAAATTATAAATTAAACTTAATCCGGCTATGTACATACATAGGTAACTTTTCATTTCCCCACTCATGAAAGGTATGAAGTCTTCGGTACGGCCGAAGACAGCCGCGCTTTTACTTGTTTAACTTGATTTGATTGAAAAAGTGAGTTCTGAGTCTGTTGGTTTTATGTATGTATGTATGTATGTAGTTAGTTGGTTAGGTAAGGTTGAAAGATTCAAGGACTCAGCGCATGTGTGTAAATTAATTCAAGTTGAAAATTCATTTAGAACATTAAAAATACGCACATTCCTACCAACACATATACGCAAGCACTAAAAAAGTACATGTATGTATGTATTAAAACCTACCCTATCGGAATGTTTTGTTGTCAACTGAGAGAAATATCAGTAGCTTCTAGAAAACAAGTATGCGAAAAGTACATATGTCATATCCGTGTACGTGATCATGTGCTAAAAAATTAAAGCATATGATCGATTACACTGGATCACAAAATTAAATTGTTTGTCTGTACTTTGGACGTGACTATCCTATCTATATGTAAAATCGGTCGCTGATTCCGAAAATCGGGTTCATTTTTAATTCTATGGGAAGGTTTTTGAGATATCGGCAATTTACCGTTATTTGGCCAATGGGTCCACTTAATCCTGTATATCTCTTTAACACAGTGAACTGTCTTCCTTGAGGTGACACTAAACGAAAGAAACTTAAATTTCCTTTTCATGGCTGCTATAACATTTTTCTCTAGCTCTTATAGTTTCTGAAATATTGATGATTCAATTTGAATTTTTTCGATTTTTTACGATTTTTTGAAGAAAAAATTTACTTTGTCTGGCAATATCTTTAAAACC
Organism: Urophora cardui; assembly: GCA_960531455.1. Taxonomy (NCBI): domain Eukaryota; kingdom Metazoa; phylum Arthropoda; class Insecta; order Diptera; family Tephritidae; genus Urophora; species Urophora cardui. The sequence goes on along the minus strand of OY482671.1, from coordinate 149,565,331 downwards.
AATGATTATGAACCAATGTAGTTTAAGTTTCTTTCGTTTAGTGTCACCTCAAGGAAGATAGCTCACTGTGTTAAAGAGATATACAGGATTAAGTGGACCCATATGCCAAATAACGATAAATTGCCGATATCTCTAAAACCTTCCCATAGAATTAAAAATGAACCCGATTTTCGGAATCAGCGACCGATTTTACTTATAGATAGGATGGTCGCGTTCAGAGTATTTTTTGGCTGTAGAGCAGTGTTATCAGATCATTTGATACGCATGGTAAGAAATCATATCACCAATTATCAGATCATGTCACACACAAGTTAAAATATCACATCATGTGATCAATTATCAGATCACGTCGCACACAAGTTAAAATATCACATCATATGATCAATTATCAGATCGCGTCACACACATATTAAGATATCACATCATGTGATCAATTATCAGATCACGTCAAACACATGTTAAAATATCACATCATATGACCAATTATCAGATCACGTCAAACACATGTTAAAATATCACATGATATGATCATTTATCAGATCACGTCAAGCACATGTTAAAATATCACATCATATGATCAATTATCAGATCACGTTAAACACATGTTAAAATATCACATCATGCTATCAATTATCAGATCATTTGACACGCATGGTAAGACATCATTCAATAGACCGATTATCACATCACATCACACACATGCTAAAAATCACATCATTTGATCTATTATCAGGTCACATCACACTTATGCATTCAATATTCGATAGAAAATTCGACACATGACTTCCTTCTTCAATAAATGCTGCGTAAAAAAACTGCTGATAGAGAATTATCCCTGAAACCAGCTCTCCTTGAATAAGCTAGACCTTTTACATCTCATTATGTGTAATCACTTCTCTTCAAAGGTTTAAGCAATTTATTCTCTTTTTGCTTGCTGGTAGACTATATTGTAAGGGCTGCCAGCCAATAACATGTAATTGACAAAGCTTAATTCAGCTTTACTATCATTACCGTGGTAATTAGGTTTTTTTGCTGGGAAATCGATGGCGAAGCTCTATCTCATTTACATACAATGATTTGGGTAACAAAACTATTCCTATTGGGTTTCAAAAGAAATTAATAAAATGTTTTAAATGAATTTTCGCATATAAAATTACTTTGGAGAATGAATGGATATATGTATGCATATGTGTATGTTTCCATGTATGTAGTATATGTGAGCAAGCGTTTAAAATTGTGTGTTCTTATTTTGAACGAAAGTGCCAACAATTTTCATAACAAAGAGTACTTCAAGTGGAAAATTTTAATGTAATTTTCACTAAAAACGTCAAACTTTCCTTTTAGTCCCTTTTTCTTTCGCACCAGCGTTTCCATTACGTACAAAGCAAATATACACACATACATATGTATTTATATATGTACATTAAGAAATATGTGTATACTTATGTACATATGTATACATATATTATTTATTACAGGGATAGTATATGTAATAATACATATATATTAAAATATAAATTAGCATCATTGCAGCCATTTTTTAAACGCAGCTGCATATATCGCACACTAAATCAAAAAGCGTTACAACTCAAAATTTTTCGAAATCGGGTTTCTTCCATAAATTGGTACACAGAATATATCTCTAGCGGCTGCCAAAAAATCTTTTCCATCAGAGTCTTTTTTAACTGAGAAATAACTATTATACGTAGCCTTTTCCCATATCATTGCCTATAGAAATTAAAAAGTTTTTTGCCCCTCCTGAAAATTTTTGAATTTTGAGTTGTAACGCTTTTTGATTTAGTGTGCGATATGTATTTAAATATAGTGGCATTCATGCCAGGTCAAATTTTCTGATTTTGAGTTGATGAGTGTTTTTAATTAATCTTTAACTGCTCTGTCTTAAGCCAAAATTCAGGCCACCAAGTATAAAATGAAACGTTCAACCTTAAAACTAAAGCTTTCAAACTCGATTTCCCAATATTTTAATATTTTCATATTCATGCTTCTGGCAAGAGGGTGACATATTCTATGATATTATACACATGTGTATGTTGCAAATGTGCTTCGATATTCAATATGAAAATACAGAACTGAGTGCGAACTTATAATCAGCCTTACTTTTCCAAATGACAACCATATTGTTGGATTTCCGAATAAAATAGTAACCTTTTCAACATTTATTATCGAAGTTGAAATTTGAAAAGGAGAGGTAATCGTTTTCAAATGGTTTACGAATTTTGAAGCAAGCCTAATGTTTAATCATTAAACTTTACTGGAATCGGTCTGAGATTGCCCCGAAATTTATAGCCCTTCACAAATTTCTTTTTTGTCTCTTTATTCAAGCTTTATGCGGCGCACAGGTTGCTTATTTGTAATATGTCGAGAGCTAGTTACTTCAATCCTCAAAAGTGCTCTGAGCAAAGTAATATGCGTAAGTCTAACCTAGAATTGATCCATGTCCAAATTATATACATACATATGTACATATCGACGCTTCCAAACAATACTGTACTAAATCTGAAAACTGTGTTTTGCAGGGGAAGCTCTCAAATTTTAAATTCGATATGAAACTCCAGTTGTGCGCTAAGTATATTTTCTCTTAAAACTTCTACCTATATAGATTGAAAGGTTAATACCAAAACTCGATACCATCTAAGTTAGGGTATGTTTTGTATAAAACCATAAGAAAAAATTAAAACTTGCTACGTTGTTTTTCATGGCAAGCTTTCAATGTTTGTATTCTGTAAAAATCTCGAGTTATATTATATGTATACTTTTGCTTATAACTTTTAATTGGATTGTCCGATTGATACCAAAATTTTACAGCATCTAAATTAAGACACGTAGTACTTGAAAACACCAAAAACGAGAAAACGTAATAAGTCGACTTAGTACAGTATTGTTTGGAAGCGTCCATCTGTACATATACATATATTTCTTATTGTATAAATATTTTTATAACGGATCTTCAATTCAGGTTCTCCACCTCATTGCTTTACATTTCATTCACAACCTCCCAGCCAACCCAACCAGCCAGTGACTCGATAATGCGAATAATCATCGAAATGATGTCACAGAACATTCGTTTACACTTAACTACTCATCAACATAATCGCTAAGAAACAAAAATAGCACAACAACAACTCTACTTACAATAACAAAGCAATTAGCAAAGAAAACAATTGCGAAATGCACAAGGAAAACGTTTAAAATTACAAAGCAGACGGAGCTCCGCGGAGGCAGTAGCAACAACAGCAGCAGTTGGTTAATGTTTTAAGCAAATCTATTGACGCTCTGGAGGCGTTGTAACCCTGCAGCGAAATCAACTAGTTGTAAACTAATTGGCAACTAGTTGGCCATACAGCTCAACTAGTCAGCCATCTATCTTTTTTCCATATTAGCAACTGGTATTTTTAACACGGTGATGACCTAGGAAATGGCAATTGTCAGTATCCACACCAGCATCATACCACTTGACTGAGTAGTCAGTATCCACACCAGCATCATACCACTTGACTGACTAGTCAGTATACACACCAGAATCATACCACTTGACTGAGTAGTCAGTATCCACACCAGCATCATACCACTTGACTGACTAGTCAGTATACACACCAGAATCATACCAATTTGGTGAGTAGTCAGTGTAGATATCAGAACTATACCAGTTGACTGACTAGTTTTAGATGCAAATTAAAGTTTCTAATACATTTATTTTGTTATTAATATGATATTTAAATTAAAGAATTCAGGCACATTAGATTGTGATCTTGCATATTAAATATTTAGGTAAATTAACGTTGACATTGTGAATAAGTAACACATTGACCATTCTAAGCTTGACATTTATATTGATGATTTTCTGACTTTATACAAACATATCATGTACTTTTTTCTATGGCTGAAGTAGTATCTAATATACAGGGCTATATTAACATCTCAAACTATGTTATATTTGTGGCATTCCCTCATTTAATGGTCTAACAATTTGCAACCAACTAAATCTACAAGGAGACTACTACGCAGGGTTCGAATACTACAACAACAATAAAGAAGTTGCTTTACTTTTACTGCATACGTGTTCATTGCAACCTCCAGAAACCGCGGACACATTCGTTTTTAATTTAAAACCCTTTTTTTTTGGCAAACCTTCTTGTTTCATAACTAACCTCAATTTGTCCCCTATGAATCTAGTTGGACAACTACCATAATTTATCTAGTCAGTTAACTGGTAGGTTGGCTGACTAGTTTGGACTTTCGCTGTAGGGAATTTACTTACTTAAGAATGTTTGTAGGCTGTGTATGGCTTGTAAAAACATACAAATGTACATACACGTGTGTATGTACTTACATATGTAGTATACCGAATGAGGCCTAAAAATCCTGGTGGGTTTGTTGTAGACATAAAATCCATTATCCATTAAAATATCTAATCCTTTAACAAGGCGGCAGTTAACAGCTGTTTATGCATGAGTCGACTTTATGTGCACGCGTGTGAGTGTGGGAGTGTGCGCGTGTGCATAGCACATCCCTGCAAAAAAATGTGCGATTAATCCCGAAAGAGATTTGTCCCGGATTGATCTCTTTCGAGAACAATCGGTCCACAATTAGTCCCCGATTGTTCCCGTACGGGTATAAATGTAGACTAATTGTAGACCAATTGTTTCCGAACGGGTATAAATGTAGATTAATCACTTTCATTCCGAACGGGTAAAAATCTAGATTCTTTAAATGTAGAAATTTTACAAAAATATGCAATGTATTTAAAAAATTGTAGAACAACCGGTAAAACGAATTGAACACTCTTTCTTTTAATAACAATGATTAATAATAATTTTAACAAAATGTTGCCTAAAATATCCTATGAAAAAATCCTTTACATTACGCTCATATAATGCATACTCAAAACTTACAATTTTTTTTATTTATTTATTGAGATTTTTTTACAAAAGTAAAACATTATATAATCTTTATTTAAATATGTATGAACATTTCCAATTTTTGAAAGATTGTTATTAAAAATTGCCTTGGCTAACAACTTAGAAAAATCGACATTTGTTCCTGTTCGTGCTGAAAGCGATTGATCTACATTTGTACCCGTTGGGGATGAAAACGATTAATCTACATTTGTACCCATGCGGGATGTGAGCGATTGATCTACATTTGCACCCGTTCGGGATGAAAGCGCTTAATCTACATTTGTACCCATGCGGGATGTGAGCGATTGATCTACATTTGTACCCGTTCGGGATGAAAGCGATTAATCTACATTGGTACCCGTTCGGGTAAACAAGTTGAACAATTAGTCTCTTCATAGGACATGCTCGAACAAATGTGATCAATTCACTCCATATAAAGGGATGTAAAATTGTATTAGTCGCATGCTCCCTTGCGATTGATCCCGGCCACGTCCCGGATTAATCGCATTTTTTGCAGGGATACTACTTGGCACAATTTGTGAAACGTCAGTTACAGCGTTGCCTTTTGGGCCACTAAAGTGGCAATTTGGACCTTTTTTAAAGACAGCCACCTGAAACCAACTTTTTGAAAATATGCAATTTTTGAACCTTTTTAAAAATTCGGGCCATTTTTGGTCCTTTTTTACTTCCAAACTATAATTATTAAATAATTTATAGTTTTTTCTTAAAAATAAGATCAAAAAACCTCTTTGTTACTATTATACTTTGCATTGGCAACTCTCCGTTTCGAAAGGTTGTTTATTTAATTTGTTTGCCAACACTACCCTTGAATACTTTGAAATTTGGGCTGTTCGTTAAGATAAAGAAAACGCACGGAGCAGCCCAGACACACAAAAACACATATAGTGTTCGTTGATCCGTAGTAAAGTGCAACAAACGTAGGAATTTTACCACAATTTACATTCCTTGCACTCATATTCACTCTTTTTTGGTAAAATACCTGCGGCTCTTGCATTTTTCTACCTCTCAACGAACGCTATAACTTTTTTTTTTAATTCCTTGCCTTCATATTAACGCTGCGTTAGTGTATAGAATATTTTAAATTCCATTTTCTTTAAGCATTAAATAAACCACAAAAATATATCGCTAGCTTAGAGTGCAAACTGTGTAAGTCCATTTTTATGAAAAAGTGTTTTTAAGTGTAGAAAGCTAGAAAAATCAAATACGCACAACAAACAAGTCTGTGATACCTACTTGTCATATTTCTACTCGTTGTTATTCAATGATACGCAAATTGTGTAAGTTCAAAAAGCGAAGAAAATTGTGTAAGTCCAAAATATTTACATGAACAGAAATTTTTTTTGTTATTTTGAAATTTTTTTTTTTTTTTTGTTTTTTGTCTCTCCTACAAAGTTTGAAAAAAGGACTTACACAATTTGCACTCTAAGCTAGCGATATAAAAATATGTTTTAGCTAAAAAAAAAATTGGGCCACTTTTTTTTAATTTTTTGGGCCACCTTTTAAAATTTTTGAGCGGCAACACTGGTCAGTTAACAATTTTATAATAAAGTAGGGGGTTGAGGGATGGAGAAAATACATACATATGTACCAGGGAGCGAAATTTTACGACTTTTTAAAGCGCAACTGACGAGAAGAAGAAGCGGGTTTGTAGGACCTTTCTTGGCTTGGCTTGGTTGATTTCGTTGTCAATAAAGAGATTGTAACAGCATGCATATAAGTGCGAACATCTATTATTAATCGCTTTATTATCTGAACGAAAACGTCCTTTTTTTAGGTAGAGGGAAAGTAATAAAAAATAGAATGATAAGTAAATGTTAGACATTTTAAAACTGTTATTAAATGATCGAAACTCTTTAATGATTTTTTTTTTTTCTTTTTACTTATAATCAAGAGTCATTTATTCAACCGAAAATGAGTCACTCATTATAACCAGATGTAACAGCGCTCACTCTGCAATGTCTCCAATAACAGAGAGTTTTCTTCCAAACCTAAAAGAAAAAAAAAATGATAAAAAAAATATAATTTAAAAGCAGCACCACCTTCAAAATAATACTCAAAGAAAATGTCATGAAAATTTAACCTTAAATCCATATCTAAATGCCTTCAAAATGAGTTTTAATGAGATTTGCCTACGTAATACATAATAGCCGACTTTATTTGCTTATTTTATGGTAATTTAATACTTTGTGATGCGCTAACGCCGTAAGCAATTTTTCGTTTAACATTTTGAGCTTCAATATTTTGTCAGTCAATTGGCAGTAATGCGTCATCATCGGCATCGTTCATCATTATACATCGTCATCAACAAGTCAATAACACGTGTAGTCATTTAATTGGCTGGTAGGGTGTTGTTTATAGGATGTACATACATATGTATGTATGTATGTATGTGATAAGCTACTTTCAATTTTATTCCCATATCGTGCATAAATGCTACGATAGCTTCGATAAACAACACACAAACGATAAGTGAGCAAGGCTAAAAGTGATATCCCTTCATACATCGCTGGCAATAGCAACAAGTGCAACGTTTTTTTTCTTGTTTTGCTGCTCGGAGCAACAAATCCCTGTGATGATATAGCGCTAAGGGATAATCTATAGCTGATGATTTGCATGTAAATAGCAAGTTTATGAGCTCGACGACAATAGAGCGGTTGCTTAGAGCAAACACATAAAATTATATGCTTAATAAATTGAAGTACATGTAAAGCTTAATTTCCTTTTTTTTTAAATACTTAAAACTGCCGTAGAATACGCAGAGCTTTAATAAAGCTATAAAGTATCTTTAAAGATTAAATTAATCATACGCTTTCATAAGACTGACAAGCAGTTCAGGAGAAGATTTTTTCAGCTTAAAAAGAGACTGTGTTGGTACAGTTCGAGAGCAAATGGCATAATTAACTACTTAAGTATGTACTCTGAAAAAAAAAAAACGTTGTTAATCTAAAGACTTTCGCTGTTAAATCAACTACTTTCCGCAGTTGAAATGTGCCCAACAACGCTCCGTTCTTGTTTCAAAGGTGCGAGCGTTGTTGATTTAAGTCAATAACGGAGATTGTTGGAAAAAATTTTCACCTAAAAATAAATTTTTGTTTGCATTTTACTCTTCATCTTCTCTCCGCCCGGAAATTCTATCCAATCATCACATAGTGGAACATTCAACATTATATTGAATTGTAGTAACCTATTTATACTTCCATTTCCTAAAAAGGAATCCATGAATTATTTGAATCATTGTAAAATCAAAATTTAAAAAAAATTGTTCTCATTAGTTTTGTTTACAACGGAAACTTTTGGGTCAAATACTTTTGCCTTTAAATCAACAACGGGGAGAAAATTGTTGCTAAAAATAAACTTTTTTTGGATTTTTCTCTTCATCTTCTCTCCATCATTATTTTTTTTGTTGGTTTTCTCACAAAAAAATATTTTCTCACAAAAAATTTTTTAAAGGCAAGCAAGTTTTTGAATCAACAACGCCCGTTTTTGAATAAATTGTTGGATCAAAAACTTTGCTGTAAAAACAAATACTTTTGCTGTTGAATCAAAGACGGAGATTCAACAGCCGAATGTTGTTGGTTTAACTATTAAAAATTAGTCTTTTTGATTTATTTTCAAGTAGGTAGTTTGAATAAAAAGCATTTATAAGGTCGCTAGAAGGTTAAATGTCAATAGATCACCGAAGAATTTCGCTCGGAGCTGTAAAATTTTGCAATCATTTCCAAGCATTTGTATTAAAAACTTGTAGCCCAGTCAATTCTAGTCTAATAAAATTAAACATTATGGTTACAGTTATCATAGTAACGGGTGAGACCAAGATGTTTTATTCGATTGTCTCGATTGTTCAAACATCTCGAATGCTTCATTGCTATTCGAGTCCAGTCACGAATAGCCTCCCATCGAGTTAATCGCTAAAACATCTCGAAATCACCAACAATTTCTCTCGCTTACAAAGCAACCCTAAAACATCCGGGACTCGCCCATCACTAATCGAAACAACCTCCGACTCAGAACAATCGCAAAACATCTCGCTTGTGTAGTCGAGGAGCAAGTCAACTTTTGACTTGATTGTGATTTGCAACGATTACGATTCTTTCGATTGTCTAAACATTTCGCAATCATTAAGATATCTGATGTCTATAATATTACCTGGAAATTTAAATGGCAAACCGCCCATTAACGCATCACCCGGCCCAAAGCGTTGCGGTCCAAAAGCGAACGGATGAAAACCTTGATGACGCACCTTCGAACGCGGCTCGCGTGGTCCATCCACAGTCACTTTAATGGCCTTATTGTAGGTAGCAATTTGTATGGGATTCGTAGATATCACAATGCTTAAGGTGAAACTTTTGCCTGTAAGAAAAACAAAGACGGAAACAAAATTATAAAACTATTAAAAATTTAAATAGAAAGCGAATGCAATACGAGTGATTAAAAAAGAAAAATAATAAAAATAAAAAATAAACTTTTGTAATTAATTAAAAGATATGCGGGCATACACATGTAATATTTTATAAATTATGCACATTAAATATTAAAAAAAAAAAAAAAAAAACATTACGTTACGTTCGTATTACTAAAATTGCGCGCTTTGGAATTTACAGCCGCTTTACACCGTCATAAATTGTGTAACCACACATGGTGAAGTAGCAGCGTTAGTTATCAACGCGCCCATGACGCTCTAGCCCCCGGTTGTTGGCTGCCTGGTTGCCTGGCTTACTGCTGCTGATTTTGCCGTAGATGGAACCCTTTTCCTGCTAAAATTACATTACACGCCACGTTTATTAGAGTTCACGTCGTCATAACCTAAACAAAATGCGTTGCAAACAAACAAACTGAATTTGCTAAAAACTGTGGTGAGTTGTGTGTGCAAGTGATGATCATTTTGTTAGACTTTTCTAATTTCGAGATTTTCGGGATCTACCTAATATTTTATTCTATAAACATACATGTGCAGTATCGAACGTTGGAAATGATCTTCCTTATCCAATATCTACAATTATCAAGCTGAAAACAAACTTATAAAAAAATTCGCTTCGAGAATTGCCAGAATTTCGAATTGATTACGAAGGGAAAATACATCGGATAATAGAGGTTCCGTTTTGCTAGAAAATGTTCATAATTATTATCCAATGGAATAGGAACTTTTGATTAATTGCTCCTCCCTCTATGGCATATGTTTTAAAATTAACCCGGAATTCACAGAGAGATCAAAGTCCATACCAGTTTGTGAAAAATGTCAAATATAAATGTCAATTTCCGTGAGTATTTCGTACAGTTTTCATTTAAGAAAATTAGTCAACAACAATGGAAAAGATCTCAAAAATCAAAGGGGATCTTTATGGTAATATGCACTGGCACCAGTATAACTCTAATGAGTGTTAGACCGAGTTTTTCCTCCAATTCTTGGCGAACGCTATATACAATATTAGCGGTACCAAAGGGATCTTGAGGGTACGTAGTACTATTTACACTCAAATGTTTATATGGATATATGTATATACCTTTGATTTCTGCATAAATTAAATCGAAGGCGTAGAGAATTTCACACCAATGTTTCAATATATTGGACCGGGTAGTTATGGGCGGGTACGAGACATTTTATTCGACTGTCTCGATTGTTCAAACATCACGAATGCTCTCGATGATTTTCATTCGTATTCGTGTCCAGTCACGAAAAGCCGTCAACCGAGCAGTCGCTTAAACATCTCAGATTCAGCAACGTTTCCTCTCGCTCTAAAAGCGAATAAACTTTTGACGCGATTTTTATTTTGCAACGATGATGATTCCAAGGCAGATCTACAAAGGTAGGCGCACGGGCGAATTCAGAAATTTCCAATGTATTTTGTTTTTGTAAGTGTAATATCAAAATGATATTTCGCCTTGGTTAAAATCAGAATTCGCTTGGGATTCGCCCCTTCCTATTGGTCATGATGTGAATTCGCTTTGATTTTGACATTACAAGATATCTTTGTAAATAAAAAAAAGGTAGTTTCTGAATTCGCCCGTGCTCCTCCCTCTAAATTATTGTACCATGGGCGATTCTCTCGATTGTCTAAACAACTCGTGCGACTAGCACCGGGATTGACATCTCTACTCGATACGCATATATCTGCATATAAACATGTACATATGTCCGTGCGCATATTAAAATGAGTTCGCGGGTGGGCCGCATCATAACGCATTCATGTGCATGGCGCAACAAAATTATTTTATGAATTTATGGATTTTCCATGCGCAATTCGCATGTCTGCTCCACACCAACCCGCCGCTAAACAAAAAAAAACCCCCAACTGAGCAACATACGCATGTATGTATGTATGTATGTATGTATATAATGTCTGTATCTATTATATGGCTAATAAAAGCAATCGTGCTACCTCCGATGCCTGGTTGCAACATTTTGTTGAAACGCGCAATGAACTTGCAAAATCATTAAATTAACCCCGACATATAAAACGCGAAATATTCGCAAAACCGTGTGCCCTTGCGCTGCTCCATACATGTACATATTTATATGTACGTATCAAATATACAAAATTAATATACGTAGAAACTGAAATCACAAATGAGACAATATGGCACAGCCATTCGCTTGTTCGTCTGCCCAATTTTATCGTCGTTCATTTTGCATTGCGCGAGTAATAAGCGGCGGCGCACAGTGGAATGTCTTCGTAAGTTTTGTGAGTAAAACGAATTAAAGCTCGCGAAAGGCGCGAATTGCCGACAATCGAAGTAATCGCTAAAATATTTCGGCCTCGTCAACGATTCTTCTTGCTTACCCTAAACATCGCGGACTCGCCTATCACTAATCGAAACAACATGCCACTCGGAACAATCGCAAAAATGTCTCGTTTGTGGAGCTAATCAATTTTTGACTCTATAGTGATTTTGCAACGATGGCGATTCTCTCGTTTGTCTAAACATCTCAGGCTCATCCATCAACAAAACTGCTATATAAGAAACCTCTCTGAAAGCAACTTGCCTTAAACATTTGTGGGTTATCCAATTGGGCTATTCTGGCAGCTGGGTTTCCAATCACTATCTTTCGGGAGGATATTTTTTTTTCTTTCGGGCGGATTTTTTTCCTTTGAAATATAAAGGTTGTTCTCTCTGTCTAATCTTTTTGCCGAGATATCATGATATCTTGAGAAATTTCTCACACAGAGAGAGCGCACCTTTAAGAAAATAAAATTCGAACTGACTTCAATGTGAACTAGCATGTTAGCCATATTCTTTCCACTTTTTATACGACTGTTGTCGCTTTGCTTTGCTTGCTTCAATTTCGAATTAATTAATTTTTTATCTGAATAAAATAAAATACTTTAAAAAAAAGAACTAGAAACATAAATTTAAACTCACTTCTGAAAGAAGACTATTGTGAATGTAATAACATGGTTGCATTTCCCGTGATATTTTTCTCATGATATAAAATATCACGGGTTGGGGTATGAGAAATTTTCCGAAGCTCCAAATTTGACAAGACGTGTATTTTGTTGTTGTGCTCGGCAAATTTATCACACTTATGTCATCTCGGCAAATTTGCCAGGCCAAAATCACACAGAGAGAACAACCTTATAGTTATCTTTGAAAAGACAGTTGCCAGAATAGCCTAGTAAATCTACTTCTCTGTAAGGCTTGACTAAATCGATTATTTTCAATCTTTAAAGCAAATCCTTATTTCTGCGCTGCTTTGACCTTATATCATGTTCAGACATAAAAATTAATTAAGTCAATTGGGGTTGATTGAACATCTTTAGATTTGGTGTTCAGACATATTTAATTTACTTGGCCCATTTAACAGGTCGGCTCAAGATACATACACACATACACGCCGTGAGCTGAATATCAAACTCTCGTGACCTAAATGTCAAAATTGCAAGGAGGACGAAATAATTTGACATTCATCTCACAATTTTTACCAATCGTAAACACGAATGCATGTATAGAATAAGCAGAAATAAAAACAAATTTGATAGGTGATGAAGAAGAACAGGAATGCAGCTGATCTGACGAACCAACCTGTTTAGTGGACACTGACGCTAATCACATTTCTCTTTTCATGACATTTCATTTTACTTATGAAACAAGCCTTTTAACAGGGTTGCATGCAGAATTGTTCTTCATTAACAACTCATTAATTTCTAATGAAGCATTAACTTGGTCAATTTTTGTATGGTAAATTGAGAATCATTGGGCTTGAAAATTGAATGAAGGCTCTTAATGTTCAATTAAGGTTGTGTCTGAACATTACATTAGGTAAACAGAATTAAAACATCCTCTACTCAATAAGGCATTCCACAATGCCTTCGTTTCTCAGAAAATAATTTTTTTAAGTACATTCTTCATTTATTTAAATATTTTAACCCTTTAGTTACACTCGTTACACTGTACGCTTTACAGATGCGACTGCGGCCGCTCCTCCGCTCTGACTCTAAAATACTCATTCGTACATATAAAATTCAAAAATGTTTTCAACCGAAAATGAAGACATAAAATTTTCAAATGTTCCAAAATTCCGCTGATTTCCCTTTTATTTGTGGTGAATTGTGGTGGTGGCGAGGCTATATATACCAAAGTTAGGCGTTGTTAGCGACGCATTTAATGTATCTATATCCAAACAAATTTTATTCGTGCTCAGTTCTTAGTTCGCATTTTGCGCGATTTCGAATTGCAATGAATGTAGGATATGCTGGAAGTGTGACTGAGGAATTTTCAGCCACCAGCGGATACTCGTACAACTTGTATACCTCTAGCTTTGTTAAGGCACTGACAATGCATAACAGTCATACTTAGGTACGAATTTCATTTAGAGGGTGTTTTAATATGTATGCAATGATAAATCTACCCAGCTAACCGAGTACGGGGCGCTCCTAATTAGGAGCTTTTTGTGACTCCGATAACGCTCTATAAGGAGTTCTAAAGGTGCCATTTTTTCATATATTTCAAAAAGTACTTTGCTCCGTCGGATACGCTCTATTTGGAGCTTTTTCGGAGCCTCCCTAGGAATGGGAGCGCATCGCTTAGGAAGTGCTAATGGAGCACCGTGCGGGCTCCTCTGGTTGTATAGGTATAAATTCTGGCTCGGTTGAATTGTAATACACTTGCTTATGTACATTAAGTAAGTACCTATCACCCATAGGCTTGAAATGAAATAAAACATTGCTTCTTTGAGGTTAAAACACCATCATCATATTATTTTTTTGTTTAACCCGAAGAGCTCAAGAGAAAACACTCAAAAAAATTGAGTATCATTTGCCATTTTCAGGCACCTACTATGTTCAGAAAAACAAATGCATTTAAATGTCTACATGAACCCCTTGCTTGGTCAAAAATGCTACCGCCTCTGCTGCTGTTGTGTATGAATCTAAATAATTCATAAACTCCATCTGGCAGAGGGTTAGTAGCCTCCCAACAAACTTCAACTGAATTTACCTTACAACTTACGAGCTTTCACTTACAACGTTTGCAATCGTTCGGTATTGTTGGGTGCAACTTGGGAATTTATGTGCAACATTCTATTTAGCACTGCAAAGCGCAAAATTGGCGGAATGCTTGTCTTTTACATATACTCGTATGCTAACCAACAAAAACATACCATGAATATTTATTTTTCCTATACATAAATAATATTTCATAAATCAAGATTGTTATTGGGGAAAATACATATGTATGTAGAAGACCGACCGATGCATTGGTTGCTTAGGGCACATTTAACAAGATGCGAACATTCGATGCCAATAATATCCAATTGAGTAGTAACTCCATCGTATACCGCCTGATTTACAGCACTGCGAGAATATGAACGATAAAAATATCAGAACTGAAAGCCGCATGGTAATGGGCGAGTCCGCGATGTTTTATTCGATTGCCCCGACTGTTAAACCATCTAGAATGCTCTCGATGATTTTCAATCGTATTCGAGTCCAGTCAAATATATCCATGAATTGAATCAATCGCTAAAACATCTCGAGCTCGCCAACGATTCCTCTCGCCCTAAACATCACGGACTCACTCATCACTTATCGAAACAATCTCCGAATCGCTCATCACTTAACGAAACAATATCCGACTCGGAACACTCTCAAAAATATATATGTATAGTATATAATCGAGGAGCGAATAAACTTATGACTCGTTAGTGATTTTGCAACGATGACGATTCTCAGGATTTCGGACTCGCCCATCGCCAGCTTGGGAATCTCGAAAGAAGAATCGTCTTCGAAAGTTTACTGGTGCTTTTATTGCATTGTTAATGGCGAGTATGAAAGAAGAAGAAAAAGAAATACCTAGAAATTGGATACACTCAGTCTAAAATTTATTTCTATTAACTTCAGACAACACCGCCAGAAGGCGCGGGAGAAAGGAAAACCCCTAAATGAGTTACGTAGTTGACTTTAAAATTGGCGTCTAAGGTCTTTATTTCATTTTTCAACATGACTCTTATTTTACCATAATGTATATTCTTAGGTAGAGAAGCTCGGCCATAAAACTCGTCAGAGTTATAATAGCGCCATTGTATTATATTATATTATTATATTCTTTGGTAAGCGCATTATAGCTGTATTCGTTTGGGCAAGACTTGGAAAGTTGTGAAAAAAAAACAAGTAAGGCAATTGGAAACGCAGTGTGTATTTTCTTCCTCTTTTCCATTTTGACACTATCCAAGCCTCAAACCCAACACCGTTCGTTAACACTTTTTCCAATTCCCTTACTTTAAACGGTGTTGGGATCGAGTCTTGGATAATGTCGATAGATCTCTTCTGAATTTCGACACTATCCCAGACTCAATCCCAATAATGTGAAACTATTTTATTTATTGACAATAGAAAAATTGGCATAATTAGTTCCGACCAGTTTAATGAGTAGCTGGCATACTCTCTAAAGGTCTCTAACATTTTGTGTGAAAACTGTCAGCTAAGAGAACAGAATCCAATATAAGCGACTGGAGAAATGTCCAAAGTAACACGCCTTATATACATATATGAATTAAAAGGCAACTATGAATTTTTCTAAAAAAAATGAATGTTTCTTCTATTGAAATTTTTTGCAGGTTAACATTAATTTACCAAACATAAACTTTAACTAAACTCGAACCACATTTAACGAAAAACACTCACAAAACTAATATTATTAAATTAAACGAGCCCTAAAATACGCACATTAAATGCGACATTGACCAAGAGGCAAGCATAACACCAAAAATGGCAGAAGAAGTACTTTTCAAAGACAAGAAGACCGAAAAAAGCATTCAACTTATAAACAAACCAACACAAAAATATTCAACGTAATGCAAAAACAAATGAGCATAAAAGACGAACCGCCAAAAATACAAAAAATGCGAAAACAAACACCAAAATTGAAATGAAATGAAACTTTTTTAATTATGCAAACGCTAAAGACAACTGTCGACGCCAACAAGGAATTGCTAACTAACTAACTAAAGTAACAAACAAAGTGTGTGTGGCTGCGGTAATGTGAGCTGGAGATGAAGAAAAGCAAAAGGCACGGTGAAGAAGGGGCAGGTAAAGCTAAAGACTATGTGGGCAGAAGGTCACTGACTAACAAAGTAGGTATCTGTATGTGCATAGATTCGAACAGAGCAAGAGCAAGGATATAAAATGAACGAACAAACAAACGAACAAACGTCGGTTAAGAAAAGAAAAAGAACGAAATGAAATGAAATTCGCAAATAAATCTGTCGCCATTTTTAAGTCACGACATTAAAGTGGCGTAGACAAGGCATGAAGCCAGAGAATGCTGCACACATACACACATAAAGACAGAAGACACACAAACAGACGATGTACGAAGTAGGCATTAGACATACGAACATAAATGAACAGCAGGTTGGCTGGCCACAGCGCCCAAAAGGCGGCAAAGAACTTTCACTAATAAAATTGAAAAGAAGAAGAAGGGGCAGGTGGATAAGAAGAAGAAGAAGACAAAGTTGAAGTTAAATAGAAAACAGCAGCCAAATGAAAAAATATCAAAAACAAAAACAAAGAAGGAAAGAAGCACAGAAACTGTGTGAGTACCCTGCAAAAATTCCGAGTACTCCAGTCGCTAATCCATGGAGTGCTCGCTATGGACCAACCGATTACTCCATAACTTGCCACATTTCATACAAAAAATATGGTCCATTTAACATTGCATGTCATTGCAATGGAGTATATACTCCAGCCCCGCATTACAAACAAATTAATCCATGGAGTAGCTACATTGGATTAATTGATGGAGTACCTAACAGTTAGTCGAACATAACAACAAAAACAAATGTTTATCGCGACGACGACGAATGACGTGTATACATACAAACATATGTATATATGTAGTTATATATGTATACACATATCGTCGTCGTCGCGATAAAAATTTGGTTTTTGTTATGTTCGGCTAACTACGAACCGATGCAGATACACGAATCGGTCGTTTGGGCTATGTTAGTGGTCACTTTGAAAGTACTCCAACCTACCACAAATGGAGCATATAATCCAATGATTTTTGCAGGGTATGGCTGGTGGGGCACACATACATACATATGTATATAATGTACCCCAACTGTTATTCGGACAGACATTCATCTGAACAAAGCGCAAATTATCACCACTTTGCTACAGTGACAACAACAAAAACAACTACAATAACATTAACAAATGGCAACAATTAAACTGCCAACAACAGTCAAACGCTAACAGCCGCAAAGACAGCGGCAACAACATCTACTACATACAAGTACCAACAGCAAACAACAACAACAACCGCAACAAAAAAAACCAGCAAGAACAAAAAACGGCAATGGTGTGACGATCAGAAAAAATAATTATTTCCATTTAAGACTTTTGAAAACAAAGTTGAAAATGTTCTGCGAAATGAGCGTGCACAGCTTTTGACGCGTTCTAATGAATGAATGAACGGAGTGTAAAACATTTTGGGCTCATTTAAGATGTGCACAAGTCCCAGCCATGCTGCTTCATCATCTTCTTGTTCTTCCTCCAGTGAATATTGTAACGTATAAGGAAGAAGAAAAAGCAGAAGAATGTGAAATTTGGTTGAGTTTTTTGTAGGCAATTTGTAATGCATTGTTTAGTCATCAACAATTTTCATTTAGCATTGGAAGAAATGCATTTTTGTATTGTACACCATGCTCTCGTTATAAGAGTAGATATTTTTTTTAAATGGCAAAAAGGGTTAATATTCAAATCAAAATAAAATACAATGTTCAGGTGATAATATCGACGCTTCCAAACAATACTTTAGATGCTGTCTAATTTTGGTATCAATCGGACAATCCAATCAAAAGTTATAAGCAAAAGTGTACATATAATACAACTCGGGATTTTTACAGAATAAAAACTTTGAGAGCTTGCCATGAAAAACCACGTAGCAAATTTTGATCTTTTCTTTCGGTTTTATATAAAGCGTACCCTAACTTTGTTATTGTCGAGTTTTGGTGTTGATCGTTCAATCCAAACAGAAGTTACAAGGAAAATATACTTAGCATACAACTGAAGTTTAATATCGAGTTTAAACTTTGAGAGCTTCTCCTGCAAAACACGTTTTCAGACTTAGTACAGTTTTGTTTGGAAGCGGCGATATGTACCTAGTTAATTTCTACGAGCATTTCATTTGCAGCATAACTATTTCAACTCATTAGCTTTCTCATAAAAGGAGGCTTTTGATTTCTTTTTTTAGATAGTTAGAAAAAAAACTTTATTTAGAAGGATGCTGGAGTGTTAAAATGTTCTAGAAATTTGTTTGTCGGGAAATTTCACTGGAGTTATACTTACTCAGTTAAATTTTTCTACAACAAACGCAAAAACACATAGGATTAAAAAAAATGGATATAGCGCCTTGAAATATGCAACAAATTGTATATGCAATGTCTTCAATACCATCATTTTCTTACAAATGCTCGCTCCTCTAACAAACTTTAGCTTACTTTGAGATGCGAAGAAATGTATGCTTTTCATATTCACAACTTGCTATATATCATTCGCGTCCAGGCGATCTTAAATGCTTTTAGCTAAAATCTTGTTCATTTTAGTGGTAGCATGGCATATAATTTGACATTAAACAGGACTGAGGCTGACAACTAAATGACATTTTAAATATACTACGTATAAACATATAAATATACCGATACGCATACATACAGAAGCCTATTGCTACGTGCATATACAAGTACATACCTATCTCTAATAATTTTAATTGCCCAGCAAAAAGGTTAGGCTGATAGCTGAAGCCTAAGTTATAAAACGAGAATACGCTGGCAGCGCTACCTGCTGTTATACACTCATTCTCTCTGCTTCAAACGTTTCAATACTAATTCTCTGTTATGCGCTCATACATATCCCAAATAGAGAGAAAGCGAATTTAGTTTTATGAGCAAACATGGGCAAAGAGAGTACAATGTGTGGCGAGCGTAAAAATTGCGTATTGCCGAAGGAAATATTGTCGCTTCAGTTTATTTTCAACTGAAATGCAATGAATAACCATGGCTATCATGGACACAGTACGTTTTATAAATTAATAAATGGGTTAAGCCTTTTAAGGCAGACTGAGGGCAATAACACGACCATTACGAACTTTGCGCCTGGTGCTTGGCGGTAGTACCGGGAGTTCGGCACGATGGCAGTAGGAGGTTTAATGCGATTCGAGTCTCACTTGACGGGGTAAAGGCTTTCGATGCTTCACAAGCCAACAAAAAACACCTTTTTACTATTTTTTATATAAGTCATTTAAGCACCGCCGACGGCCCGATTATCAGGAATTAGCTAATCTTCTTTTTTTTGTTGTTTGCTTTTCCGACAGGGTAGGATTGCGATGTATTGTGGAACGAATTTCTGTCATCCCTTGTCAAGTTTGATTTGGTTATAAACCGGTTTCGGCTAGGTGCCATCTTCAGAAACCAGATACTGAAGATGGCACCTAGCCGAAACCGGTTTATAACCAAATCAAACTTGACAAGGGAATAAGTTTTCCTCTCAGAGAGAGAGCGAAAATAATCCTCACGGCCTGATATCATCAACACATAAAAATCAGCCTTATTTTAAGTCTTTGTCCATACAAATTTTATTCGCTTAGAATTTTCAGGCCTTATTTCGTAAGCCTTTAAATCTTCTGGAATAATTCTTATATAAGGCGTAAATTTTTTTACGGGGTACGTACATATAAACACGCAGCCGCTATTAGCGCACAGTAAAATCACTTAAACTTCTGCTACTGATCGTCAACTTCATTGCCACTCAAGCACACCCACCCTCCCTCTAGCTCCATCCATGTGCTTGCTCACTTTAGTTACCTGCTATTTTTGGCTTGTGTAAACGAGTTGGACGTAAGGCTTTTTGGTGACACACGCGCGCAAACATTACTACCAACATTGCATACCAACAACAAAAAGTAATTTTGAAATTTTACCAACACTTTTTCAACGAAACCTAATATTAGCCAATGTAAACGAATATGCTGCGCTGGCTGGCTGACTGTCAAAGTAACGAAATACTGGATGCTGAGGAGTCACACTATAAATATGTACTTGTACATAAAGCACTGCTTTGCTTTGTAGTGTGTTGAAGTTGCGCAAAATATTAGGGTATTTTTTGTTGTTTTCTTATTTGACCACCCTTCAAATGTCACTCCTTTTGATTGTTGCTTTGGCACCATGGTATAAAAAATACAGGTATGTGCATTGTCATTTTGACGCTGTTTTTTTGATTAAAAAGCAGATTTTTGAAGTTTGATCTTATGTCAGTTTTGGAGTATAGCGATGCCAGACTTTTATTTTTTGAATGCGTAGATTTTTGTTTGAAAGTTTGGGTATTTCAGAAATCAAAGGACAGAAAGAGAAAGGGCACTAGTGAGCAGATTTATGGAACTTCCGGTAGCTCCTCTTCGCTCACTCCACAAATCTTCATCCACTCTACGCGAATAAAGGGTATCGTCGGAAATTGGAAAAATTTTATATCACCGTCTTTGCAGCCATATTTGGTATTATTGCACCGCGGAAATAAGCAACTCATATTGTTAAAATCTAGGGTACATATTTTTTTGTAATTGGATTGGACATATGTACATACATACATATATAGACTGAAATGCTCACTTGGTATGGTGGTGTACATACATATCGTCGTCTAAAGTGCAAAACCGCGTGACATTTTTGCCAAAAATGAGATTTCATCAAATATACATTCCTGGCGTCCGTCCCCATCCATTCATGCAACAATTTTGAGATTCACACAACGCAATTCCAAATAATGACACAGTTTCAAAACCACTTTTTTTAAGGAAATTTTTCGAACCTGTACTGTACTGTAATGTACTAAAGTTGATTAATAATAATACAATGGCGCAATTATAACTCTGACGAGTTTTATGGCCGAGCTTCTCTCCCAATTCGAGGTGTGCTCCTTTTTGTTTTTCCTACTAATTGGGTGGACCTACAGTTTTATGCCGGCTCCGAACGGCGAATGCATTTTTAGTGAGAAGCTTTTTCATGGCAGAAATACTCTCGGAGGGTATGCCGCCCACTGCCGAAAGGTGACCGCTGCTCTTAAAAAACCCAATAATTGGATTTTTACTAATTAGAAAAATTTTTTTGGTGTTTTGCTCGGACCGTGGTTTGAACCCGAGACCTCTGGCATAGCAGGCGAGCACTCTACCCACTGCACCACAGCGGCCACTAAAGTTGATTATACTTTCATAAACACGAAATGGATTATAACTTTGCTTTATTGAAGAAAAGTTTTTATGTACGCCTGCAAAACAGCCTACACGTCACTATTGAACAAAATAAAAGACGCAAAACCGCTTATAAATACATAAGTAAGCCAATAACTGCACATTTAACTGTTTTTCGCGAAAATGATATTTGGATTAAGAATATAATCCAAAAATTTACCTTGGTTTGGATGTGGGTTTGCAAAATTCCAAACCGTTTTGAATTAAAACAGTTTTTACTGTCTCCTGTAAAATTTGGGTGGTAGCGGATACGCGGTATTGCACTTTATGCGACGAAATGGAGTTATAATAGATCAATCTCCAAAACCTCCCCAAACTATATACCAGAGTGATCACAAAGCCTAAATTAAAAGTGATTGTAACTACTAAACTAAATTAAAAACTCACCGAGAATACCGGAAAGGGGCTACTTTGTAGTACGGCCAAACTGATATTCCGTGAAGTAAAAATACGAAATGAATCTTTTATGAATCACTGATGAAATTCATCTATGACTGAGGAGGCATCAGTGAGTACTTTCAAATAAAGACTGCTGAATTTTTCATATAAATGGTTTGCTTTTTTCAAAAAAAAAAAAAAAATAATAATAATAGTAATAAAAATTGTACTCAGAAGAATCATCAATGATCATTCAGCAGTGAAACAAATTTACTGCAGGATGTGTAATTTTTTCAAATTGAAAAAATTTCTTTCAATTCAAATTGAAAAAGTTCGTTACTATGAATACCATGGTTACAATTTATTTTTAAAACAAAGCAGTGAAAAATGCCATTAATGGAGGATTTTTATCATTGAGTATGGCAGCACGAAATGTCATAATCTGCTTAATTGTCAGGTGGTTAATATGGCGACGAAAACTTGACGTTTGTTTTACCTGGTATACTTATACCATGCTTTGGCACTTTGCCTTGACGTCGCCTGCCATTGTATATGACAGTTTTGACAAGTCAAGCGCTACTGCCTGCCATAACTCAATTTACGTTGGTTAACGCTTAGAAATCTGAAGGAGTTTTGGAACAGGGAGACACCAAACTCCTTTGTAGAGTCTGACGAATTGAATTCAATTAGTTAAGGTGTCCAATTAACATAGTTGTGAACGCTCGAAAATGTATTTTCCTTGAAAATGAAGAACATTTAACAATATTTTTCCAAAATTCACGAAGGAGTTCTTTTGGCTGCTTTTTCAGGAGGAGACCGACTAAAATGGTATTTAGTAGTTCACAAGAGAATTAAAATGTTCTAAGAAATTTATTTTGTTTGCGAGGAAATTTCACTTGCAGTATTCTCGGTATAAATTTTCATACAAAGAAAGTACTTAAGGAACACAGAATATAAGAGCAAATATGGCGCCTTGCAATAAATTTTATATGCTTTCTTTAGTTTGTTTATAATTAGATAAACTTTAAAGTAAAGGAAAGAAAAAATCAAATCAATATCAAAATTATTTCCCAACTGTTTTAATGTATTTCCTTTTATGAATACAATCAATTTAAGATACTTTAAATACATATGTAACTCAACTTTCTTGCACTCAAAAAAAAAATTACTCAGATTATGGAAAAATGGGAATGATTCGGCGCTAAAGACATATTTCCATATTTTGATGTACAATTTTCTTTAAAACGTGGTTTTTATTCCTTGATTTGAAGAAAATCCACCATCAAAATATGGAAATATGTCTTTAGCGCCGAATCATTCCCACTTTTCCATAATCTGAGTAAGTTGTTTTTTCAGTGTGGGCACAAATTATGTGAATTTCGCATTCCAATGCTTTTATTTGTATCTCGTTAACCTAAACGCCAAGCGATGTAAAAATCTTAAACAAATAAAACGGAAGTTAAAAGTCGCGCATTCGCCATAAAAGGGTTAGATTTATGATTATTGAAACAATTCTACCCCCAAAACAATTCAGTAGCCGAGACCGTGTCGGTTAAAAAGCGGCAACCAAACAAATGTGCACATGTAAATAAACTATATGTATGTATGTATATGAGCTTAAAAAATCTGGTTACATGTCGCAGCAAAAGCGCAAAAGATCTAAAAACAAAAAAGCATATAAAGAAGAACAAGCAAATGGAGACAAATAATTCATAAGCAACGTCGTCGAGGACAATGAACGAATGAACAAAGAACAGTGAGAATTCATAATTCCCAGAACAGAGAATTAATATGCATATCCTCTCCAAAAAAAATGTATGCCTTATTTGAGGCTTATTTAAGTTGATCATAAGCCTTAAAAAATAATAGGGAAATGTTTCCATTATTCCAGCACGCCCCGAGAAAAATGACTTATACAGTGGTGTAGAGGAGCTCTCACAGATCCCAAATCTGAAAACCAAACTTGCCGGAGGCTTATGGTTTCCGAGACAGGTAAAATTTTAGACGAGTCCCCCACGGCTAGAAAAAAATGGTTTTTTAGGAGGGTAGAGGTGGGCCCCCAGATCACAAAACTGAAGACCCCACCTACCGGAGGCCTATAGTTCCCGAGATATTTGCTGTTAAAGTTCCCATACAAATTTCACCACACATGGAGTTTAGCGAAAATTTTGCAAAAAAAAACTTTTCTGCGTTGGCGGCCTTCGGCCGCGCTTATAAAAAATAACCCTGGGCTACGCCATCTGTCCGGACGTGTGCCCCAACCGTGGTTACCGCCACGGTGATGTCCTTCTGCATAGTATTTTCACAACTTTAAGAAGGAATATCTCGGGAACTATAAGCCTCCGGCAAGTTTGGTTTTCAGTTTTGAGATCTGTGAGAGCCCCTCTACCGCCCTGCATAAGTCATTTTTCTCAGGACGTGCTGGAATAATGGAATGCCGACCCAAATAATACCTCCAATGTCTAAGGGACAGCACTTGAATGAACAAGGCCTTATAATGAGGCTTATTTTCCTGTGTGGATGTCATCAGGCCATAAGGAGTTTTCTCTTTCTCTCTCACTCTGAGAGGGATTATATGCAGTTTAGTTACCTCATATAGAGGCTTATTCACTATAGGAAATAAGATTGATTTCACTCGTTATAATAAGGGATTGTATGGGGTTTAATTGCCTTTTAAGTGTCATCAGGCCATAAGGAGTACCCTCTCTCTGAGAGCATATCTTATTCCAGGGCTTATCCGCCATGCGAAATAAGGCCTAGATAAGTATTAGAAAGTTAAGAGCGGACAGACTGAGTGCGTAACAGAAGCAGCGCTGCCAGCGTACTCCTTTTTTAGACCTGATTTTTCAACAATAAGCAAAACGTTTTTGCAGGGTATGTACATACATACATATGTACCCAGCTAACACATATTTATTAAAGACAGCTGAGCCAAATGTCGCGGAACCTATGTAACATTCGGCGTCTGTGATTTAGGGTAGACCTGCTTCGCTCATCATCCCCATAAAACTGTTAGTCAGTTTTAATGAATTTATGTTAAAAAAAAAATGTAACCTTCTTCGCCTTACTGCGAGTCAGTGTAAATACTCCACAGAGCGTCGGCAGATTGCTTGAACACATACTACATCCATACTTATGTATGCCCGTTCAAACGCCTTAAAGTATGCAATGCTTACTTCAAATGTATATACATACATGGGGATTGCTTATGCATGAAGATCTATTTTATTTAGATTAAGATTGAACCAAATATTACACACATAATTTATGGTTGCGAATTTAAGTGTTTTTACACAATACATACATACATACATACATACATATACGAGTACATATAGTTAGGTATGTATTAATAATCCTTTTATTTGCAATAATGTTTTATGGCACAAAAGAGAGCAAAACTCAACAATTCAAATTCTGTGATAGTGCATGAGTGGCAAATATTAAGCTGCTGAAATTAATTAATGTGACTTTGTTCTTAGCCAAATATGTCAAAGCAAGTATAATTAATAAGTGTAGGATATTCAAACAGAAGCTGTGTATGCATGCGTGCACATATGTTCATATGTTCATATTTATGTACTTAAGAGCTTCGGGCGCCAATCATCTACAAGAAAGTGTGCATACAAATAATCTATAAACCAGGGATGCCACTAAGAAAATTTTTTTCCTACCAAAAACCTACCAAAATGGCTTCTAGCCTACCATTTTTTTTTTAATGTGAGATTTAACCCTATTCAACAAATTCATTTAGGGTAACTTCTCCAGTAGCCGGACACTTTTGTTTTTTTTTTACCGCTTAAAATAAAAAAAAACTGAAAGCTTTGGTATTAAATTTAATATTATTTGTACATTTGGTTTGGGAAATGAATTTCCCAAAATCCCATCTCAAAGCTTGCCTACAGCAAGTATTTATTTAAATAGCTCACGCTTGTCTAATTCCTAAGCATACATTTTTATACTCAGCTGTACTAGTACACAGAGTATTATAGTTTTGATTTCATAACGGTGGATTGTAACAGAATGAAATAATCGAGATAGATATAGACTTATATATATCAAAATTATCAGGGTGAAAAGAGAAATCGATTGAGCCATGTCCGTCCGTCCGTCCGTCCGTCTGTAAACACTCTAACTCGCGCAAAAATTTAGATATTTTGATGAAATTTGAAATGCAAGTTGGTATCGAGACTGGGACGGTTGGTATTGAAAATGGGCGAAATCGGACCATGACCACGCCCACTTTTCCTATATAGAAAAAATCGGAAATTTGGTATCTCAGTCACTAATATAGCTGGAGCGATGAAATTTCACCCACGTATTGAGCTCAGGCCCTTATGAAGAAATTTGATGAAATTTTGGAAAATGGGCGATGCCACGCCCACTTATTAAGGGTCAAACATTGAAAGTTTTTTATGTCATAACTCAGAAACCATTGAAGATATATCGATGAAATTTGGTATGCGTGATTTACTTAGGCAAACATTTGGACGGAAAATAGTTAAAATCGGTTGACGGCCACGCCCACTTTTATATATGGGTATTATAAAGTGGCCCAATAAAAATATTTTAAGCTATATCTCTGTCAAATATAAAGAAATATATAGTTGGATCAATGATACAAATTTTGAAAATGGGCGTGGCTACGCCCACTTTATGGGGCACTCGCTTTATACAAAATACCTACACCGTGTTTCCATCAAACGCAAATAAATAATGAAAGCATACAGCTGAGTATCTAATGTTCGATTCCACTCGAGCTTAGGCTTCCTTACTTGTTATTCATATACATATGTAAGTTGACGTTTCAGCCCGAGTGGGAACAATTAATTAAGTTTTATATTGAACAAACCGCTTAGTTGCACAAAATATGTGAATTATGCAGCTTAACAAAAAACTCCCTTTTATAATAGCTTATATAAGCCTTATTATAAGGTAATTAAACGCATGTAATCCCTTATTATAAGAAATGGAGCAAGCCATGCTGCTTGTGGCGAACTAGCCTTATTATAAGGTTTTTAAACTCCAAATAACTTTAATAAGAATTGTTTAGTTATAATTTCCGCAACGTTCAACATCAACAATCACTAACCAACAAAAACAAACTTTCGCTGATTTCATTGCCAGTCAATTGCCATCACGCTTGACTCGTAGTCGATTGCACGTATAATCTAGTAAATCTCAAATAATTATATTTTATTTTTACACAACAACTTGGTCAAATTCGATTTGCATACTAAAGCACACAAAAAAAACAACAACACAACAACAATAACAATAGCGATAACAACCAAAAATGGCGAATACAAGTTGTAGGCAAAAAAAAAAAAACGTTGACAACGCGACCATTTAACACCATTGGAAATCAAACTGGGAGAGGAAATTAAATTTCGCTCAAAATCAAAAATTACAATAAGGCAATAAATGGAAGGCAACGCAACGTAACTAGACGCGTTTTGACGCCATTCTATTCTCCACTTTTATAATGAATTTATCGCTCGCTTCCTGCCGTCAGCACAACCAAACAGCCAACCATCAATATCTAGCTGACTGCATACACATTTTTCTTTGGAGCTGCGCCTGGAGACACCACAACAACAACGCGTATGCCACCGATGATGATGATGTTGCCGTTAGCAGACAAGGATGGTACAACACATACAAACATAGATACTCAAATAAGTACACGCACAGCCAGTGAGCCAGTCAGTTAGTCAGGCGTTATGGCAATTGTTCGTTAGTTAGGGTGGAGAGACTTGGCAGCTGGCGGGCGCAATTAAATAGACGTTCAGTAGCAGCTGAGCGGGGCTAGAGAAAGATGGGGGGCGGAGAACTGAGATACTAAAATAAGGAAACGACGTTTATTAAAACGGAAACTTGAGACAGTGAAAAACATACAACACTCCTGCAAACATCTATTATTATCGGAGTGTGCCTTAAAAAAATTATTCTCAAATATTTTCCCATTTAAAAAAAAATTTTTTTCTAATATTCTATACAGTTTTAGTAAATTTATTATTTTCTATGAAACGGTACCAACAACTTTCTTGAAAATCTTGACTCTCTCTATCTCTAGCTTCATTCTAAAAGCTATATTATTCGAACAAAAAATTGTGTAACAAGTACGACTGCCTTGCCAAAGACTGTATGGTTTTCTATAATGGACCATTTAAAAGCTCTGATAACGAATTTTAATGTCTTAGCTATTTAACTGGATTCTTTACACCCCAAAAATTTATACGAATTAACATTTTTCAGAATTTCCCTTTTTGGGGATTTTTGTAATACGCATTATTTTCAAGTAAATTTAAGAATGGTTAGTGCTTACATCGCTGTCATAGCTTCCATTTCATTTATTCATATATTTCCCTTGAATGGATATCAGTTTTAGGATTTTTTGTTTTATTTTCAAGTAAAAATGTAAGAAATCATTTCGAAATGGAACAAAGCTTAAATTTTATTTAATCAAAAAATTTCCCTTAAAGGGATATTAATTTAAAAAAAATCCTTTTCTTGGTATTTTTGGTAATACGGATTATTTTCTAATAAAACAGTTAAGAATCGTCAACAAATTTGTCATAGCTTCTATTTTATTTAGTTTGAAAAGTTTCTCTCAAAGGTATATTAGTTTTTGAAAATTTCCCTCTTTGGGACTTTTCGCAATATGCACTCTTTTCTTGCAAAATAGTCAATAATCGTCTACAAATTTATCACAGCTTTCATTTTATTTAGTTTGAAAAATTTCCCTCAAAGGGATCTTAGTTTTTGTAAATTTCCCTCTCTGGGATTTCTACTAATACGCATAACTTTTTAGTAAAACAGCCAATAATCGTCTACAAATTTGTCATAGCTTTCATTTTACTTAGTTTGAAACGTTTCTCTTAAAAGGGTTATTTTTTTTCAAAATTGTGGGTTTTGTAAAGAAACTTTCAAAACTTGCTGCCAAATTTATAACAGAAAACTCTTAAACTAAGCGCGTGGTTTGCGTTCAAACAGACGTAAAATGGGTATGGCCTAATCGATTCATTCATTTAAAAACTCATTTTGTACGTTCACCCTAATGCTCATTCATACGTATTAGGGATGGGACTATTCGAATAAAAATTATTCGAATAAAAATCCTTTTATTCGAAAGGTATTCGAAATTCGAATAATATTTACCACTATTCGCGAATAGCTATTGAATACCACTATTGAGCGAAGGCAAGTGAAATTCCCAAATTATGCATGTACATATCGTCGTTTAAGATGCATTTTTGCGTAAGAGGTATTTGCATTCTCGCGTAAGGGACATTTTTGTTTCCTTTTTTTACACTAAGTTGATGTTATGGCTAACAAACTGATCTACGTAACTATTTAAATTTAAGTTTGTACGCAGAAATAAGTAACGGGTTTTAAATGAAATAGTTTTTTTGCTCTCTTGTAAAGTTCAACCAATGTCCGCTACGCGAGAATGCAAATACCTCTTACGCAAAAATGCATCTTAAACGACGATATGTACATATGTACTACTATTCGAATAGTATTATTCGAATAGTGTTATTCGAATAGTATTATTCGAATAGTACTATTCGAATAGTACTATTCGAATTATTTCCCACGAATATTATAATTCGTTTATTCGAATAACATTTATTCGAATATTATTCGAAAAAATTCCCACTACTAATACGTATGGACATACAAATATGTATCTATCTGTATACCACGCGCAATAAATGACGGAAAAATGGCGCGACTGAAAATAAAAGTTAAGAAATACTTAAGCAAAACAATGTCCTTAGGCGTTAAAATTAACAACAAAATCAACAATGTGTATGTCAACTTTGCGAGCAACAACAGCATTAAGCCGAATAACAAACAAAAAAGGAATAAAAATGATTATAATGACAAAAAAAAGGCAAGCAAGAACAAAAAAAAAACAAAAAACGAAAAAAACATCAACGAGAGATCAAGGTCTTCCTGCATCGGAGGCGTTTATGCACATAAAATGAATGAAAAGCAAAAGTGATTGTGGACGCTAAGGACATTATGTACATACATATATACCTACATACATACATAAATAAACTCAATTTGCGAATGGGAGTTTAGGGGGATACAACCATAACAATAACAACAAATACTTGTTATATTATGGCTAGACGCAGATAATAATGGTGACACGCAGTGCCCCGACTCCCATCGATTGCCAACAAAGTAGCCATGTACAAGCGATAGATAAGCATAATGATGGCGGCGCGCCCGTAATCGCCAGCATACCGTTAGTTTTAAGGACATAAAAAGGACATTTTTTTATGTGTGCGTTCAAAGCGTGTAGAAATAAAATATTTCGAGTAGCTTAAAAGGGCATTGTAATGGCGTGATCCATATGGTTATTGGGTGATGTTGTTGTTGTTGCTGCTGGTTTTAATGTTACGTATTACATACACCCGGTGAAATTTGTACGTAGAAAAGTTAAAAATAATGCGTTTAATATTTACAGTGTCGTGGTTGTTGAGAGGGAGCTATATGGAAGGCTTGTGTGAAGGCACTGCCCTACTAAGACAAGCAAAAACACCTTCTAAAAGTCAGTCTTCTACGAGCTGATCGTGTGCTTGCGTAATTAGAAACGCGTAGTAAGAATCTCTCCTAAAGATGCCGCTATCACTAACATACATATTCAATTTGTTCCAAAGTTTGTGGAAGGTGCTTTGAAGGTCCTTGTTGCAAGGCTAACAAAATAAAAAATGGACAAAGCCAATTGCAACCATTTGCAACTAAAGTACGACCTAATTGCACATGGCATTTCCAGTTGGCGAATATATTATGACATACAGAGATTCAGCGCCTCCACAGAGCTACTCCGGAACTATAAGAGGCATCTGTACTTTTTAAACAAAAATATTTTATTCTGATTTTTTTTTGAGTGTAAATTCACACAATACCAAAAAAACTTAAACGCCTCATAAATAAATGCTAAAAAAATTTCAGCATGAAGTAGCTTAAGAAATTCCTACATTATCATTCCGTTTAAAGAACACAACACGGTGAATGTCCTGATGTACTATAAATCCCCCAAATTCGTTATAGGCAATTTATTGTCTCTTTTTTTTTTCTTTGAGATTGAAGTTTTTGATTTTTTTCAACCTGCTTTCTTTCGCACATATTTCGATGCCAGTGTATATATTGGCTTAGTTTAAATCTGCTCATCCCACCATAAATGTAATAGCTAAGCACATCTAATAAAACAAGCAATTTATTTGGTCAATTTTTATCTCCTTTTCAGCTTTTCGTTTGCGTGCGTTTTATAGAATTGTTTGGTTTGTTGCGGATTTAAAATGATTTGCAATTTTGTTATTCGAATTTATTACATACATACATATATCTTTTGCAAAGGAAAAAGTTGTGAGCGCCAACAAATTGGCACAAGGAGACAAGTGAGATGTACATAATTTGATAGAGATAAATTGTAAAATATGGCCATTGTTTTTAATATAGTAAGTACATATTTATTTTAGATACATATGTTCTGTGTACCGGTTTATGATAAAAACCGATTTCGAAGAATTTTGAGTTGTGTCTGTTTATGATGCGATATGTACATATTTTTTTGCTTGCTTTACAAAATGAAGCATATTTTAATTTTGCTAATGAGCTTTATCAAAAGACCTTAATTAAAACAAGCAATTGTTATTTCATACAAATCTAACCAGTGGCGGACCTAGCATAAATTGTCTGGGCAAGCCTATGTCTGAAGCATATCCATTTACCATTACCCATTTATGAAATTTTCCTTGCTGTATTATCTAAAACTCTGAGTGCGTTCCGTCATTGTCTTTGATTAACATATTTGCATATTTGGTTTGTTGTTTATGTTCATACGGTATGAAACTGAATGTATTGGAATAAATCGAGAAAAGGAAGATGATGAAGAATAATTAAGTTTTGATATAAAATGGATAATATGAAATCACACATCTACGCATATGACTTTTGTGGCTGCTGTTTTGTAGTGGGTAGAGTACTCGTATGACATACCTGAGGTCTCGGGTTCTAACCCCAGTCGGAACAAACACCAACAAGTGTTTTCTAATAAAATAGGACCCAATTATTGGGGCTTTAGAAACAGCGGCCAACTCTCGACAGTAGGCGGCATTCCCTCCGAGTGTAATTCTTCCATGAAAAAGCTTTTCACAAAAAATGCATTCGCCTTTCGGAGCCGGCATAAAACTGTAAGTCCACCCAATTAGTAAGAAACACAAAAATTAAGAAGCACGCCTCGAATTAGAAAGGAAAGCTTGGCATTAAAACTCATCAGAGTTATGTATATCAGCCTGAATTATCTACAAAAGCAGAACAGAAGTTAACTATTATTTGAATCATTTGGGAACATTTCAACTGAATCGATTGATGACGCCAAACTGGTAGGGAAATCTCTAAATCTCAACGAAAACGCAGAGGTATTTTTACAAAATACAGGTTAAGGTGGGTTTTGGTGTATTTTCTTAGAAAGCTTTTAGACGCATGTTGTAGTATGTTACAATGGGGTTTGTATTATTGAGAAGTTAAATAGTAAACACATTTCAAGCGTAAAATAATCAGATTTAAAAGCAATTCGTAAAATGAAATGAGCGAAAATATTTGAGCAAGACCGGCTTTCGGCTTTTATGAAACGTCCGCCACTGGTATGCACAATACACTCCAAATAAAAATTTGCTCGATTTCAGGCATTTAATTTTTTTTTTTTTTTTTCAAAAATAATACACTTACGTACCTTTTCCTGTGAAAGCTTTCGTAATAAACTTTCATTTTTTTAACAACATGTGTAACCCAGTGACTTAGAATGGGCGTAGCGCAGTGCAAAATAGTAGTAGCGAGGTGATAAAAAGCGAGAGATAAAAAAAATTATTATTAGCTCGAGTTTCGATGAATGTACACCAATAAAAGCGCGTTTTGATGAGCTTTAAAAATTTCCCAAAACAAATAATCGATAGATAACCGCTATGGAACATCGTACGTGAACATCGCATCACTTCCACTTACCATGCTGACTACAACTCATGCGTACAAAAGTTCTTTTTTTTATTTTATTTTTTCAACCTTCGCCCAGCGCTTTTCTTTCAAAGGCATCACCATAACCATCAACTCAACTGGGTATTTATCACTTGGCTGCTATTAATTAAGCTTAACGTGGTTACAACGCGCGCACAACCACCATCACGACCATCTCCAACCATCCCCAACCACCACACCAGTCGCTCACACCCGCCAAGTAAATTCTAAGAATCTCTGCCATTGCGCTGTGGTGCGCTTTCACTGACCTACGTCTGTATAAATGTGTGTGTGCGTGTGTGCCTTTTTTGTGTATGTTTATCTTGTTTTCACCTCCTTCAAAACATCGTTCCTTCATTAACATTTGCCTTTTCGGCAACAGCAACAGCAACAGCTGATAACTTCAGTTGCTTAACTCGTCTTCTGCATGTTTCCTCAGCTTTTACGATCTACCCTCGCAAAGCTGTTGTTGTGTTGTTGTTGGTGTTTTCGAACGCAAAAGAACTTTTCATACAAAAAAGCCATCCGGCAGCAGCTTAATGAAATTTTGCCGCCCTCATCTCATTAGTATTTTAACTGTAACAAAGTGCTTGGCACCAGCGCCCCTACCTGCCCGCCGTTCTTTGGAATATGCTACAAAATATTTCAGTACACATTAGTCAGCCACCTTTAATCCTTCGTCAACCGACTCATCCGTCGCCCCCTTCGCGCCTACGTTGGATTTGTTGTCTCTCTGTTACAACCAAGCTTTTTCATGCTTCGCCAGCGTTGTTTGTTGTTGGTGCGCTCTACTTAATTTAGGTGCTACAAAAAAGTTTTTCCTGTTCAAAGTATTTAGCATTTTCTTTGGTCTTCTCTTCCTCCGCCTCCTCTAGCTCATCCATGTCATCAGCCTTCTTTTCTTGCTTCGCTTCTTCGTCCTACTCTTCTTCCTCCTTCGCTTCTTCCCACTCATCTTATTCTTCTTCTTTAGCCGCTTCATTGCGTTCAACCCTTTTTTTACTTGCATCACATTCAGTTCTTTTACCACATTCATCTGCTTAAGTATGCTTTTTCTCTTCTTTAATGACTCTTTCCTTCCTTTTCATTATAATATCCTTTGACTTTATTCACTTAGACTTGGTGCTGAACGTATTCGTTCGTATGTATGCAGAATGTATTTCGTCTTTCATAATGATAATCATTTGCCTCGTTTTTGTTTGTCGCTCTAAAACTTTTCTTAAAGCCCTTCGTAAGTAAAAGTTTTCTTCTTCTGCTGGTTGTTGTTCATGTTGTTGTTGTTGTTGTTGGTGTACATTTCACAAGTACTTTCTTTAGTTTTGTTGACACATTAACGCGATTACCAGCTTTTGTTTGATATGTATTTGAAAAAAAAACATTAAATGTCCTCTTAACGTTCTTCTGTTTTGTTTGTTCACGCGATTTGTGTTAGTTATGTCTGGCATATTTTGATAGTTTAAGGATTACCATGAAAGATGTGATAAAATTCACTGGTTAAACGTATTTTAAATCAACCTTTAATATATTCGCGGACGAAGCATTTTTGATACCCAAAAAGTTCCTAGACACAACCAAGTTATTGTAATTCATTTATGTACATAAACATCCCGAGCTCACGAACGATTCCTTTCGCTATCAAAGCAACTCTAAAACATCTCGAACTCGCCCATCACTAATCGAAACTTCCGATACGGAACAATTGCAAAAACATCCCGACTGTATAAGGCTTATTTTCCTATGTTGTGTCAGCACGGAAATCCAATGAAGAATAACACTTGCCAATAAATGCTACTTTGGACTAAGTAGGCAACTGAAAAGTAAAGTCCTCTCTCGACGAACAAAAATCACAATCTATGGAACTTTGCGCGTTGGTGAGGGCGAGTATCAACGTAGATTTAACGATGACCTCTACGAGCTGTACACAGATATAGACATTAATATAATAATACAATGGCGCTATTATAACTCTGACGTGTTTTATGGCCGAGCTTCTCTCCCAATTCGAGGTGTGCTCCTTTTTTGTTTTTTTTCTACTAATTGGGTGGACGTACAGTTTTATGCCGGCTCCGAACGGCGAATGCATTATTTGTGAGAAGCTTTTTCATGGCAGAAATACACTCGGAGGGTATGCCGCCCACTGCCGAGAGGTGACCGCTGCTCTTAAAAAAACCAATAATTGGATGTTTACTAAATAGAAAATTTTGTTTGGTATTTGGTCGGACTGGGGTTTGAACCCGAGACCTCTGGCATAGCAGGCGAGCACTCTACCCAATGCACTACAGCGGCCCAGACATAGACATTGTTCAGATCCAGCGGCTGGGCAGGTCATGTCGTGAGACTGGATGAAGGTGCTCCGGTCAAGAAAGTATTTCAATGGAAAACCGCTGAATGCAGAAGAAAAGGGAGACATCCACTGCGCTGGAAAGATCTGGTGGATAGTGATGCTGATATTCCCATGCTAGGTATTTCGATGTGGCGCCATGCTGCACGAAACAGAAACAGATTTATTGGACTCGGCCAGAATCCTCTAGACTGTTACGTGGCAATTAAGAAAGGAAGGATGTCATCAGACCATAAAGAATTCTCTCTCTCTCTCACTCTCTGAGAGGAGGTGTTACCCCTATAGCTTATTCGCCATGAAAAATAAGGCTTAGTTAATTCCTTGCGAAAAGGGCTTATGTGGCTTTTAATTACCTTATAATAAGGCTTATATAAGAGCCTAGTGGCATCGTAGGTGCTCGTTATACGCTATTTATGGTGTGTATAGTAGTTAGGGTTGCCAGACGTATCTACTGATTTGACCAGTACAATACTGATTTTTCGAGCCCAGTACTGATAGTTTTAAAAACCTTAAGAAATACTGATTTTTTGGATTTTGTACTGATTTGTACTAATTTTTAGCCGACACTAAAAAAATTAATTTTTATCAACCTGCACTGTTTTTAATTTTCCAACTGTTTTCATTTGACGTTTGTAACCATGAAACAATTAGGAACTAGGCATCAACGGGAACGTTGTCATAGAAATACGATTGACAGTTAACGATACTTAAACAAAAACAAAATGCGAGTAATAAAGACGATTTCTCCGCAATAGTTTTTTTTTTTGAAGGCAATGTACTGATTTTTTCGCGAAAGGTATCTGGCAAACCTAGTAGTAGTGACAATCGGTGTCGGTACGCCCCCCAAAAAAGTTTTGCTTATTGTTGACAAATAAGGTCTAAAAAAGGAGTACCTACGCAGGCAGCTCCTAACTCTCTAATACTTATCTAGGCCTTATATCGCATGGCGGATAAGCCTTTGGAATAAGGTGTGCTCTCAGAGAGATAGTACCTACTCCTTATGGCCTGATGAAATCAACACAGGAAAATCAGCCTTATTTTAAGCCTTACACCATACAAATTTGCTGCCCTTATTATTTTCAGGCCTTATTTCGTAAGCCTTTAAATATGCTGTTTTAATTCTTAAAAAAGGCTTAGCTTTTTGGGTGGGCGTACACTACACATTGGCTCTCTTTGCCCATGCTAGCTCATAAAACTCAATTTTTTCTCTTTCCACTTAAGAGATATCTTACACACGCCTTACTCATTCAGATTCCTTAGACTACTTTTTGGAGGGTATTTACACTTGTGTAAACCAACTTCAAACCCAATTTAATATGTACATATGTCTCTCAATACTCAAATGTAGCAATACGAATGTAGGTACAACGCACACAATATGACAATCGTCTGTTGCTCAAATATTTGCCAAAGGACAAGTATTCGCAATTAAATTTCCTCTTATGCCAAACAAGGAGCGCGTGCATACTTAAGCGCCATGCACAAACAAACGCCTATACATACATAAACACAGATTTACATACTTATATACATATGTACATATGCCCACTAAAAAATCTAAGCCCTATTTAATAACTAAAACAGCAGATTTAAAAGCTTACGAAATAAGGCCTGAAAATTATAAGGGTAGCAACTTTATATGGCGTGAAGCTTAAAATAAGGCTGAGTTTCCTGTGTTGAGGTCATCAGGCCATAACAAGTACTCTCTCTCTGAGAGCACACCCTATTCCAAAGGCTTATCCGCCATGCGATATAAGGCCTAGATAAGTATTAGAAAGCTAGGAGCAGATAGAGTGAGTGCATAACAGAAGCAGCGCTGCCTGCGTACTCCTGTTTTAGACCTGATTTGTCAACAATAAGCAAAACGTTTTTGCAGGGTGTATGCTTAAAATAAGCATATGCAAATGTCTCTTTATACATACATATGTATGTATTATACGTAAGCAAATATTATACAGTATCCAATTTCGAAATTACTTGACGTTGAGGAATTCGCCTGGAAATCGAAGGAATTTAATTGAAGTCACGATTTCACAAATGCCGCAATAGCGAAATGCAGTCAAATGTACATATGTACATATATACAGTGTACATTTATGTGGCCAAGTGCACACACACACTTACATTCACGCACACGCGTGCAAACGGCAGCACACGAAATTGCAAAGACACAATGCGAACGGACGGACGGACGGACGTACAGCCAAATGCCCACCCACTCACCACTACGCCCAATCTCAATCAAAAGACAATCGAAATCGCATTTGCTTGCAAATACATAATGGCTTAAGCATGCATATCGATATATGTACATACATAAATACATACATGTTTTTTAAAACAATTTTTGCTTTCAAAAAGTCTGTCCTTCTGTTTTCTTTTTTACTTATTCGTCATACTCGCCGTCAACTGTTTGTGCTTGCTTCCAATTAAATTCGCATTAATTTCACTGATTTTGTTGTGATTTTAATTTTCTTAATGTCTTAAGTGTAACCTTGGGCACTTTGTGATAACTCAGTAAAACCAATTTTTTTTTTCAGGTGCAAATTTATTGATTAAGGACAGGGCCGCGGAGAGGGGGGGAGGGCAGCCAGGGAAATCGGCCTGGGGCCCGGAAGGTTTTTGGGGGCCCGGAAGGGCAAAGCAGTATTGACAGTACTAGAACTAGGATTTCATAGATACATACATACATATGTAGGTATTTTGATGCTACAAAAAATTGTTTTAAAATTGAAGTGTTTAACTTAACCAAATCATCAAACTAAAATTATAAGCATTTAATCAAATATTTACCTTGTTTATACATGGGCAAATCCTAGAAAAGTGAGTTAAAATTGAGGAAAATCAACTTTGATTTAGAGTTTCCAAAGTACCGCGATTGGTAAGGTGGTGAACCAAGCTTCTCAGAAATATTTACTTTTTATTATTGATATAAGGCCATAGATCATATATATATGTATATTTTGAGAGCTTTTTTTTCTTCTTTTTAATTGTTTAAATAAATAGACTCCCTGATGAAGGCTGAGAATCAAGCCGAAACGCGTAGGAGAAAATAAGAAAACTTAGTTTTGCTTATTTATTACCGGCCAAAAAGCTCTCAAAATATACATATATTTACTTTTTAATTGAACAATTTTTGTATGTTATTTTTTTATTAGATTGAGTTTATTTTTTAGGGGGGCCCGTAAACGCGAACTGTCCTAGGGGCCCGGCTCGGCTCTCTGCGGGCCTGATTAAGAATGAAGCCAGCAATAGCAAGTAGTTATATATAAATGCGAATTCTTGACCAATTAATTTTTTCTAGCACAACATTAACCTGATCCTGAACTTTCTATCATGAAAATGCGACAATTTTGAATTCCCTTAAGTATGTCTACAAAATCATAATACAGCTAAGAATATGCACATAAGAAGTACTTACTACGAGTATACGAAATTCATTGCATATCTCAAGGCGTTATATAACGATGTTTCCGCCTCTATAGCTTTTTTGCATTGCTTGTATAGAAATTTAATCTGAGTACAGTGAAATTTTCTGGCGAACAATTTTACTGGCGAAGCATTTTCTAGAATATTTAACTCTTTAGCAAACTTCTAAATGCTATTTTTCCGGTCTCCCCCTAAAAGCAGCCGAAAGGATGCTTTAGAGAGGTGCCCAATGAATTAAAATGTTTCGCATAATGAATACTCTTATATTTTTTTAGTATCACTTGAACATTGAATAATTTTCTAGAGCATTTTAACCCTCTGTCTATCTTCAAAACAAATTTTTTTCGGACTTTATAAAAAAAGGTGTCAAAACGATCTCTTCGTGGAGCTGTTAGCAGGTTAAAGTATTCTACGAAATTGAAACTCGTGCAATTTTATTATATGTTTCCTAATAACATATTTCTATTCAAAATGTATTCTAACTCTTTTATCGTTTATTTAGAAATTACTCAGGCAAAATTTCGCCAATTTAAAATGGCAATAAAAAAATTTTCGCTCAGGCAGCAAAACTCTTTGGGGGGCTTTAATATATGGATAGTGGTCTTTCCTACCGTATGGCAATATTTCCCCGCACCCAAACAACAAACCTCAATTTGTGTCACAGTGTAATTATTTTCACATCCTAAACGATATCTTTTTAAATACCTGAACAAATTTAAGTCAAGTTAAACCAGCTATTTTTTCTTTCATATGCATTCAACTTGTAAAATTTCCATTTAAACCAAAAAAAAAATAGCAACAAAAAGTAATACCAACTCTCTGTTGCCACGGTTCTGATTATGGCCGCCGCCAATGCTGCTGGCTGGCATTTCCAACGCAACAACTTAGCCAACCTAACAACCACTTAAGACACACCTGCCACTTAAGTATGTACTACGTTCGCCTTGGCGTCCCTTTTTTCGCTTTTTATTCGCTTTATTTGCTGATTTGTTAGTTCCTGTTTATTAATCTATATACGCCGTTGCCTTTTCCGCTTTGCCGTTAGTTTTTTTTTTTTTGCTTGCTTGCAATTTTTTCTTGATGCCGTAATTTATCGTACGTATACGTACTTCATTTCTTCTGTACGCCCACTTCATTTCCTTTATTCGCCTTTCTTAGGTTTTCACAAATTTTTTCTTTGCTTTTCTCGTCTTTTTTTTTGTATTAATTTTTCTTCTCTTTGTGCTTTATTATAACTTCCGCCTTTTAACTTTTGACTTTCTTCTATGTACTTGTTGTATTGCTTTAACGCTTTCGCCTGCCATGTCCCTCATCCGTTACGCTTTGTTGGCCATCTGAGCTTGCTACTTGTGTGCTGCTTATTCTGTTCTGCTTTTGCTTTAAGCATCCGGCAGCATCCATTAAACTTCATTAAAAATTTAATATTGTTCTTTCACGTTCATCATTATTTTTATGTAGGAACATTTGTTTTTTTTTTGTTTTTTTTTTCGCTCTTCAAACATATGCACTTGAATATTTACATACATAGCTTCGGAAAAATAAGTAAGTAACTGGCGTTTCAAAGCTGCTCTAGCTCTCCAACCGCTTTTTTTTTCTTCCTCTTCGCCTTTTTATGCTCATGGTGTAGACCACTTAATCGCGCCGTTTTCTGTTTCAAGTTTTTGAGTTTGGTTTTTCGTTGGATGTAACAACGAAAATCTCAGTCATTGCGTGTGGTTCTTGCATTGAAAAAAATCATCATTTGGCATGTCCAAGGCATCTGTTTGAATTTACTATTTAAATATGTATATCTTTCTACTTAGATATTGTTTTCCTTGTGCCATTTATTGTATGCAAATTTGAATTGTACGGAAGTTGCTTTGCTGATTTCGTGCTCATTTTTTTTTAATCTTCAGTTCGATTTTGGCTTTCTTATTGTGTGTTTGGTGTTTTTTCCTTTCTTTTTTCTATTTTCCTTTTTTTTTGTTGCTGTTTTTCGCTTGTTTATTTGTCCAGTTGATTTGGCTTGTTAACTAAAAGTTGGGGTGATAATTTGTGATTATTTAAAAGTTTGGTTTTAAATGGAGTCCTTGCTCATTATTTACTTAGATTTATTTCCCTGGTTGCTTTTTTGTTTTGTTTATCAAAAAAAAAAATTGCGTTAATCCCAGTTATATTAAGAGTTTCTACGCTAGTGCTGGAAAAACATCGATGTTTACGAGTATCGATATTTCGATGTTTATATTAGAGCTCTAGATACCCGGGTATCGAACAATTCGAAAAGATCGAATTTGTCTGAGGCTCGCTTGTTGTTCAAATGCCCGTACAAACATTCGAGCATTCGAGCTTACAGACAAAAAAATTTGTATCAGGAAAACAAAACTAAAAAAAATACATATGAAGACAACAAAAAAAAATAAACAAACGAAAAATACAAACTTCAAATGCCCGTGCAAACATACGGGTAATAAACAAACAAAAAAGTGTTCGAGAATTTGAACAGCATTTGTTCGGGCTACTCGAAAATGTTCAAAAAAAATCGAGAGCTCTACTTTATATAAACCTTAATTTAACATATCTATATATAACAGCTTTATTTTCGAAATGTCTGCATTCATTATTGTGCCCTGAATTGAACGAGAGTGACAGTCATTTAATTACTCTAAAAATTAACTAAATAAACATTTAAACTAAATATTTCAATTTATTATCAACAGAAAAGGGAATTCAATAATCAACAAGTAAGGAAGCCTAAGTTCGAGTGGAATCGAACATTAGATACTCAGCTGCATGCTTTCATTGTTTGTTTGCGTTTGATGGAAACACGGTGCACTTTATATAAAGCGAGTGCTGCATATAGTGGGCGTAGCACGCCCATTTTCAAAATCAGTCATCCAACTAAGCATATGAATATTATTTGTGCAAAATTTCATTCCTTTATGACATCTAGTTACAAAGATGTCACGTTACAAATTCCTAAAGGGTGTTCCAGAAATATCTTTGTTAAAAAGTAGGCGTGGTCATAACCGATTTCAATAAATTTTTGCGTGTCTATTAACACAAGTTATAAAAGTGTATAAACCAAGTTTCGTCACAATATCTCAATTATTTGTCGAGTTATAGGCTAAGAAATGTCGTATATCCCTTTGTCTAAAAAGAGGCGGTGCCACGCCCATTTTCCAAAATTTTTATATTTCTTGTTTCCGGTCTATTGTGGAACTCATGCCACAAAATTTCAATGAATTATCTTTATATTTGACAAAGATATCGCTTAAAATGTTTTTATTAGGCCCCTTTATAGTTTCCATATATAAAAGAGGGCGTGGTCGTCAACCGATTTCTCTAAAATTTTGAGTATGTATTACCAGACGTTACGAAAGTGTATACACCAAGTTTCGTCATTATATATCAATTATTTGTCGAGTTATGGGCTCAGAAATCTCGTATATTCCTGCTTCTAAAAAGAGGCGGTGCCACGCCCATTTTCCAAAATTTTTGTGTTTTTCGTTTTATGTCCGCAGATGGACTCCTGCCATAAAATTTCAATGATATATCTTTATATTTGACAAAGATATCGCTTAAAATGTTTTTATTAGGTCACTTTATAATACACATATATAAAAGTGGGCGTGTCCGTCAACCGATTTTGACAATTCTCCGTCTAATCATTTGCATAAGTAAGTATATCACGTGTACCAAATTTCATCGATATATCTGCTACGGTTTCGGAGTTATGACATATAAAACTTTCAATGTTTGACCCTTAATAAGTGGGCGTGGCACCGCCCATTTTCCAAAATTTCATCAAATTTCTTCTTAGGGGCCTGAGCTCAACACGTGGGTAAAATTTCATCACTCCAGCTCTATTAATGGCTGAGATACCAAATTTCCGATTTTTTCTATATAGGAAAAGTGGGCGTGGTCATGGTCCGATTTCGCCCATTTTCAATACCAACCGTCCCAGTCTCGGTACCAACTTGCATTCCAAATTTCATCAAAATATCTCAATTTTTGCGCGAGTTAGAGTGTTTACAGACGGACGGACAGACGGACAGACGGACGGACGGACAGACGGACGGACGGACATGGCTCAATCGATTTATCTTTTCACCCTGATCATTTTGATATATATAAGTCTATATCTATCTCGATTATTTCATTCTGTTACAATCCACCGTTATGTGATTAAAACTATAATACTCTGTGTACTAGTACAGCTGAGTATAAAAAAAATACATATGAAGACAACAAAAAAAAATAAACAAACGAAAAATACAAACTTCAAATGCCCGTGCAAACATACGGGTAATAAACAAACAAAAAAGTGTTCGAGAATTTGAACAGCATTTGTTCGGGCTACTCGAAAATGTTCAAAAAAAATCGAGAGCTCTACTTTATATAAACCTTAATTTAACATATCTATATATAACAGCTTTATTTTTCGAAATGTCTGCATTCATTATTGTGCCCTGAATTGAACGAGAGTGACAGTCATTTATATTACACTAAAAATTAACTAAATAAACATTTAAACTAAATATTTCAATTTATTATCAACAGAAATCTTTTTTGAAAAGGGAATTCAATAATCAAAAAAAAACAAAAAAGGTAAATTCTGTTCCAGCCAGAAAGAGTAGGTATCAATTACAGTGGTTCACTGAAATATTTCGCATTTAAGTTATTTAAAAAACCATGTTAAAGACTAAAAGGTTTGAAATAGACAAATTAATAATGCATTCTAAATACCTTTTACACTCAGAGAAAATAAATCAAAAATAAAATTTTTATTTTTATAATTCACGTTTTCAACCAAGTCATTTTATTTTAAAAATGAAATTTTTTAAATTAAAAA
This sequence comes from Urophora cardui, assembly GCA_960531455.1. Lineage (NCBI taxonomy): Eukaryota > Metazoa > Arthropoda > Insecta > Diptera > Tephritidae > Urophora > Urophora cardui. The sequence continues at coordinate 149,521,638 of OY482671.1, read as the reverse complement.
TGAAATTTTTGGAATTAAAATGTATTTGGGATTTAAAAAGAAAATGTTTAAATTAAAAATAAAAATGAATGGAAAAAAAACATAAGTTTTTGGTTCAAAATCTCATGCTTAAAATAGAAATAAAAATTTTTAAATTTAAAATGTTTTTCTTGATTTTGCAATTCTACAATGAACATTTAAAAAAAATGTTCGTATTTACATTACTTTTAAACACAGGAATTTCTACATAGGAATCAAATTTTAAAAAATTCTCCAAATTTGGGGAATTACCCACAAAACGGCAATGCTGCCTTTTACCAGCTTCTTTCCGCGTTTATCAGTGATTGATCCATGACCGTCGATATATCGAATATCGGAAAAAAAATATCGATATATCGAAAAAGTTCAAAAACATCCATGAATCGATATTATATCGATATCGCTTCCAGCACTATTCTACGCAGAATTACTGGCCACTTAATATTCTCCTTGATATATCTAAAAGTTAATGTAGCGGAGCGCTGCTTTAGGTATTTGGCTGACAAAGGAATCTAGTGCTGTTCTATCGTTTGTTCTATAAACATAAGGTTTGATTAACAATTCAAAAGCGAACTTCTTGTTCAAGTATAATTTTCGATAGTGAATAATTAATTATTCATTGAACTCGAGTCCTACGTAAGTCATTCTCTAGCAAAACTCAAACCTCGTTATTCGTTGTAATTTGCCCTCGTTATGATTTCGAAATCCAGCACAAGTGAAATTGTAACTCTTTTTACGATGCAAAAAAGTGAACTATTAAGGCCAAGCAGAAATTATTCCAAAATCATATGTAATACTTATTATCTAAAAATATCTCCCTTCAATTCTCAAGACATTAAACCTTCAACAATAAAAAAAAAATATGTTTAACCCAGCCCAGCCATCATACATTACTAATTATGTATTGCACCACCCGTATCTTATAAGTAGCCATGAGCAACCAGTCAATAATAATCGCTTAAAAGCATGTAGGAATTTAGCTGATAACAAATAATACGAAAATTAATTAAGTATATAATTAAAATTCCCAATAGAGAGTAACAATCAAATATTAATAAAGTGTTTGTCAATGCAATGGTGTGGTTTGATTTGGATGGTAGAATGAGTTATAACACTTGCTGCTACTTAATCTTTGTATATTAAGTACATAATAAATATGTGCTATACACAGATTTAACACATACGTATGTAATAGCCGCAGAGTAAAATTTTAACACTAATTACATGTAAAGTGTGTACAAAAGTAGTATGTGGGACAATTAGTGATGGCAAACCTGTCAGTTTATTCGGTAAAATGGCATATTCGAAGAAAGCAAACATATTCGAAGAAAGCAAACGCTTGTATTGAGAACGAAAACTAAAAAAGACGCTCAGAAATAGGAATTTCCAAAAATGACTTTTTCTGGAGTATTGTGTTGTAACAATACATCATTTATGGAGTCATTTTCCATCATTTTATATAGGACTCCTTTTGTGGTGCTCGCGTAGAACGGTTTCTTGCTAATTTAGGACACCAAAAAGTGCTCATTCCTTAGGGTAATGCTGTGAGAAATTTGCGTTTTATAGCTACGAAAAGAGTATGTTTTCAACTTCTTGGTTAGAGAGAGTCTATTTTAAAAAATTTTCTATGTACTCGTATCCATTGAGAAGAAACATTTTCGCAGACAAACATTTGTATCATTCTATGGCAATAAATTCGATAGAATACCCTTTTCCGGTATAATAATTTTCAAGGCGAAATTCCATCACTAACTAACTACTCAGTGCGGCAATCGGTGGCATGCAGATGAAGTGCCACAAAGAGTTGGATGCGTTCGTATTAATCCGTATTAAAATACAAAACACACATACACACATACACACATACATACAAATTTGCAAGTACCCTGCAAAAAATGCGATCAATCCGGGATACATCCGGGACAACTCGCAAGACAGCATGCGATTACTACCCATTTGTATCTCTTTATATGGGTTGAAGTGTTCTCTTTTGTTTGAGCATGTCCTATGAAGAGACTAATTGTACCCAGTTTGTACCCGAACGGGTAGCAAAAGCGCACAATTGTACCCGTTTTGTACCCGAACAGGTAGCAAATGCGACACATCCATTTGTGCGACTAATTGTACCCGTTTGATACCCTTTCGGGTACAATTCGTCTACAATTAGTATACATATGTACCCGTTCGGGTACAATTGGGAACAATTGTAGACTAATTGTACCCGAAAGAGAGCGCTCCCGGACAAATCTTTTTAGAGACTCGTCGCACACTTTTTTACAGGGTATCCACTTACGTTGTTGCTCATGGCGTTGGGGATGGTGTGGCAAGCAATTTTGCAAATGCATATCCTGGAAATGGGCATCTACATATATACATATGTATGTATATTTAATAGCAATAGAAGGTGTGTTTATGTAGATACATGTAGTAATTACAACATCGTTAATGCTTCTCTGAACTTATTAAAGCAGAGATGGCCACTTCATAAGAAGAAATAGCAGATTTTTCTCTAATGCTTTTACAATAATTATACACTGATGACAGCATTAGTAAGTTATTTAGACAAGGAATTTTCTACAATATATAATTTTGAAATATGTATATCCTTCAATAAATATTGCGTAAACCATATTGAACAAAAATTATTGAACAAAATATATTGATCAATAGATATGGAGTAATCAATAGATATGGAGCAATCAATATTGATCAATAAATATTGAGGAATTAATGTTAATCAATAAATATTGAGCAATGATGATCAATTAAATGATCGTAAACGTTTTTGTTAGCACTGGATTAAATTCTGCATACAGTTGAACAAAATATATTGATCAATAGATATTGAGCAATCAATACCAATCAATAAATATTGAGCAATCATGATCAATTATATGAATGTAAGAGATTTTGATACCACTGGATTAAATGCCGCATACATTTGAACAAAATATATTGATCAATAGATATGGAGCAATCAATACTAATCAATAAATATTGAGAAATCATGAGCAATCATATGATTGTAAGAGTTTTTACTGTGCTAACGGATTAAATGCCACATACATTCGACCAAAATATATTATCAATAGGTGTGGAGAAATCAATATTGATCAATAAATATTAAGAAATCATGATCAATCATAGATTAGAGTTTTTGTTAGCACGGGATTATATGATTGATACATATGAGGCGCTCAGCGCCAAAACGGCCTAAGCCGAAAAAAATGGTTCTGAGAAAAACAAAGTTAAAAGAAAATACGTTTTTAAAATATTTTTACTTATTTTTTATTAATCGTAAATAAATATTAGTTGTAATATTTGTTTAAGGTTTATCATTAGGTGTTAATTAACTTACATAAAGACTATTTTAAACGGTTAATACAAGAATTAAAGTGGGTTAGGCCATTTTGGAATCCATATAAAAAAAATATAATGATAGGAACTGAGGGTTAGGCAATTTTGGCTCCATTAATTAAAACATGTGACCGCTGTGGTGCAGTGGGTAGAGTGCTCGCCTGCTATGCCAGAGGTCTCGGGTTCAAACCCCAGTCCGAGTAAACACCAAAAACAAATTTTTCTAATTAGTAAAAATCCAATTATTGGGGGTTTTAAGAGCAGCGGTCACCTCTCGGCAGTGGACGGCATACCCTCCGAGAGTATTTCTGCCATGAAAAAGCTTCTCACAAAAAATGCATTCGCCGTTCGGAGCCGGCATAAAACTATAAGTCCACCCAATTAGTGGGAAAAACAAAAAGGAGCAGACCTCGAATTGGGAGAGAAGCTCGGCCATAAAACTCGTCAGAGTTATAATAGCGCCATTGCATTATATTATTATAATTAAAACATACAAAATTTCTTCACATAAATAATAAAAGTAATTCTTAGCGTTTTAAATAATAAAAAAAATTAATAATAATTGTTATTCGTGTTCTTTCTGAATATCTTCGTCTTCGGCTCTCGAACTTGTTTTTAAATTATTATAAAAATCATGCTTTATGGGAGGTATGACCTTTGCAGCTTCAATGAATCTTCCTCCAGGATAAAGCGGTTCCAATTCCAGTCTACGAACTTGCTGGAGTTCCTCTTTGAAATATCAACTTCTTGAAATAAACATATATGTCATTTGAATATTTGTATTGAATTATAAATGACTTCACATTTTGGAATCGAAACCACTGAATCTTAAGCCATTCAGCTTTTGAAATCTTGTCTGCGGAGATTTTTATGTTTGTCACTAGTTTCTCGATTAAGGATATGCTTTTAATAGCATCTGCCGTCATCTTTACCTAGTGAAATGGTTCAACATTGCTAACTTGATTTATTTTTCGAATATACTCTTGATTAAAACGTAATATGCGTTTTTGACCTAACCAACACATATTTTTTTATTTCTAGGATTCGATTTGGCCTAAGCGGCTTAGGCCATTATGGCATCCACATTTCTTTGAAGTTTGCATAGAGGAAAAACAGTTTTCAGCAGGCAGTATAACTTAGTGTTATACTATACAATAGGGAGTTTTTTTAGTATTTATTTCAAAAGGTTCCGGTTAGATCAGCATAGTCACTTTGACTTTTTTTGAAATGAGGGTTAGGCCGTTTTGGCACTGAACGCCTCATATATACTTACATTTTCACTACATATTCTACACATATGTACATACATTTATAAGTACGAGTATATAAATAGTATATGTAAATATATATGTACATACAACAATACGTTAGATCTAATGCACTTCACATTACATTATCTACATACATCTGTATATTCATGCATGATTTGGTGAGAGGTGAATTGCGTATTTGACAGCGGGCACTTACTTACTTAGTAAGCAACAAGATGGCCGTGTAATATGCAAATCCCCACAAAATGCAACAACAAATCCGAGAAAATTCAAAGATGCAACGCAATTCAGATGAACTTTTAAGGCGAACAGAACGGACACACAACAATAATGATAATAGAGGGTGGTGGACGGTGAATGGCAAACCAAATACTTGCTTGTAATGATGTGAAGTGAATAGATTAGTTTATTGAGATATTGTACACATGTATGTATGCATGTGTAGGCTGATTAGAGGGGTCAAGGTAACGTGAAATGTTAAGTGCATGCGTATTACTTAGTTTGGCAAGTGTAAAATGCACGCAATTCATGCATTATGAGATTATGCATTTCCGATTCAGTGAGTACGCAAATTACATACTCTTGTATATATTTATTTATGTATACACTTATTACATGCAAATTAATTTTCTGCGAAATGCTTGGTGTATAGCCTTTTGTCCTTAATCATGTAATCAACATTAGTACGAACATGGACAGTGTCAAAAAAAGGAATCAAGTACCTCTCCGGATTCAAAAAGTTTTGAGCTTAGCTTAAGTAAATTCTTATATTAAACTGAGTTTAGTTTAAAGTTTAGACTAACATAAAGCATGACGAATTCTTAGACATTCGAGAATGGGATATACAGCTCATAACGAGAGAAACATAAATTTTATAACGAAGATTCCATTTTGCTGGAGAATTTCATTTTTCACATTCATTGTCCAAGATGATTGGCAAAACAGAATATTCATTTTCTTATCAAAATCGAATTGTTAACTCAGATCAGAAGCCAGAAGCACGAAACAAGATACTGAAGATAGCACAACGCCGAAACAGGTTTATAACCAAAACAAAGAGGACAAGAAATGACAAAAATTCGTTCCACAATACATCGCAGCCCAGATCAATGTTTATAGACTATTTAAGTGTTGCCAAGTTTGGAGACAAAGCTAAAATAGTGTTGCCCTAAACAACCAGAGCTTAAGCAAGCCTTCGGTTATAAGAGAGAAAGAGCTTAAGCTTTAGGCTTAACTTTTACCCCAATTCGTGGAATGCTTTTTTTGGGAGTCCAAGCGATTTTATGTGGCCGCTGTGGTGCAGTGGGTAGAGTGCTCGCCTGCTATGCCAGAGGTCTCGGGTTCAAACCACGGTCCGAGCCAAACAAATTTTTCTAATTAGTAAAAATCCAATTATTGGGTTTTTTAAGAGCAGCGGTCACCTCTCGGCAGTGGGCGGCATACCCTCCGAGAGTATTTCTGCCATGAAAAAGCTTCTCACAAAAAATGCATTCGCCGTTCGGAGCCGGCATAAAACTGTAGGTCCACCCAATTAGTAGGAAAAACAAAAAAGGAGCACACCTCGAATTGGGAGAGAAGCTCGGCCATAAAACTCGTCAGAGTTATAATAGCGCCATTGTATTATATTATTATTAAGCGATTTTTATGAGAATTTTTTATGGCTGATATACAAACAAAGGGGCTTAATGGCCAGCTCCGGGGGCAGAGAGGCCACTACCATTGAAAATGCAGTTGAACCTTACACTAAAATTTAATTCATTACTTGACTACATAGAAGAACTCAAAAGACTTATTTAGGTGTAAAATGATTTTAGAGATAATTAATTAGTTATTATTAACCAAAATCACAAATTCCAAAAGGCACTAATACACATTCAGCAAGTACATATATTCATAGAGTATTCTAATGAAAACTAATTAAATGCAAAAGTGTATAGGTAAAATTATTTGTTGGACATTTGACAAAATTTACGTTTTGATTTCATTGTGAACAAATCTCAGATTTAACACACAAATGCAAATACACCAAAAGCCTTTTGGTTAAAAAGTGTGCACTGTAATTTTGCAAATTTTAAGTGCAGCATTAGAAATGTGGGCAAGTATCCACCTTGAGCATTACTTAGTGCTCAAAGCTTTCACACCGACCAATAGCCTTAATAAATAATTTTTTTTCTTTTTTTTTTGTGTATGCAAATAAGCAAATAGTATGTAATTTGTGAGCTTAACATTTGTGCATTAAAAAATGATTAAATAAGTAATTTTTGGGATTTCTTCTAGCTTTTTTTTTGTTTGTAAGCGACTAAAAAAGGATTGCTAGACTTTTTTTAATCCTAATTTCATTTTCCTTTTTCCCCCATTTTTTTTTTTTGTTTTGCAAAAAATTGACATTAAAAGGATACGCGTAGCTGTCTCGCTATCACTGACCCTAGTAATCCTTTTGTAAATATGCAAAAGTACTTGCGCTTTTAAAAAGTTTAAATTCACACAAACACAACAACATACATATGTATGTACCTACATATGTATGGATGTATGTATTTATGTAAATATAGAAAGGTTTAGATTTGATTATAACCAGCATCCAATTTAAATTCATTTGTTGGCGGCGCACACTGGGGCCGAGCCTGCTCAAAATTCAGTTTTTAAATAATGAGTTTTTCAAAAAAATAAAAACGCAGTATTGTTCCCTATAAAATTCTACACTTCTGGCCCAATTTTCAGCTTTCTATCGTTTTTCAGTTGGGAGTTATCGATACACAAACATGGCAAATTTTCCAAAAAATAATTTTTTTTCAAAGTGAGAAATTTTAATGTGTATTTGAAATAGTTGGTGTAAGTGAAGGATATAAAATTTTATTATTCTGCTTTTTCCATAGCATTAAGTGAAGCTTATATAATCGATTAGTGTTTTTTTTTGGAACTAGACTTTTAAAAAATTAATTTTTAGTATAAAACTAAACGCACCTCTTTTTTTGTAATATTTTTTTTCAAAATGGATTTTTTTAATTTGCGTAAAAATACAGCAGTAAAATATGGTCCTTTGTGACAAAGAATCCGAGTTCAGAACCAAAAGCAAAGTGCGCATTTTAAAAAAAAAGTGAGTTTAAAAATTGCATTCCAATTTTAGTTAAAAAAAAAACACTTATAATTGGTTGAATTTGATTCTGTTCTATCTTAAATTTGGTTGATCCATTATTTACTGGTTACTTTAATTACAAATTGTGGTTAAGGTTACTTGTCAAGCCAGGTTTCTTTAATTTAGACTTGTAAGTTGTATTATAATATGATTTCTTTGAAGCACAAGTTGCGTTACTCCAATTTTGTGTTTTTTATGTTAGGCATGAAAATGTGTGGGGAAATATGTAATAATAATATAATACTATGGCTCTATTCTAACTCTGACGAGTTTTATGGCCGAGCTTCTCTCCCAATTCGAGGTGTGCTCCTTTTTGTTTTTCCTACTAATTGGGTGGACCTACAGTTTTATGCCGGCTCCGAACGGCGAATGCATTTTTTGTGAGAAGCTTTTTCATGGCAGAAATACACTCGGAGGGTATGCCGCCCACTGCCACTGCTGCTCTTAAAAAACCCAATAATTGGATTTTTGCTAATTAAAAAAAAATTTTTTTTGATGTTTGCTCGGACTGTGGTTTGAACCCGAGACCTCTGGTATAGCAGGCGAGCACTCTACCCACTGCACCACAGCGGCCACATGGGGGGGAAATATGTGTTTTGCTTAAAACGCTAACGGTGAAGGAATTACGGAAGGCTATGTTTTAGAAAATAAACCCTTATCCATTAATTAAAACTGAATATATGTATGTATGTATAATTTAATATTTATTTAACTGAATTTGTGTGCCCTAGAAGGAAAGCTTTAACAAAAAACTGCATTGTTACTCTTAGCAATTTACTACGTTTTATCACTGTTAACTTAGTTCTTAGTAAAGATTTCAGAATAAAGAGAAACAATTTCACCAACGAGTTAAAACGTAGTTTTTTATTAGTTACGATGCAGCACATTTATTTACTATTTCATTATAGATATGTATGGCGATTCTGATGCAAATAAATTGATTTCAGATTTAAAAAAGTTTTCATTGCGTTATGGCCGTGAATGGGGTAAAGTGCTACACATCTACAAATCATGTATAGGCATAACGATTCTTACTCAAATAAGTTGATTCCAGAATTTAAAGAAAAACACATATGCCATCAATGGGTTAATGGGTTAATATAATACACATTGGCTATTTTTGTACAGACATACTAATTGTGATTTAAATAATTTGGTTACAGATCTTAAAAAAAAAATTGGTCACCAATGGGTTAATTCATGACCGTTAATGGGTTAAAATTCCAAAGATTACTCGTTTTGGTGTAGAGGCAATTAATATGATGTAAATATTTTGATCTAAGAATTAAGTGAAAAAATTTGGGTCAAAAATGTGTTAATACGTGGTCGTTAAGGGGTTAAGATTCTTGGGATTTACTATTTTAGTATCGATATACCGATTCTGATTCAAGAAAATTAAACTCGAAACTAAAATAAAAAACATAGGTCACCAACGGGTTAACTCATGACCGTTAATGGGTTAAGATGCTATAGATTAACTGCTTTAGTGCAGATAAAACGATTCTGATGTAAAAAAGTTGATTTCAGAATTTTGAGCGTCCCCATATATATAAGTGGCCCCAGTGTGCGGCGGCGAGCAACTTTCTTCTTGCAAATTCCATAGTAAATATGTACAGAAAAAACAGTAGCATCACTCCTACTACTGTGTATAGCCTACCACTGCCACTGAAATGACACACGCACATTTACTCACACAAATCTAAGAACTTGGCGAGCAATTGTAAGCAAAATGCAAATCCTCAAAAGGCGAAAAAGCGTATTTGCTATAGCAAATCCTTAGGCATTAACTGCCACTTGGCGAAACATTTAAAATGTCACTCAACATTTGCATCGGCCATGTCCGCGCCCCGCAACATTGTGCAAAAGACAAAGAGGACAATAAGAAGAAGACAAATTTTAAATTGAAAAAAGCACATAAAGAACAAAAAGCACTGAAAAAGTTAACCAAAAAAAGGACAATAAATAATGTAAGCAAAAAAAAAAGAAAATAATAACAACAACAAATCCAAATGCAAACAAAAAAAAACCCCTAACGAACCGACATTGCCTAATGAGCAAATTGTCAAATGCCTCGAAAGCGCAAACTGTCCTAAAATGTTGGACTCTCCATACAGCAGCGCCAGCACCAACCAATATCACTTAACGCTATCCATTCGCTGCCTCAAATCAAAAAGAAATCATTTCAATTTCATTAAAGCAAAAAATTGTGAAAATGCTTAACAAAGCCAAAGAAAAAAATGAAAAACTTCTTCTTCAACTGACCTGCTTTGGAGCAGGGGCTGTTACTTTGTGGGGCTCAAGATAAACAGCTACGCTGATTTAATTTTCTATTCAGTGATTTTCTTCACTTGTCCTATGCACACACAGGCGCACCACCCACACTTCCAATTTACACCACTCCCGCAATCAATAAGATATGGCAACGTTTATTTTTTTTTTGCTACTCGACAGTATTCAGCTTAATTTCAATCATCATCATTTTTTGTCACCCTCCATTTGAGTTTGAAAAGTAAAGAAAATTTTTTAAGGAAAAAATGGAATGAAAAGCAAAAGCGGCCAAATTGTCCATAGGACAGGCCGTGTGATAGATTGACAGGTGAGTTGTGTGATCTAAATGACCTAACGCGCATTTTGTGCTTCAAGTGTTATAAACGAATCAGGCGATGCTCATCTGCAGATGTTACATAAAGAGGAATGCTGTTATTCGAGGCAATAATAATGGTGCTTCTGTTCCTAGACAAGATCCAGGCTTTGTAGATGTTAGTTTTTGCAAGCGCTCTCTGATTTCGAATTTTAACTGCCTGTGCGAGTGCAAAAACCAATAAGTGATCAAAATGAGATGTATTTTAGTGAGAATCTCGACCGCCGATTAAGCATAAACCAATCCGTTAAAATTACGAATAACTACCCACATAGCATTTGGAAGATTGTTTTATGAAAACTGACTGCGCCGAGTCTTTTTCGATCCTCTTTGATGATCAAAAACTGATTAATTACCTCTGCGATTAGAATAAGACTCGAAAATGAGTCAGACCAGCGATTGAAAAGTGATTTTATTTTTTATCATATAAAAATCACCTAGCTGAGTCTTTTTCCATCCCCTTTGCTGATTAAAAAAATAATTTATCACAAATTGATTATGCTAAAGATCGAAAATCGATTACTTTGCTTTTTTTAGAAAAAAAAGAAATATTCCTTAGCAAGCCTAGTACATAAAGCTATCATTTTTTCAAAAAAAATTTCAGAGAATTTTATATTAGATTTCGGTATTGATGGTTCCGAATGTTGTTGTGTATATGGATGCATGTCTTCCGTGTTGACCTATGTGAGAGTGCCAAAATGCGCATATGCATTTTCATAGGAATTCATATATGGATTGAAATTTTTAGATCTTAAACTCCTTATTTGCTTAATATTATTGCAGGCTAAAAATCTGTTTTAAAAGTTCCAACCAAAATGTGGACTGAGGGTGACTGTGGAAGTCCTTTTTGCGATATTGGTAAAGGTAAGGCTAAGGGTAGAATATGTAAGAGGATAGAAGATGGGAAAGAAAAGCGGTTGTAAACTGACCCAAAAATGATAGGAAAATGAGTAGAAAAGTATTAGAAAACGATTAGAAATTGATCAGAAAGTTACTGAAAAACGACCCAAAAAGATTCGAAAATGACCAGAAAAACGATTGGAAAATGGAAAGCCAATCGAATATTACCAGAAAAACGATTCAAAAATTACCAAAATAAGATTCAAAATCGAAAAAAAAATAAAATCGAAAGGGACTCGAAAATGATAAAAATACGATTAAAATAAGACTCAAAAACGACTCCCCAAGAAGAGTTGGACGTAGGGTACCATTTTATACAGACGAGAGGCTTTTTTATGATCAGAAAATGAGCGCATTTTCCATTATGGTATAAAAATTCAGAAGGTAATTTCACTTCAAACTTTTTGACGGCTATTGAATTTTTCTGAAGTATCTTTTTTGTAAACATTATGAGTGAGGCTGCCATATTGGACAAATATAAAAATGGAGATTTTTTAAGAAAATTTTGGTAATTTTAGTTTTAGTTAAATAAAGCTCAGAAATTATCAAGGAAAGTCATATATTATTAAAAGGGATGTGAAAAGTGGGAAGTGTTTGGCTCGAATATTTAATACAATGCCTTACGCAATACAGCAGACAGAGCATTTAACAAGGAAGTAAGGCTGGAGTCATCGTTATGTCCGAATAGTAGGTCTAGTAACTAAATGAAGGAAAATGTAGAGCGTACCGGCATGCTTATACATTTCTTCTGGTCTTCGTTGAAATAATTTATATATTAACAAACTTACTCACCAAAATGCACTGAGCACATCAACGGGTTCTTTGGAAGATCAACTTCCTCTATTTGGCACGCTTGAAGCCATTGATTCTTTATAAACGGAATTGCTGGAAACCTAAAAAATTTCATCGCTGAGCTTTTGCAAAAGTGCACGGTATTTTCGCATCCCCTGAAGAGGCAGCTTATTTTTCAAATCTTTTTTCACAAATTACACGTATGAAAGTAATTTTTTTTATTTAATTATTTTGCACAAATCACACAGCTTTCGAAGCCATTGCTTTTTTGAAAATAAATTAAATTATTTTCACAAACTTCAGATTTCGGTCCAAAAAACATTTTCTGCTGTTTACTCTGGTAGCATGATTTCAATGAAATGTCATAAATTCAATAAAAGTCAAATGGCTAAGATGGCTGCATACGTAAATAAGTGATTTTACCTCTATTTTTCTACCATGTTTTCCATTATTTTAAACGTGCATAGGGATCGAAAAAGACTGGAATATGATCAAAAAATTCATAAAATGCTATGTGCGTAAGGCTGTGACAATATCAATGTCCAACTAGATGCGTTCCGAACAAGTTTAAGAACTTAAAGCTCCAAGCCTTTGATCATTTCCACGCACAAAGTTTAAATGAATTTCATTCACAATGGTTAGCACAATACGTCAACAGTTCTCTTTTCCCTCTCCCGCTCTCTCTCTCTCTCTTTCTCTTGCTATATCTCTCTCTATCTACCCTTCTCACTCTCTCTTTTTACTTACCCCGTCCACTGCGTCCGACGAAGCGCAGGTCATTAAATTTCGCCACTTGATTTTTCATTACAGCCGTACAATTACGCAATTCCGCACAAAAATTCTCATCATTCCCAGCACGTATTGTCACAATTGTTCCATCCATCACCTCGCCTAGAGCGAGTACTTTAAAGGCAATTGGTAGCGTTTTATTTGAGCGCCAATGTGTGGGTAGCGTTGTGCAGACCTATCCAAGGCAAAAGTAGAGTGAAATTAGTATTATATAGAAAAATAAAATAACAATAACAATATATGTATTAGACTGTCAATAAAGTTAGTTATGCTAATCACTACGATTGAGAATTAATAAATAAAGAAGAAGAAGACAAACTTACATATGTACATACCTACAGAACTTAACCTAATCACTCAAAGTTTTTTGAACTAAAGTTCCAGTGTGTTATGTTTAAGGAACCAACAGCAATTGTAGGAGATATCCATACTGTTGCTCATGGACCTGACAAGTCGTTAAATTCTACGACTAAATTTGCGCGAACAATCATATCTCGCTTCCATATCGCTCAGCTGGAGTTCTCTCAGAGACCAAGTAGTGCTTTCAGAAACTTTTTGAAAGCAAAAGCTTGTCTTCTGAGAATATTCATATAGGCTAAACTAAGCTTTTTTTGTAGTTTGACAATTACAGTTAAGCTATTGTGGACCAGTGGCCACAGTGGCTAGGTAACGTTTTCCGAATGAATGAGGATGCTCTGTCCTAGAAAGTATTTCCATTAACACCCAATGGACTCGTCCAAAATCTTTTAAACAATTAAGCGCCAATTAATATGAAGAAGAAGTTTGTTTAAGAATCGATGTTGAACGTGATGTAGATTGGAACGATTCTTCGTCACACCTTATAAAATTTCGTTTGAATACAAGGTTTCATTTTCTTTTTTGTCTTCGGAACTATGTTTCTGATACTGAAACCATCCAGAAGGGAATGCAGTAGCAGTAGCTTCTTAGGCAGCAAACCTTTTATTTTAATTGATTCTATTCATGATATAGAATCCAGATATGTATATACATATATGTACATATGTATATATATCTACAAACATACTCACCACATGCGGACAGCCGGTCTTTACCAATTCACCCGGATGTTCGGCCAACAACACATCAACAGTTCGTTCAAGAAGATTTTCTGGCGTTAAATATGGGCTTGTGTCCTCTACCTTTTTACTATTATTTGTGTTGTTATTGTTATTATTATTATTAACATTAACGCTATTATTGTTATTGCTGTTTTGATGATTTGTTGTGGCATTCAAGCCGGAATTCCTTTTCGTAGACGCAACATTAACGCTTGTTGGCGTTTGATGATTCGTTGACGTCGTCGAACTGACTTCGCTTGAGATGTGCATTTTTGCCACGAAAAAAAAAAAAATTAATAACTACTTTTTTGCAATGCACTTTTTTCTTTGTATAACATTCAATTAATCAAGCAAATGCATTTGTTCACTGAAAGAAGTAAAAAAAATAATGAAGAAGGTGTTGCATTGAACTTTTATTCCTTTAAGTTACACTTCTTTTGTTGTGGCTTGTTTTATTTTTTTTTGGTTACTTTTTTGTTACTTTTTTAAAATTTTTTTTCAATCTAACACCCTTTTGCTTATTATTCTGGTTGGCAAAGTGTAAGTTAAGCGATTGGCACGAATAAACTTTGAACTTTAATTTTGGCAAATGAGGCGTATTTCCGCACTTCATTTGCATATCCGAGTATGAGGCGTATGTGTGGGGGCGTGTGTTGGATATATTCCCATGTGCACATGCGATGGCAGCAAGTCATGAATATACAATTATACATACATACATATTTACATAAATAAATACGTAAAAGATGTGTGTATGTGGCCACAGAGCTATCAAAAAGCGTGTGAATGTGAAATGCGAATGAATGAAGTGAAAAGGTGAACTTGTTGAATGTGTTAAATTTGCAAAACGGAAACGGAAATAAACTTTCGACAAATTCAAATGCTCAATTTTGCATACACAGTTACATACATACATACATATGTTTGTTCATGTAGCCTAGTAAATTCAATTGCACGTAGTGTCGCCTTCCAACAAATTTGGCGGCGGCATATTTGACGCTTGCAAAAGAATTATGCAGAAGACTTTGTTCGATTTATTTTTATTTTTTCTGCTGTTTTGCCTTTGAAGTGCGCCACCACAGTGAAATCATCGACTTTCCAAAAAAAAAACTGAGATCAAAGCATTGTTACAAGCACTAGCTACAGTAGCGCACAAAATAAAAGCCAATGAAAATGTTTGGTTGTATAAATACATCATACGCATAGCATGCATACATACATACATACATACATACATACATTGGCGCACTCAAGGGGGGGTTTGGGGTTAAACACCCCCCCCCCAAATTTGACAACACCATGCAAAAAATAATTTTATAAAAGATGGTACATGCACAAATATTTGTGTAAATGCATGTTGTAAAATCTATGAATATTCGTGGATGTACATTGCCAATGTTTGTCAACAACTACTGATTATGTTTATAAACAAGCAGTGTGGAGACATTTCCCTAAATGTATGCTGTGGATATTAGCTGAGGTTTGTTATACAGAGTATTATAGTTTTAATCACATAACGGTGGATTGTAATATAATGAAATAATCGAGATAGATATAGACTTATATATGTATATCAAAATGATCAGGGTGAAAAGAGAGATTGAGCCATGTCCGTCCGTCCGTCCGTCCGTCCGTCCGTGCATCCGTCTGTAAACACTAACTCGCGCAAAAATTGAGGTTTTTTGATGAAATTTGGAATACAAGTTGGTATCGAGACTGGGACGGTTGGTATTGAAAATGGGCGAAATCGGACCATGACCACGCCCACTTTCCCCATATAGTAAAAATCGGATATTTTGTATCTCCGTCACTAATAGAGCTGGAGCGATGAAACTTTACCCACGTGTTGAGCTCTGGCCCCTATGAAGAAATTTGGTGGAATTTTAGAAAATGGGCGGTGCCACACCCACTTATTAAGGGGCAAACATTGAAAGTTTTATAGGTCATAACTCAGAAACCGTAGCAGATATATCGACGAAATTTGGTACGCGTTATGTACTTACTTAGGAAAATGTTTGGACGAAAAATTGTCAAAATGGATTGACGACCAGGGCCAAATTTATATATGGGAACTATTAAGGGGCATAATAAAAATATTTTAAGCGATATCTATGTCAAATATGAAGATATGTCATTGAAATTTTGTGTCATGAATTCAACTATAGACATAAAACAAAAAATAGAAAAATGTTGGAAAATGGGTGTGGCACCGCCTCCTTTTAGAAGCAGGAATATACGAGATTCGGAACCCATAACTCTACAAATAATTAAGATGTTATGACGAAAATTAGTTTGTATACTTTAATAACTTGTGGTAATACATGCTCAAAAATTTAGCGAAGTCGGTTTATGACCACGCCTACTTTTTAACAAAGATATTTCTGGAAAACCCTTTAGGAATTTGTAACGTGACATCTTTGTAATTAGAAGTCATAAAGCGCTGCAAATTTGCACTAACAATAATATTTATATGCTTAGTTGGATGATTGATAAAAAGTTTGAAAATGGGCGTGGCTGCGCCCACTTTATGCGGCACTCGATTCATATAAAATACACCCTAATCGAACAAACGCAAACAAACAATGAAAGCATACAGCTGAGTATCTAATGTTCGATTCCACTCGAACTTAGGCTTCCTTACTTGTTAGTTTTAGTTTAAATACAGAGAAAATGCAATGAATTGAGATTTAAAAGGTGCCTTTGTTTAATGTGTGCATACGTAGGTCCACTCCCCAAACATAAATTTAAGTGAAAATTATCTGGACGAGTTTTAAGTATTTTTTTTTTTTAATTTTCCGTTGGATATTGAAAACCCCCCCCAAAATTTTTTTCTGTGTGCGCCACTGCATACATATATATAAACAATATATATATATATATATTAATAATAACAACGCAATAAATATTAAAAACAAAATGACGTTTGATATCCAGTTTTAATATACAAATGAGCTCGAACTTTTAACCAATCAATCTTAGTTTTCCAACGTTCATAATGATATAATACACTGGCGCGGATTTTACTCTAACGAGTACTAAGCCGAGTTTTTTTACCAATTAGAGGCGTGCAGCTAAATTTTTCTTTCTCTACTAATGGGACAACAATGAGCTGAAATTAGCATGCACAATCCCTTACGAAGTGGACGCATTCATGTTTACATATAGATATTCAGGTGGTCATAGAGCTGATACTGTCACATAGCAGCTCATCCAATAACGTGCCGTACTGCAAGGCAATGTTAAGGTAAACACGCGGAACTAGTGCTGTTCATTTGTACTGGAGCACAGATCTCAAGGTGATATACATATAAATGGGAATGAGAAAGCCGATGAGCTGGCAAAGAAGAATGCTGGCCTCGAAGTGCAACGCTCGTTAGCCTTCCGATTCCACTCAGTAATCCAATAAGTTCATATGAGACCAGGCAAATAAGGCGTATAAACAATCCCAAGGCTGTAGGGTGTCCAAAACTATGTGTTTAATCGTACGCTCTGAAGCTAAAGTAAAATGTTTGCTATCTCTGAGGAGGGATAATTGTAGACTAATCATCCAGAGGACACTGTCTTTTAGCATCTCATGTGTCGAAAATGTGTCTAGTTGTTGGCAGTGTATGCAGAGGATAAGTGATGCACGAAGAGATAGTAATGCATGTTATCCGCTGATATTCTGCGTTTTCTAGGTTGCGGCTTTGGCTGCTAAGGATAGCTTTATTGAGTGGTCTCACAGCAGTAACCAAAAAAGGGATAAGCACACGCTTGGTATTTGCCAAAGGGACTTTAACCTAACCTAACCTCTATATGCAAACAGCTACAGGTGTGTAGCATTTGGCTTATGTATTGAAGAAGGCCTAAATTGACAGAATTTCTATAAAACTATACAGACAAATTAAGCAGACAGCGTAGAATGCTCTCATGGCAGTGTAGTCCAACGAAAATTTGGAAATCGGATCCAAACTAAATAATATAGGGCGCTTCTTAACTTTCAAGGCATGCTTTTGCTGTTACAAAACAACAGCATTTGTTATTTGCTCTTGCTAACGCCCTTGCAAAAAAACGATCCACTTGCTAAATAACTACTTGCTTGCTAATTTGCAACCCTGTTGTCAGCTATCAAAATTGAATGTTGTGAATGAGAAAAATAAATGAATACACTCAGAAAAAAAATCATCAAAACGATTCTTGTAAAATTAACACGATCGATCTTTACACATAGAACAGCAACAATTTTTTCAAATTACACGATGTTTGATACATGATTTTGGCTTCGTAACTGTCATCTGAAAATTTGGCAAATTCAACCAAATTTTATTGTTGATACAACATGAAGAAATTTAAAATATACAAGATGATTCAAATATAAAATTTTATTCCTAAATGTCATTTGGAATTTGGTTTATTTAACATGATGATAGTGTCAATATAAACTAAAAAAAATGTTAGAAAAATGACGTCCCAATTTTAGTGTTAATACAACATGAAAACAAATGTTAAAACAACAAGAACCACAATTAACAGTAAAAGTTGGTTGATATAACACGAAACAATGTTCAAACATAAACGTCATTTGGAATTTTGGTTTATTCAACACGATGATAGTGTCAATATAATCTAAAAAGGTGTTAAAAAGAACGTCAAAACTATTTTGAAACATACACAATTTTTCAACGTTTGAAGTTCTGCTGTTCGTGCAAAACACAAACTAATATTATTTTTTTTAACAAAAAGAAAATTTTGTGCCGTGGCACTGATGGGAGTTTAGCATCATTGGCAGTGCGTGATAATGGTTTTTTCATTTATATTTTTAGTTCGCAGATAAGTTAAAAATGGGTTGCATTTTTGTTTAAAAAAATTTTTAATGTTCAATATTTTCTTTTTCCTCTTCATAGTTTGCAATTTTAACCACGAAGTGATGTTTAGCGAATGGATTCTTTCACGCAGCATGCGGTGCATAGCGGCCAAACATTACTCGCTGCCAGTGATAGTAAGTACTATCGCCCATGTATAAACTATTCGTATGAGAAGGACGCTTTCAATTTGGTCGGTTGTGCGGGTGATGTACTCGAATATGCTTTATTGATCTGATGATTATATATTTTATGTTTTATATGTTTTTTATTTTTATTTTTTTTTTTTTTATTTTATTAAATGAAAAATAACAATAGAATTGCTATTCTACATACAAAAGGAGCTCTAGCTGCCAGGGCTTTCGGCTCGCCTTTTAATCAAATTAAGCTTAGTTAAATTAAATCGAATTCAGTTAATAATAGAGATCTTGTAAAGTGGTATATTACAACATATATTAATACTTAATATTAAAGATGCGAATATAAAACTTCTTATAGATCGGTTTTTAAAATACATAATATAAAACTAATGTAAGGAATATATGTACAAAGCTAAATTAGATAATTTTCTTTATGTCGGCTCTGATCAGATATTCGGCAATTTTTTCGATATTAGACTTGGTGCCAGATTTTAGCAACTCTGACGGGTTTCTGCTGGCAAATAAGGATTTTCTTATTGATTTCAAGTATTCGCAGTCATCTAGTAAATGTTTGGTTGTTAAAGGTGTTAATGTGCAATATAAACAGGCCGGCGGGCTAGATCCACTGAGTAAATAAGAGTGCGTAGCAATTGTATGTCCGATGCGAAGGCGAACAAAGGCAGTTATGTCCGCTGTGCGGCAATTAGATGGATAAATAGGTTTGGTGGCAGTGGGATTGAGGTCGGCATATTTATGCTGAAATGTTCTCCACTCGGAGATCCGTTGCGAGTAGTAGTATTTATTAATTTGTTTGAATATATCTTTTCGCTCCATGTAATCGAAAACGTGCAGCGGCTGTAAGTAGGCGTCCTTGGCTTTGCGGTCAGCTATTTCGTTCCCCTTAATACCTGAGTGGCCCGGAACCCACATAATTTTTACTAGTGAGTCATTATCGATCAGCAGAGTTCTTATATCCGATATTAGAGCCGATTTGTTAGTAAGGTTCATCAGGCTAGATATTGTAGACATGCTGTCTGAGCATATAATTGTTTTTTCTTTGGAACTCACTGCTGATTTTAATGCGTTATAAATTGCTGCAGCTTCGGCTGTATATACAGAACAATAGGTTGGGAGTAGACCAATAGAAATCATTTTGCCGTCTGCATGGGAAGCGGCAAAAGTTGTATGCTCTAGAGTTTTGGAACCATCCGTGTAAGTGAAGTTCCAGCCGTTTCGAAATGGGGCAGAGTATTCTTCGAAAAGGCGTTGGTATTCAGGGGAGCTCGTGTTTGCTTTTGAAAACTTCTTTAGCCGGAGAAGGAATGAAGATTGCTTCAAGTGCCAGGGTGGTGACTTAATGGCAGGACGAATTTGTGGCAACGTTGATATTTCTAGGTCCCTAGCATACTCTATGCATCTGAGTAATGCTGGTTTACGCCTTGGAGTTTTCGTGTCTTGTAACCTTGTTACTGCTGCTTGATATAAAATGCTATTATTGCAAGAGAAAACTTTAGGTATAAGCCGCATTGTTGTATATTTTATTCTATCATCAATACTAGGGAGTCCGGCTTCTACTAGTATGCAACGAGTAGGTGATGTTGGAAAAGCCCGAATGCTCCGTCGAGCAGCCGCGTGGTATGTGGCGTATATCATTTTGATATTGTTCCGTGCACAATTCCCGTAAATTGGTAAGCCATAGTCGATAATGGAGAGGATCAGAGCTCGAGTTATATTTATTAGAATATTTGTATGTATTAAGCAATGTTTGGAGGAGAGATACTTAATTATATTTAATCTGGCAGCTAGGCGTTTTTTTAACCATAAACAATGTTCCTTAAAAGTAAAGCTTTTATCGAAAATTACACCTAGAAATCGTATACTGGAGGTATTTACAATATCAACATTATTATGAACTAGATTTATGTTATTGCATTTATGTTTTCTGCAAATGTGAAAAGTTCTGCACTTGTTAAGTGCGAGGTTTGCTCCTGCGCAGTATGACCAGCCTGTGATGTCTCTTAGGATTTCATTAAAAATATTTTGTGCGGAGCTCAAGTTACTCAGTTTAGAAAACACTAAAACATCATCGGCGTATATAATATGGGATATGGATTGATGTCTAGAGATTATTTGGTTTATTTCATCGAAAGCGATAGTGAATAAAGTGACTGACAGTGGAGACCCTTGGGGGATTCCATTGTGTAGTTTGTGCAGAGACGAAAACGCATTGTTTACTTTGGCCTTAAATGTGCGATATGTTAGAAATGATTTTATGAAGTAATAGAGCTTGTTTCCGAAACCCCATTTTTCCAATTGACGTAAGACTACATGAACTCCGATACGGTCAAACGCCTTTTCAAAATCTAGGCTTAGTCCTGATATATGATTACGGTTTGATAAAGCCGCAGAGCAAAAGTCTTCAAAATATAATAGCGCGTCAGTAGTACCTTGACCTTCTTTAAAGCCAACTTGATGCGGACTTACGAGACCATTTTTCATAATATACCACATAATACGGGTCGATATGATTTTTTCCAATAGTTTGCTTAAACAACTTATTAGTGAAATTGGTCGAAAGCCTAATACTTCTGATGACGGGTTGTTTGATTTTGGAATTGGTACTATTACAGCAGTCTTCCAGGTTTGGGGAAAAACTCCGGTCGTTAGAATATTATTATAAAGGTTAATCAACCTTATTTTTAGGACGGCTGGTAGATTTTTTATCATAATATAAGATATTCTATCCAAACCAGGAGTTTTTCCCTTCATATTGGAGATTGTTGCTTCAAATTCAAATAAAGATATATTAGATTCAATAACCGCTGTAGAAGAATTAGGCTTATCGTACACCAGACTTAGGGTTTTATGCTTTTTAGCGACAAATAAGTTATTGAAATTGGAATCAAGTGAGTACTGCGACCAGGTGGAAGCAAAATGCTCGGCAATTAATTCAGAGTTGTAGATTGGGCCGCCTTGGCTGTTAATAAAATTGATAGAGTTTTGGGTAGCAGTTCCTGCAAGCATTTTTATATCTGACCAGATTTTTTTAATATTTGATTTAGGCGTTATCGCAGCTGTTAACCTTTCGAAGCTAGCCCGTTTTTCTTCTTTAGATTTCTTGCGAAAAGCTGCGTTAGACTTTTTATATAATATGAGATTTTCTATTGATCTCGTTCTTTTGTATGCTTTCCAGTTTTGCTGCTTTTCATTTCTTAAATTCTCTAACTCTTGAGACCAATAGGGAACTACTCTTTTACGTGGCTTATACATAGTTTGTGGAATAGATAGATGTGCAGCGGAGCGTATCAATTTAGCAATGTTTGCGGCCTCTTCATTAATATTACTGGATACTGGGACATTGGCGGCAGAAGTTGTAGTCAGTTCAGAAAACTTGGCCCAGTCTGCTTTATCTGTTAGGAATTTTGGCTTTGAAAATACTTTGGTAGGGTTTAGCCTATTTAACTCCGTAATAATTGGGAAGTGGTCACTTCCACATAAATTATCTAGGGTTCGACAATTTAGTCTCGGGGCAATGGTTGCAGAGCAAATGGATAAATCTACATGGGTAAACGTCTTGTGCGTAGAAAAATGGGTCGGTGATTTGTCGTTTAAAACTATCAAGTTTTCGGAAGTAATCAGATTTTCTAGGATTGCACCTCTGGGGTTAGTGAGAGCAGAGCCCCAAAGTGGGGACCAAGAGTTGAAGTCACCAACTAATACCACGGGAGTGGATGCTGAACATAAAATATGTTTTAACTCTGTTAGAGTGAAGCTTTGCTGTGGCGGGATATATATACAAAAAATTGTTATTTTGAAGCCAATAGAAATTTCTACGGCTAATACAGAAATTGACGAATGAATCGGCAATACTTTATGTGGAATGCCTTTTCGAATCAAAACGGCAATGCCTTGCTTGTTAGAAATGTTTTGGGATAAGTTAGAGAAGTAAGCAGTATACTTTTGCGAAACAGGAGCGTCTTTATTAGCGGCAATATGTGTTTCTTGAAGTGCAATAATATTTGGTGAATGTTCTTTGATAAGAATTTCTAGTTCCGTGTAATTGTTGTACAAACCGTTGAGGTTCCACTGTAAAATTTTTAACATTTTTAGATTAAGAGAAATAAATTAAGGGAGTTTGTAATATATATTTATGTTAGATGAGGGGAGTTAAAATTCTTCATCAGAAATAGTCATAGCGTTCTCCGTTGAGTTTTCTGTGTTGTGACATGTGGAGTTGTTGTTGGATGTAGTAAAAGATGAGTCGTTCAGACTGTTAGTTTGTTGGCTGAGTAGTGGTGGGTTTTGATCATTAACGTAGGATGAGTTTAAAAAAGAGAATGATTGAGACTGAAGTTCGTTGATAAATTGAGTGGGAGAGCAGGCTATAGAGTTGTTGCTGTTGATGTTGTTGAGGATAGCATTGAAAGAAGAGTTAAAAGAAGAGAGCGTGTGAGCTTGATCTTTAGAGTTGTCAAAGTTTTCGTTGTTTGTGGGTTTATTGCTGGCGGGCTGTGGAGTAGATTGTGTTTGAGAGATGTTTGTCTGTGAAGCATTGGAATTTGAGGTTAGGTTTGGGGTTTTGATGGTAGTATTTGCATTTTTTGTTGTGTTTATTGTTTTTTGATCGTTGTTGTTTATTTTATTATTTGATTCATTTTGTTTCAGAATTTGGGAGAAAGGTGTGTTCGGAAGAGTAGGTGCCTGCGATTTTTGCATTTTAATTGCTTCGCGCATGGAGCATCTGTGCTCGGTTTTAATTTTTAAGATCTCTTTTGTTTGAAGGTAACGTGGGCACGTGTTTGCAGAAGCCGGATGATCACCAGCACAATTAGCGCAAGAAACGCGCGTGCAATCAGCTGGTACATGAGGGGGCAGATTGCATGTGGCGCAGGTTGGTTTGTTGTTGCAGCGCTTCTTTGTATGTCCCAAAAGTTGGCATTGCTTACACCTCATGGGATTTGGGTAATGGGGTTTTACACGAGCCGTGCGCCAAGAAACATTCACTTTTTCGGGTAAATTATATAGGTCGAAAGTTAGCAGCACTACACCTGTAGGCATTTGCTTGCCATCGATGTTTCTAGTGAATTTGTAAATCGCGACAACTCCCTGCTCTTTCATGTTTTCTATTATTTCTGCGTCAGGGACGTCGTTAAGGCACGGAGCATATATGGTTCCCTTACAAAAGTTGAGGTTATCTTGATAAGTGACTTTTACCTCGCATATTCCGTTTAACTTTTTTAGGGCTATGAATCTTTGTGCAATGGTCGGAGTCTTAACTAGGAGGAGCAAATTGCCGTCACGTAAATCGGAATACGAAATAATTTCTTTGCTTACGCCCTCAATGGCTTTTTGAACGGCAAAGCAAGAGTACTTTGATAGAGGTTTTGACGGATCGGTTGCTGCAATAGTTATGAATTTAGGGTTTTCTTGTTTGGTTGGAGCAAGTTCAGGAAAATGTAAAGGTGTATATGTCGGTTTTTTTCTTTTTGATTTGGGACTTTCGGTAAGCAAGGCAAACCGATTGTCCCCCAAATTGGGTGGCCCGGGGGCCATTATAATACTTTATTTTCCACCAGTTAGGAAAAATAGCACGAAAATTTAATCAGTGAAAAAAAATCAGGCACACACACTCGAGAGAGTATTTAGTAGGTAGATAATAAACTTCACAGACTAAGAAAGAGAAAATCACTGTCAAAGAAAACGTCCACTCGCGTTGAGTATCAGTCGGTGACTGTGTATATGTTTTTTTTATTTAAAAAAAATGAATTGTAAAATCAACAAGACTTTCTAGTTAATTTAACAATAAATCTAAGGTAAAATCAAAAAGATGTTATTGTTAATTCAACAGGACCATTTCGTGTTAATTTAACCAGCTTAAATTGTAACATTAACTAGTTAAAATTGTAAAATCAACAGGAAGACTCAATACTTTTTAGTGTTAATTCTACAGTTGTCATCCTGTTAAACTAACACTTGACAGTAGTGTTAAATGTACACAATTACATGATGGCATACATTAAGCATCGTGTTGAAAAAAATTAACCACAAAATTTGTTGATTTTTGGTTGATTTCACACTATTTTTTTTCTGGGTGTAGATTAATAAATTTTACATAAAATACGCAAATAAAAAGATATGTATATTTTCATATAGCCAACCAAAAAAAAATATTCAAAGAAACTTTCAAGTGCTATCTATCCACAATAGCTTCATACTGTTACACTGCTGTTGTAACTTAACCTATGAAAAGGAGGTTTTTGGTCTCTAACTACAGATTTTGAGGGTTTATTAGAAATTCTAACTCTTTTGTATACTTGACTAGGCCTACAACTTGAGGTATGTCTCGCAAAAAGTACTTTTTCACTGTTACACAGAATTAATAATTTTCTTTTTTTTTCTTAGAGCTTGCTTTTATTTTTCACAGCACTGTACATGAATACACTCACGCACAAAGTAGTTACATATATCCTTTGATCTTGGCGTGTTCGTTTTTCTTTCTTCTTCTTTGTATTTTACACAAATTGAGCACGCCAATTTTTCACCACAAAACATATCACGTGACTTTTCACTATTATCGGCTATAATAACAACAACAACAATAATAAGCGAACATTTTGAATTCAATTTCTTTGTTTTTTTTTTTTTGTTTGTGGCGCTTTGAAAATTTTCATGAAATTCCTTTTGTTACGTGGTACGTCCGCGTTGGTATAAATCCATCATTCGATTAAGCAAATCAACTGCTGAACAGCAATGAAAGAGTTTTGTTGCGGCATCATTTGCGTATACAAATTTATATACATACATTCATACATACATACATACACCCAGAAAAATAATAATGTGAAATCAACCAAAAATCAACAAATTTTGTGGTTAATTTTTTTCAACACGATGCTTAATGTATGCCATCATGTAATCGTGTAAATTTAACACTACTGTCAAGTGTTAGTTTAACAGGATGACAACTGTAGAATTAACACTAAAAAGTACTGAGTCTTCCTGTTGATTTTACAATTTTAACTAGTTAATGTTACAATAAAAGCTGGTTAAATTAACACGAAATGGTCCTGTTGAATTAACAATAACATCTTTTTGATTTTACATTAAATTTATTGTTAAATTAACTAGAAAGTCTTGTTGATTGTACAATTTATTTTTTTAAATAAAAAAAAACATATAAAACATAAAATATATAATCATCACTTCAATTAAGCACATTCGTACATCACTCGCACAACTGACCAAATTGAAGGCGCCCTTCTCATACGAACACAAATGTACCGGCGATAGTTTATACATGGGCGATAGTACTATCACTTTCACCGAGTAATGTTTGGCCGCTAATGCAACAACCGCATGCTGCCCGCAAACCCCCATTCGCTAAAAAACCTCCTCGTGATATTGCAACCTATGAAGAGGAAAAATAAAATATTGAACATTAAATACTTTTAGAAACAAAAATGTAATCCTCTTTTAACTCACCTGCAAACTGAAAATATCAATCGAAAACCCACTATCGCGAACTGACAATGATGCTAGACTCGCATCACTGCCACGGCACAAAATTTTCCTTTTTTTTTTTTTTTAAAAATTATTTGCGTTATGCACGAAAATCAGACTTCAAATGATCAAAAAAATTATGTATGTTTCAAAATAGTTTTGACGTTCTTTTTTAACACTTTTTTTTAGATTACATTGACACTATGATCGTGTTGAATAAACCAAAATTACAAATGACGTTTATGTTTGAACATTTTTTCGTGTTATATCAACCAAATTTTATTGTTAATTGTGGTTCTTGTTGTTTTCACATTTGTTTTCATGTTGTATTAACACTAAAGTTGGGACGTCATTTTTCTAACATTTTTTTTAGTTTATATTGACACTATCATCATGTTAAATAAACCAAATTCCAAATGACATTTAGGAATAAAATTTTATATTTGAATCATCTTGTATATTTTAAAATTTCTTCATGTTGTATCAACAATAAAATTTGGTTGAATTTACCAAATTTTTAGATGATAGTTACAAAGCCAAAATCATGTTTGAAATATCGTGTAATTTGAAAAAAATTGTTGCTGTTCTATGTGTAAAGATCGATCGTGTTAATTTTACATGAATCGTGTTGATGATTTTTTTTCTGAGTGTATGTATATATATTTGTTTGTTTGTTTGTATGAATGCATGTGCTGAAAAGTAATTCATTCAAAATGTGAAAAGTCAACCAATTGAAATAAAAAAAAAGTGTTTTGCGAAAAACTGTAAACTGCCAAACAGTGGTTGGTAATGTGTGGCTAGCAATGCGAAAAACAACAACAATAACGACAACAACCACAAAAGCGACAGTTGAATACAAAAGTCACGGAAAAAGCAGCTTATCCACACATACATACATACATACATACGTACATGTATGTACATTTAAAATTTCTTCTTTGTAAATTGCATATGTTTGTGCGAGAGTGACGTGGCTTAATCCTTTAGGCAATTGCCGCTGTCGGGCAAGTCACAAAACCTGCCACACTCACGCTCGCAGCTGTTGCCTTTCCCATTGCAACAACAAGCCTTAATATTGAAAAATAAAAACATATATGTAATAAATTTTTAAAAAGTTCAAAAAAAATGGAAAAAAGTTAAAATAAAATGTTCGCCTTTATGAGTTTTCCTGTTAATTGTTTGTTGCATGCGCTCACCGTTAAAGCAACATCACGTTTTTTTATGCATTTTTTCTTCTCTTGTACACACATACATAATTTTTTGTTTGTTTGTTTGTTCATTCGTTTATTCACTCATTTATCCAGGTACTTGTAACGCACATTCCCGATGTTTATTTTTGCAATTGTCGCACAGTTTGCTGCTCGTTTGTTTGCCTCTTTTTGTGTTTTTGTTGCTATTTATTTTTGCTGCCTCACAATTTCCGTTTTTTTTTTTTTTGTATTTTTATTTTTATTTTTTTTTTTTTGTATTTTCATCTTTTTTATTAATAGTGCATTTTGCTCGCCCTGAGGTACACCGAACCTACGTTTATGTTCATGTGCAAATTTGTATCGAAAAGTGGAGTGATTGGATATTGAAAACAAACAAAATTTAAAAATTAAATTAAGATAAGCATTTTAGTGGTCGATTATTCGCTAAGCTAAATTCCGGAATTATTATTTTTTAGATCAACAGATTTGTCATCATTTTTTAAAACTTTTCTGTTGATTTCAAACTTTGTGCCTGAAACGCACTGCTTTGGGCATCTGCTTATTTTGAAAAACACGGCGTATGAGTAACATGTTGCCAGTGTTATACATATGTATATCGTCGTACCATACGAAAACTAGCATACGATATTTTGTGGCTAACGAAAAGTAACAAGTTCGACTATTGGCCGACAAAAACTATCAATTTCGTTTAAACAACAACAATTTTAATGTAAAAACAGTATATAATTATTGTTACCTTTCGGCGGCCAAAAGTCAAATGTGCTACTTTTCCTACAGAATTTTTTTCTTGCTAGCTTTCGTCAGAAACTTTAAGTGTGCTAGTTTTCGTCCAAAGTATTATAAAGATAAACTCTAAAGCGCGATTCAAAGCGCCACTTCAAAGCACACGCTTACTTAAAATTTGCACATCGAAATGAACTGCGAAATTGCTGATTATGATGACAGACAGACAACAATCGTTAACCCGCCGCACTCCATCAGCAGCGGCCACATGAACCGATTTTCGTTTATACATACATACACACATAAGTACAAAAGTTATAACAACAGCTGGCCAATAAAGAACGACAACAAGGCCTATAACAAAAAAAAACAACAACATCGACGACAGTAAACGCGTTAACACTGTATTTTAACCATCTGCTTGTCCGCTTGTCTGCTGCGTGAAAGGACATTCAGGATGTGTAGACTCATGCTCTGCCATGAAGCGAAAACTGGACCAGTTTTGCGTGCAGCAATATGACTGACAGACAGACAATAAGTAGATAAGCGCTGTGATGGTATGACGTGCTGATATCGCGTTAAAATGACGATATCCGCTTTCATTGTTACTCAAGTGTGTTTTGTTTTTTTTTTTTTTTATTTTTATTTTATTTTTTAGCACAGCAAAAATTAATACTTCGCTAACATTTTTTTTTTATTTCCATTTTAATAACAACAACTAAAAAAAAAAAACAACGACTAACGTATGCTGCAGCCAATGAAATTAGCAACAAATGCCGTCACAACAACGGCACAACACCAATGGAGAGCAGAAACAACACAAACACATGATTGTATTACATACACACATCCATACGCACATATGTACGTATGGAACTTTATCTGCAACGAATTAAAAACAAAAACTTTTTTACATTGACTGCAAATTAATAAGAAAAAATAATAAAAAAAAAAGTTTGCGATAACAAAAAATTTTATGTAAAATTGTTAAGGCAAAAAAATGCCAGTAAAAAAGTCGCGAGTTGTTGGTTATGCGTGTTGCCACACACCGGTCGCAAACGTGGCCAACAAATAAATGTGCGCAAACACCCGTATGTACATACAACGTATGTATATGGCTCTGAACACTGAACATCACTGTTGAATGCCAAAGCCAGCTTCTCATTCGCATACAAATTTGATGTGAAAAATAAAAAAAGTTCTTTGCTACTTTTTTTTTAATTTAACTCTGAAAATAAGCAATTAAATTCTCCTTAGAGAAAGCGAGAAAACAAGTTATGTTATTCTGTTGTTAAAGCTTCATAAAAGCCAATGTGTGGAAACATTAAAGCATGCTCACTAGCCCAGGTTGTGCTTTCATTTGCTGTGCAAACAAAATACACGTTGAGGTGGGTTTTTGGTGTATTTTCTAAGAAGGCTTTTAGGCGCAAGTTCTCGGATGTTACAGTGGGGGCTGTATTATTGAGAACTTAAATAGTACGAGTAAACATATTTCATGCGTAAAATAACCAGATTTGAAAGAAATTCGTAAAATGAAATGAACGAAAATATTTGAGCAAGCCCGGCTTTTCGGCTTGTATAAAACGTCCGCCGTTGATACAACGTAGCAACATATCTAGAAATGTACAATGTATGTATAAACATATGTATGTACATAAATGAGGTCAATGAGGAAAGGGAACTTCAGCGATTTGCTGCCGCTGAGAGGTACAATGCGTTTGTTAAATTAACAGTTGCGGAAAATGGTTTACCGACAAAAAAACATTAAAAAAAGGCTTGAAAAAATACAAACGTATAAATGTGTATATTGTATCGCGTAATAGTTGGAAAAAAAAACATTCATAAGCAAACAAATTGGCAACAGTTGCTTGCTCGAGTCAATAAAATTTGAATTGTTAAGTGTAACGTGGAGAAAATGGCGAATGTGAAGCTTATTGTCGAATGTATGTATGTGTGTGTGCATAGATACCCTGCGAAAAGTTGTCAAACAGGCATTAGTGCAATTGTAGTTAGGCACCAGTTCAAAAAGAGTGGAATGAATGTGTGTGTATAAAATTACGAAGTGACAAGAATTCTATGTATGTATTTATTGTTGGTTCATTTGCCGTCGGCTTTGCATATTCAGCTGCAATTCTCAGAGTGTTAGTGAAGCGTTTGGTATAAAGAGTAGATGTGCCAGGGAAATACTAGTCGAATAGTTATGTTTTTGCGATAAAATATAATTAAATGAATCATACAGATAATAAAGCCCTCCAAAGACTGTCGAAAGAGCTTGTGTAAATGTTTCTGACTTCGGCCTTTTTTCAATGGGTAATAAGCGAAAGAAGCTTTTACTAGTATGCAAACATAATGAGTTAAATAAAAAAGTATTATTTTATTCAGCGTTTCTTCGAATTAATGAATTATTGGAAATGGTAATAAAAATTATTTAAGGCTCACTTTTGCTTATGAATATCGAACTAATAACGAATTGACAACCGTTCTAAGTTTTACGAAAAAATGGAAATCATCTGTTACTATGGTAACAAGAGCAAATATAACGCATTTTAAAACAACCACTCTCTATCCACCATTAAAATTGCGCTTCGAGAATGAGCTGCATTTAGAATTCACAACGAAGGGAAAATAAATCGTATCAATTTTACCAAAGTCTATACTTTGTTATCGAATCGAACAACAACCCTACATCCACATGCACTTTCAAAGATTCGATTTGAAAAAATAGGGTAAGTAATTTCCCAATCGTTTTCGTGTTATTAAACAAGTCCTAGGGGTATTGGGAATTTTTAGTTTACTTTAAAAGTGTTATGTAAATTCTAGTTTAGTTTAATATTTTCTTTTAGCAGGATGTTTGTTTTCAACTTTTTTATTATTTATGTATTTATATTATAAATGTTACATGTGCATATTTAGTATGTTTGCACATAACAAACCTTTTTTTGATTTGTCTAGTGCAGCACTTGTAACAAGTTTATTTTAAATAGTGAGAGTCATCGACGATGAAAACTTTTATTTACAATACACTCATAAAATAGAAGTGTAAATACTTATTTTAAAAGTCATCGTCGCAAAACTAAATCATTAATTCAATAAACGTACATACATACATATGTATAGATCAAAAAACTAGATGTAAATATGTACATATATCTTCAATAAAATAAATTGCGCAAGTAGTTCCCGGAATCGACAGAGAAGTTCAGCTTAAAACTCATTAGAGTTATGATCGCTCTCAGGGGCGAACGCAGGGGGGTTTGGGGTGTTAAACCCCCCCCCCCAAAGTAATTGAATTTTTAAATAATAGAATTTAATTCTACATAGTCATTTGAAAAATTGTAATTTGTTGTTTTCAAAGCAATCTTTCTTCCGACAATGTATGAATATGTAAAATAAATGAATACATTAGTCACTAACAGCGTTGCCGTTTTGATACAATTGTAACTTTTTTGATACTCTTTTTTCTAAATTTTGTGATTTGATACTTTTTTGTTCACACGGCCTATTTTGATACTTTTCTGCTGATAGAATTTAATTTTTTGAAACTATGAAAATGTTAAACTAAAAACAAACCTATTGTATCTGGATAGTATTAAAAAGTTGTGGGAATGTAGGCCAATTAAAAAACCCAGAAAAATATAAACTGGACGGATACAGTTTTTTAATTTGCTTCAAAGTAATGAGTTTGCCTTATAACTCTGTGGCTGCTGAACTGGATTTTTTTTAGATTTAAGGGGAATTGTGAGTCGAAAATGGACATGGAACATTGAAAGTTTTATAAGCCATAACTCAGAAACCGTAGCAGATATATCGATAAAATTTGGTATGCGTGATTTACTTTCCTAAGCATATGTTTTGACGAAAAATTGCCAAAATCGGTTAACGGCCACGCCCATTTTTATATATGGGAATTATAAAGTGGGCCTAATAGAAACATTTTAAGCGAAATCTCTGTCAATTACAAAGATATATCATTGAAATTTTGTGGTAGAAGTCCAGCTATGGACATAAAACAAAAAACAGGAAAATTGAGGAAAATGGGCGTGGCACCGCCTCTTTTTAGAAGCTGGTATATACGAGATGTCTGAGCCTATAACTCGACAAATAATTTATACTAGTAAACCCGGCCACGCGATGCTGTGGCTTTCAATTACACTGTGCGACAATTTGAGGGTGGAAGACCACTTAGTGCCACTTTTGAAAATTTTTTGATACACCTTCATAGCTACTGGTTATTTTTATTTTCTGTGGACCTAGATTTTTTATACATACATTTAGACCAAGGAGCCCCATAGTGAAGTTTTGTGCCGAATATTGTTCTAGATTATGGTAACCTTAAAGCGACCTACAAAAGGCCATTTGGCGCGCTCCTCCTTTTCTTTCTAGTTCTCTTTCTCTTCCCCTTTCCCCTTTATTTGCGCTTTATTTTCCCTTTATCCATTTTATTTTTCATATTTCCTCTTTCGCTTCCTGTCCTTCGCCATATCCGTCCCTTTCATTTTCCTCTTCCTTTTCCTTTTATTACCCATCTTCAGTGCTAGGCCTTGCATGACACTTCAAATTTAAAAATGAGATAAACTGTAGCGTAAAAATGGATTATTGAACGGTGGCACCTTTTTTGTAAAAATTTTAATAAATTACTCATTTCCATGCCAAGTCCTTTCATATGACACCTCAAATTTAAAAATCAAACAAACTAAAGCGTAAAACTAAATTTTTGAACAGGTGGCAACCCTTTTTGTAAAATTTTTATTAAATTACTTAATATCAGGTCAAGCCCAATTAGTAGGAAAAACAAAAAGGAGCACACCTCGAATGGGGAGAGAAGCTCGGCCATAAAACTCGTCAGAGTTATAATAGCGCCATTGTATTATATTATATTAAGGTCAAGCCCTTTCATATGGTGCAAAAATTTTAAAATCAAACAAACTATACAGTAAAATTAAATTTTCAAACATCTGGCAACCCTTTTCAAAAAAATTAAACCTTCCTGCACATCTACAGGCAAGCCCTTTCATCTGACACCACATTTTCGAAAATCGGTATAACGGTGTAAAAGTTATGGTGCTTACAAAAAATCGCTTAGCGTAATATATATAAAGATATTATGACGAAAATCAGTTTGTACACTTTAATAACTTGTAGTAATACATGCTCAAAAATTTAGCGAAATCGGTTTATCACCACGCCTACTTTGTAACAAAGATATTTCTGGAAACCCTTGGGAATTTGTAACGTGATTAGAAGTTGCAAATTTCCACTAATAATAATATTTATATGCTTAGTTGGATTGATTGATAAAAATTTTGAAAATAGGCGTGTCTGCGCCCACTTTATGCGGCACTCGATTCATATAATCGAACAAACGCAAACAAACAATGAAAGCATACAGCTGAGTATCTCGAACTTAGGCTTCCTTACTTGTTAGTTTTAGTTTAAATACAGAGAAAATGCAATGAATTGAGATTTAAAAGGTGCCTTTGTTTAATCTGTGCATGTGTAGGTCCACTCATAAATTTAAGTAAAAATTGTCTGGACGAGTTTTAAGTATTTTTTTTTTTTAATTTTCCGTTGGATATTGAAACCCCCCCCCCAAAAATATTTTTCTGTGTGCGCCACTGATCGCTCTAGTGATTATATTTATTAAATTATATTGGTATGCATTAGAATCTAATGCTAGCCATACACCTTGCAATTTTTTATACAACCTGAGCAAGTTGCGCTGGAAATCGCAACGTTTTTGGGGCTGTTGTATGAAGTTGTGTATCGGTTGTATGAAAAATCAAAAAGTTTTGATTTTTTGGCAAGTTGTACAACTTGATAGCATCATTTGGGGACATGTTGTTCAACATTTCATTTTATGAGAATTCTTGAAGTGAACACATCAAATTAAAATAAGTAAAAATAAGCGAATTCAACACAAAAAACATAAATATTTGTAGAATAAATATCGCAAAATGCAAAGCTAGCAGGAACCAGTGATGCCGAAATTGGGCCTTTTGGACCAAATCTGGTCCGATAAATTTACTTTGGGCTATTGGGCGGCTAAAATCAATTTGGTCCGATTTGTAATATGAATATTTTTAGTGGAGACAATTTCTCGGACGCAAAACATTTTATCTTTCACGTGCAAAGTTCGTCTATTGTTAGTAAAACACACTATTCGCATATCTATATATAGTGTGGCCGCTGTGGTGCAGTGGGTAGAGTGCTCGCCTGCTATGCCAGAGGTCTCGGGTTCAAACCACGGTCCGAGCCAAACAAATTTTTCTAATTAGTAAAAATCCAATTATTGGGTTTTTTAAGAGCAGCGGTCACCTCTCGGCAGTGGGCGGCATACCCTCCGAGAGTATTTCTGCCATGAAAAAGCTTCTCACAAAAAATGCATTCGCCGTTCGGAGCCGGCATAAAACTGTAGGTCCACCCAATTAGTAGGAAAAACAAAAAGGAGCACACCTCGAATTGGGAGAGAAGCTCGGCCATAAAACTCGTCAGAGTTATAATAGCGCCATTGTATTATTATATTATTCGCATATCTATTAGAGTTGGGAAATTTAGTTCACTTTGTTGAGCGCTCAATTGGTGAGCGCTCTCTTCAGTGAACTAGTTCACTTTAGTGACTTTGGATAGGCTATCCACGAAGGAAGTCACAAGAAAGCGTTGTCTGCCGCTGTTAAGAGCCGAGCAAAGCAGTGGTAGATGAGGTGTTCGATTGTCTCCTCGCCTCATCTTTCCAGCATGTGCAGCATTTGCGGGAGGGTGCACCTAGCCTCTCTGCGTGTTTCCCGATGAGGCAGTGTCCTGTGAGTAGCACCACCAGGTTCGAGATGTCATCTCTCCTTAGAGTACTTATTCGATGGGATCGCTTGTGAACCCATTTCTTCCAGATTTGCCTTGATGTTCGACATACTGGCTTCTGTTGCCATCTATCGCTTGCTAGTTTATAGACATGCTGTTTAAGAATTAGCTTGTTTGTGGTTAAGGCATACCTATGCCTTATGGAAGAACCAGCTCGGTAGTGCCCTGCCTCGCAAGTTCATCGGCCCTACAATTGCCATTGATATCCCTATGTCCCGGGACCTACACGAGGTTCAGACAGGTCTGTTTGGCCATCTCCTTTAGAGATCGGCGACAGTCTAGTGTTAGTTCTGAATTAAATGAGTGCGAGTCAAGATTACTTAGTATGTACATATATATTTAAAAATAAATATGTATGTTATTCCATTTTAAGTTGACTTCTGATATTTTGGCCTATTTTTGCGGAATTGGGCGGTAATTTGGTCGGTAAAATTTTTTTTTAGTGGCAACACTGGCAGGAACCACTTTTGCAGTACATTCTTCTTCTTCCCACAAGCGCAATATTATTCTATTCCACCTTCACTCAAAGTAATTTTTTACAAAATGAGATTGTACAACAAGTTTGTACAATAAATTGCACCGTATGTAGGCAAACAGTCCAACTCGATTGCAACCGAGTGGGTCAACGGTCGCACCGTGTATGGCTACGGTAATGATTAGATGTAGTTAAACATTTTTTGACTTTTGTCATGAACGTCTATTTATGCGCGTCAGTCTGGCCAGTCAGTCCGTCTTTCCTCCTTTACTTATTGTCTAAGAAAACCGCTTGCTTCTTCGCATTTCATTTTAAGTACTGATTGTTTCTGAGAACTGACCAAATCGGACCACTATAAGGTATCATAGTGATGGGCGAGTTCGACATGCTTGAACAAAAGCGAAAATCGAATAAAATATGTATCTCGGGCTCGCCAATCACTAAGTTATATAAATACATTCCATACAAATGATAGTTCAGATTAGGATATTTTATGACATACATTTTCCTAATAAAATGCAACTATTCAATATTTCTAAAGCAATTTTAATGAATATAATGTTACTGAAAGTTTTCACCTAACAAACACCGAGGTTAGTTATCGATTTGAGAATATCTCCAAAACTAACGCATTTCTCTAGCATTATAGGATAATTGGATAATTATCACTAGGGCATGGAAATCTATGCAAATACATGTTTTTCTTAGATTTAGGTAGAGCCAAATAAATAAACAATCTTTGCGAATCGTGAAATTGTCTTAAAAATGGCATTCAAATGTTTTTGCATATTTTGGTCATATATGCATATTTTTACATATTTTGCGTTGTTGCATTTTTTGATTACATATTTCGCATTATATTGCCTATTTTTGTAATTTGATAGTTGACAGTTTTATACAAACGAAATTCATGCATAACAGCCATCTGACGACGAATAGAGTTTCGCTAATGAATCGTTGAATAAGGATTAACCTTTGCAAATTATGAAATGTTCAAGACTGAATTTATGTATCTATATATGTATATATATAAACATACATACGTACAACGTAAGAGCAAAATTGAATTAAAAAATGTTTGTACCTAATTTATTTAACTATTGTACCTATAAACT
Source organism: Urophora cardui (assembly GCA_960531455.1). NCBI lineage: Eukaryota > Metazoa > Arthropoda > Insecta > Diptera > Tephritidae > Urophora > Urophora cardui. The sequence goes on along the minus strand of OY482671.1, from coordinate 149,484,795 downwards.
AGTAATAAACATGAATTATCTGAAGTTGAAAAATTTGAATTAATGCATTTTTTTTTTGATTTTTCATGCATATTTCTCAGTTTTTGTTGCATTTTTTATGCGCATATTTTTTATTTTTTAGTACATGAAATTCCATGCCCTAATTATCACCATAGCGTTCTCAAAAAAAAAGTGACGACAAAATTTTAAGCTTCCAATCGAAGTCATACATTTTCTCTAATAAGATTCTAGTACAAATTTGCAAAAACTTTCAAGTTTTCTATACTCGCTCCACGACGACCACTATCTATGTAAGTTTTCTAACCTCACTTTCTCTCTATTAGATTATTGTTAGAGCATTACATTAGTTATCCAATGTAGTCTCCAAAAAGCTCTTACATTAGAGAGGGTTTTTTGCTGAGAAATACTTAATACATATTAAATATTGAAACCGATCATTCAGATATTTAAATAGTGGAAAAGTATAATGCAAATGGCTACAGTGTAAGTAATGGTTTATCTACAATGTACGCAAATGTGTTGTTTTAAATTAAAATATTTCGTGCAAGCATCCTCTCAGTAAATCATGAAATGGTATGTAGAAGAACTCGACTTAACCGCGGGTATTTCTGTAGCACATGACTTGCTGACGTGTTTTGTGTTTTCTTAACTCACAATTTTTTTAGGAAGTATTTACCTATAAATATACATATGTATGTACATAAGTTTCACATGTCGTTTCACATTTATTATTATACGATTTATATATATATAATTATTTCACGTTTCTTTCAACTTTTGCACTTTTAAAAGCCTACTTTTCTTATGAGCTTTTTGTCTTAATTCTCATTTGCACCCATTTTAAACTTCGAATCATTGTAAGTAGATGGCACCTAATAGATCGCTTATTATATTGAAGTCTTGGTATAACGCACACATAACACGATGATGGTTTAAATTTTAATTTTAAGTTTAAAATGTACATATAAACGAATATCGCAATTATTTCGACACTTAAATCAAGCGACACAGATGATATTAAAATATCGCCATTAACCCGACACTTAAATCAAGCGACGCGGATAATATTAAAATATTAGTTTATTTTTTTTTTTTACCAACAATAATATGCACTGCAATAACCAACACGCAACACAGCTCAATGTCCAAAAACGTATGTAGTATGTCCATTAAAAAGTATAACGCGTTGGCGACACTTCAGAATCCAGGCTGCTGATTGGAATGAATTACAACACGCGAAACTTAAGCGACTCATACAAACGCTTGGTTGGTTGGTTGATTGGTGCTAAGTGTTGATGGCTAGGCTAGCAAATTTGTTGTATACACATTACGAAATGGTGAATGATGGCTTTAATGCGTAGGTACACCGCTGTAACACTGCACGTACATACGTAACTGCTCAGCAATTCCGTCTCCAACTCACAAGCTTGTCCCCGCTAAACAGACCACGACGATAACCACGACGACCGCTACCTATGTACTACGTATGTATGTATGCACTATGTACCATCAACATTTGTGGCAATGATGATGGTGACATTTAGCAACAACAACAATTGACAAAATGGCATCAGTTTGCACCGCAGAACACTCACCAGTCATCAACGGGAGAAGCAACAGCAACAGCACCAGCAGCAGCAGCAGCAGCATCTTCCACCAAGCAGCACATCTACTACAGCATGTCTACAGTCCAACAACGGTACATGATACGAAATAACAACAATAACAACACAGCAAACGATTTTAGTAGATAAAATGGTAATGGAAATGGCAAGTGGAAGGGGTATGTATGTACATATGTATATAGTTACCAGCCGGTAGAGCACAGCCCAGCGCCGTGCAACACGGATAATTACAAACAAAAAAACATGGCTTATGTACCGAAAATTTCTTTGCTCATTTCTTCGACATCTTTGATTATTTTTCTTGGCTTTGCCAACTCACCGCGAGCACCAGTAGCAGTGGTTTCGATTGTGGTGTGACCGCGTAATACCGCATACCGAAAGCCAACAATGGCCCACAATTGCACCGCACACGGTTAATATTCGAAAGCAGCAGCAGCAGTAGCGATAAGAGAGACAGACACGGACGAAGAATGTACATAAACACACACAAATAAAGCAAAACAAAAATGAATGGAGTTTGCGAAAAAAAATCTAATATATACATAAGTAAAACGACGAGCCAACAAAAATAACTCAACTCAAAAAACCGTCAAACGACAATGTGCAAATCTTGGAAGCGCCCAAAACGAGACGTTGGAACGATGACGCTGAAAGCGGCAAGCGGCAAGTGCAAAGAAAAAATCGAGTGGCAAAATTGCGAAAAAATGAGACCGAAACGAAACCTCAAACCAACCAACCAAACAGGCAACCAACACGATATGTATTTCCTCAAACACATTGCTTAGCATTTTGCGCTGTCGTTACACAGCTAAACTCATTTTGAGTATTTTTTGACTCAAGCATCTTAAGATGTGCCAGGCGCACGCCTTTTTCTATACAAACATACAAACGTTTACATACATACAAAGGAGACACAATTCGAAGAAGGAAAAAAATAAAAATTCCCTCTAACTGCGCGTGGAAGGTAGTGTGAGTTTGGGGTAACTCCCCCCTCCCCAATGCGTGCCACTTTCCAACGTGCTCAGCGCCCAGTGCGCTAGTCTCCCCGCTCGTAATGTGGAGCAATGAAATTTTTTTTTGTATTCATTCCAAGCTTCAATTGCACGAATTGTGCTCACCACGAAAGCAAGTCCATCATATCCCTTACCCCAGACATAGCCCTCAACTCAATACAGGGGATGGATGGCTAAAAAGCTTAAGGGACATTTGATAGGTATAAAGGCAGTGGCCATATGGGGAAGAGATGGGGGCTATGGAAAAGAAAAAAATGCGCGAACATTTCTCACTCAGTCAAGTCAGTGCTCAGCTGGGCGCACGAATATTCCAAAATTGAAGGAGTGCTTCTTTTTTGTTTTTCTTTTGAGCTTAAGCATTTTTTCTTCTTCTTTCATCTTATGTACGAATGTAGGTATGTATGTTTGCTTTTTTCATTCTCTTTCTTGTCTTTGCTTGTAAGTATAACTGTTTTCATGACGACGTATGGAGCTAAGGCGTCTTCGTTTAGTCGAAAAGACGTTGAGTTTGAATTTATGTGTGGAAATATCGCACCTTCAATTGGAGTATAGGGACGTATGTATATAAATCTATACATTAGACTGCGTTAGGTTAGGTTAGTTTGGCCAGATACAGTGATCTATCACGTAGACCACGTATCGTCGGTCTCCTGCCAGAAACACGAATGTGAAATTTTTTCTAAGTGCGATGTCTGCTCTTTATCGGGTATATATTGATATAATAACAATTAATATTTGTATATGTGCTTATGTACATACAAGTATATATTATGTATGTATGTTTACACAAGAATTTATAACAATATTAATTGTTATTACATCAATATATACCCGATAAAGAGCAGACATCGTACTTAGAAAAAATTTCACATTCGTGTTTCTCGCAGAAGACCGACGATATGGTCCTTAGTGTGACTAACATCGTATGGGAGGCGTTATACTAAACTTGGATTGCAAAACGTCGCCAGGTATTTTTTATTTTTTGTATTTTCCGAAGAGTATTTTGTGTATTTATGAAGAATATTTATTGAGAACTAGATTCCCCAACAGGGGTAAGAGTACTCCCCCTTGTGGGGTGCCCCTATGTACCCTCCTTGACATCATCCACCCACCTGTCACCGTCCGACAACTCCAAGGGTTCTCGATCCAGAGCTGAATGATATTCCGATCCATTCGAGCCCCTCCAACAGCGCCGCAGTAGAGACGTTGCTAAAAGCACCCGAAATAACAAGAAAGACACCTATAGCACTTTCTGTAGTGAAGGGCCTTTTCGATACGTTGTTGTTGTGATTCTTTCTGTTTTTCTCCATCACGACAAGATAAATGCGTTTTATGCCCTCCGCCAGGCACCTCGAACCATGATTGAGGCCATTTCGCACCTCTCCCCTGGCTCACGCCTTGAGGGGATCTACTCGGTACCCCGAAATAAGTCCCAAATGAAATAAGTCGCAAATATTTTCCATACAAATTGGGACTTATTTCATAATGAAATAACTCCCAATGCATTTGGACTTATTTCATAATATTTTGTTGGGAATTATTTCATAATGAAATAACTCCCAAATGAAATAACTCCCAACGAAATTCCGCCACGGGACTTATTTCATTTCCTTCTTTGGGAGTTATTTCATTTCTCAAAGTTGGGAGTTATTTCATTTTTATTGGGACTTATTTCATTTGGGACTTATTTCGGGGTACCGATCTACTCAACCCTACAACAGCCTTTACTAGCCCTCCGCTGTCTCCCCCGCAGTCTGCCCCGGCGCAAGCAGCAGGAACAGGTATCGGGGAGGAGAGACGGCGGTCCATTACCCAGGCAGCAACCTCTTGGAGGTTTCAGCCGAGGATTTTGGACGCCCTAGATAACGCATGGCGCATTGAGGTCAAAGTTCAGAAAACAATGAAGACTCAAAGCCCATTTTTTTAAATCCAATTTCCTAAAAATCAATACTTCTATACCCACGGATAACAAATATAAATTTTGTTGATTGATTGTTGAAGGTTTAATGGTGTTTCAAGGAGGTCAAAGTTCACATTACCATATGTGACACTAAAAATTTAGGTATGTCTTCTATGGCAATCTGAACTTTGACCCCCCTGAAACATGTGTGAGATCTTTGACCATGTTACTACCGATGGAGGGGGCGGGACTGTAAAATATAGTTAATTTGAATTCTAAACACACTCTAATGTATATAAATATGTAACCACATGTAGGTATTGACATTAACTAATTTCTGCGGACATGGATCCTCATGCTTCCTTTGCCTTTTCAAGGAAATCTAGTACAAATTTGTGATATTCTTCAAACTGAGCGAATTTTTTAAGTTGTTCTAAGGATTGATATTCTATAAGATTTGGGGCGGCACTTAATGATGCCCGATCAAGAACAGTGACCGAATTATACCACCAAAAGCAAATTTACAATATAAAATTGTGCTTCCGTTATTGTCTGTTTCAAATTTCAAATCACCGCAAACTCAACGTATGTAGGTACTCTACTGCATCCGTGTTGTAGTCAATACAAGGAATTCTGCCGAGTCCGTTCCTCAAAATATAGACACATCATTATTGAGCCTCCTCCATGCTTTATTAGACGTGTTTATTTGTGCATTTCTCTGCTAATAGATAGCACGCCATTTTTAATTTCATATCTAAAACGATTCAACAACCCTACCTGCTCTCAGTCCAGACGAAGTTCAGACATCTTTTTTTCATTCTTTCAGCCAGACAACCTCATTGGTCGACCAGTTTATACACTTAACAACCGCAGTGAATGATAATTTTTGTGGTTTTATAATTCAACCACAACCACACACATACGGGGCAGACCAGACCAGATGAGGCAAGCGGCGAGTCAATAAGACAAAGCAAACCAAAAGGAGTATCAAGCGCGCAACGAGCATTTAAAAAGCATAAGTAAGAGGGAGAGAGAGAGAGAGCAGCGTGTAAGGCCATATACGCACACCCTTTTATGGATAATTTCGGAAACCGCAACTAAAAAAAAGTACAACAACAAAGATGCAAGTACAAGGAGGATGGGTATGACTTGACTTGACTTTGTGCCTCGTGTGCATGTATATATGTAGATATTTAAGTACAAGAGTTTGCATGTCTATAACCTGTGGAAACATGGATATTTTTTGCGGAATGCTTGCGTGTTGGGGAATAACTTATTCAAAGAGAAAAAATGCGCGTAAGACTCCGCCTTATTTCTTGGAACCTTACATTTGCTTCAAGCAAATCAATAGATACCTCAATAAACTAAAAAAAAACTGCCGAGTGAGAGTGTAAGCAACAGCAATAGTGCTTTTCTTTTATAGTCGGCCGTGAAAAGAACGCTCAACTTGCTAACATTACTTTTAGTTTCATATGTGTAGGTAGGTACTTACATACATAAGCACTCCACTTTTGAGGGATTCGGACGGATTCGAATTTTTGCCATTCACCAGCAGAGTTTGGTTGTGTTGAACTAGCTGCCGGTAGAGTCCGCTGGTGTAGCTTAAAAGAATACCTAGGTACGATTGGTTGATATTTATGCTATTGATTTATGTTTATGCTACAAGCATCTATACATCTACATAACGTGTTTTGCTCTTTTTTTCTACACTCGCTCTCTAAATCTTGTTTCGACCCCAAAACGAGTGCTGAAACTCGTCAATTTCCATACAAATTTCTGAGAGCGAGTGAAGATTGAAACACTTGTTTCGTTCTCAATCCTTTTGTATCGAAAATCTATTGAAATCTCACACAGACCAAAACAAAAATGCAAAAATAAGCAAACATACAAACATTTAAGAAGAACAAGAAAGAGAAATTTTAAACTGAATAACGATCAGCCACGTGGAGACGGGTTATTTAGCGAGGTGTTTCCCTAGATATTTCGCTGGCGAATCAAGTTACATATGTGGAGACGGGCTTTTACAGGGACTTTTTCTATTCACAATAGCCGTGTTTGACATACGGTGATCCTAACCCAGATAAAAATTTTTGCACGGAAATGCAACAACAAAGATTTCAGCTCGATTAAACCAGATAAATTGCTGGTTCAATTTCTGATCCGCCCTGTTCGATTTGTTTTTTCCGTGCTGATTTGGCAGCACAGCGCTTTTTTGATTTGGCAGAACTGAAAAAGTGACATTTGTGTATGTATACATATATATACATATACCCTGCAGTAAATTTGTTTCACTGCTAAATGATCATTGATCATTCTTTGTTGAATATTCATAACTATCGTTTTGCGTTGGTGCAAGCGTGCAAACTATATTGAAAAAACCAAACGAAATACCATCTAGGCGGTTATAAACCCAAGAGCCAACTTGTATTTCGGTAGGTTTTTTGACATTCGGCAGCTTTTCTGACAAATTTTTTTATTTGACAACTATAAAACAAATTATATTTAAAATAAAAAATATATGGAAATACAAATTTCAAATTTGCCTCTTGTAAGCTTCTGCTTTGGCCGTAAGGGGAAAGAAGAAGTCCGGAAGAAAAATTATACTGCGCACTGGCTTCTCCTTATAACATGGAATACGTAGATATCCCGCCATTTGAGTTTCATAATTTATTTCAGTAATTTAAATTCAAATTTCCAAAAAAATAATTTTTGAAATAGTTATTTTCATTTAGTTTGAAGTTTAAAGTCAATCAAATTGTTTTTGAGGAAGTATTTGTCTCTTTTCAACGTACAGAAGAATTGTTTTTGCGCTATGATAACTCTGACGAGTTTTATGGCCGAGCTTCTCTCCCAAGGCCGTAGCCAGGATTTCATTTTGGGGGGGGATTAACTAAAAAAAAACATTTCAAATTCAAATTACATACATATCTGCCCCGTTTGCTATGCTATGTGCATGAATAATTAGGTTTCGCTTATCACCCATATTTAATTGTTATAGCAAAATCCAATTAATTTCACCAAATTTATCTGTCAAATAAAATTTTCGTCAGCTGATTTTCAGTGCAACCAGCTACCCTGTCAAAGCTTCAGAGGGTAAAAAGTGTGAGTTTTTTACACCACTGAAGTGTATAATTTTAGGAAACGAAAACAGGGTAGCAAGTGAAAAACTTATGTAGTTTTTTTACACTAAATTACCACTAGATCCACTAGCCTAATAAAACCACTAAAAAAAGAAGACATATTCTGTTTGACGTTTTACCTTCATTTTGCAAACGAAAACGGAAAATTGAAGAGTGTAACAAAAATGCGCATTTTTTTGATGAAACGAAATCACCATTAATTTCAATGGTAAAATTTTAAATTAAGCTCTAACCCAATTAAGTTAATTATAAGTTTATGATTTTGTTAAACAATTTCTTAGACATGCCAAAAGCAAAACCGCAGTTATCTATATCTTCTGGAAACAGGCGCCAAATTAGGTTCAGAAGAAATGGGACAGTCGCTGAACATGCAAATCGTTTAGAGAACTCACGGTTGCGTGGAATGCAGAGGAGACATGTGGCGATTCATACGAAATCAGCATTTAACTACAGACCGGATTTAAACTATATGGAATATTCTTCCCTTTTCATGGGTCGTATGAGTAAAATTTGCGTTTTTTTGTAAGTCGCAAGGGCAAACATTTAGCTATATTGGAGTAGACCTTCGCAACGAGGTGTTTTCTCACGGTCAAATGTATGTCGCCACAAAACCAGAGTTTTCTTATACCTGGAAATGGCAACAGAACAAAGAATGTTGTGTTCACGGAAGTTTTTAATTAATGAACAAGATGTACCTTATTTTATGAACTAATTTGCCTACTAATGTACACAGAGCCAAATAATCCTCATAAAAATAAGAAGATTGTCTCTTTGAACAGCTTCGTGGCCCAAAAAGAGGACAGAAGTCAGAGACGAAGATATTTCCATAGAGATTTCTTCTTATTTTTGGGAGGTAAATCTTTTTAATTTTATTTAAAAGTATACCTTCTTACAATAAATAGAAAACTTCTTACTCAATTTTTCGAAGATATTTCCATAGAGATTTCTTCTTATTTTTGGGAGGTAAATCTTTTTAATTTTATTTAAAAGTATACCTTCTTACAATAAATAGAAAACTTCTTACTCAATTTTTCGAAGATATTTCCATAGAGATTTCTCCTTATTTTTGGGAGGTAAATCTTTTTAATTTTATTTAAAAGTGTACCTTCTTACAATAAATAAAAAACTTTCTACTCAACTTTTCTTTACGCATTATTGTTGTCGACTGTGAACCGCTAACTCAGTTTACATATGTATGTATCAGTGGCGGATCCACGGGGGGGGGGGTTTTGGGGGTTCAAACCCCCCCCCCCTTGTGGTTTATTATAGATCCCAAATTAATGCTCTTATAGATTCTGCGCCCAAATTTCCCAAACTGATCAAGGAAAACTATCATTCCAAAAGCAATGGTTGGACCACATAACATCCAAAATATGTACCTACATGCGAATAAAAATAGGTAAAAAAACTTTTTAAGTTAAACGGTTTTATGTTATACATACATTGCAATGTTTAAGATAAATGTACTAAAAACCAAAAAATAATAAAATAGATACAGTCGTGGGAATTATAAACATTTGCATAGACTAGACTAAAATAAAACCGGGGGGCACGTCAATTGTCTACAATCGTTGATTAAAATGTTTGTTTTGTAATGTTACACTATAATTAGGCAGTTGTTCAACCGACAACGATGGACGTGTGATAAGTAGGGCTAGAATGTGGAAAAAAGCTAGCAAGCTCGATTATAAGCGAGTTTTAGGGTTTCATAGTGGTGAGCGAGTAGTACTTTTATCACATGTTTTGTCGATTAAAGACAAACTACGAGCAGTGAAACGATTCCTCGTGTGAATGTCCAACGATAAACTAGTTGAAACATCTCTTTTATTAACATGGAGTGTATAACTATTGGAATTTCCATGAGCAAGAAAATAGTAAGTATTTTCCTCACCGTCTGCGGGCCAACTGCCTAAGGGTGCGAACAGAGTGGGCGCTGATGCCGAGCGGAGCCGAGCCGAGCCTATCGACGCTTATTTTCATGCGAGAAGAAAATTTGTCTATAACACAGTGAATGCGAGAATCAGCGCTGAAATTCTGTTTATTCCATGTGTTTTGCTTTTATGTCATTTAGTCTTATTTTTCATTTGTGTTTATAAAATTGCTGTACACGGTAATGGATTCATCTGATGAAGAGTATTTTGCTTCTCCTTGTGTGGTTAATGCAATTAATATCACAAAAGAATTTGGAGAACATCCAATTACACTAATCAATTAGGTGAATTTTATCATTTATATAATGATTTAAGAAAATATCCAGCTAAATTGCATTAAAAAAACCATTAAAAAACACGATTGCACGCTAAAAAGTAAGCATCAACAATGCAAACAAGCGCCCAAAACGCTTTGAAACTGTTTTTCTCGCACTCATCGGCTTTGCTCTCTGCTCTTGTCGGCGTTCACTGTGTTATGCACAAGCTTATTTGTATTGACTTGTATGTAACCAGTTTTATCGCACTGACAATCTTTATCGCATTGACAATCTCGGCTCGGCTTTCAGCGCTCACTCTGTTCGCACCCTAACGACGAATTAAACGATTCTTCTATCGCACATTAAGTCGATAATTTGTAGACAATTGACGTGCCCCCCGGTTTTATTTTAGTCTAGTCTATGCAAATGTTTATAATTCCCACGACTATATCTATTTTATTATTTTTTGGTTTTTAGTACATTTATCTTAAACATTGCAATGTATGTATAACATAAAACCGTTTAACTTAAAAAGTTTTTTTACCTATTTTTATTTTCTAGTTTTTAGTTTTTATTTCGCATTCTGTTTAATTCATTTAGTGCTTCATTATTGCAAGGTTTCTTGCCCGTTAGTTTATTGCAGTCCAACGCCTCTATAGCGACCCACGCGCCACCTATCGGAAGTTTTTTTTAGGAAAATATTTCCTTTCAAGGTAGTAATACATGTTCCGAATTTCAGCCAAATCGGACCATAAATGCGATTTTTGTAAATATAGCGACCCACGCGCCACCTAGCGGAATTTTTTTTTAAGAAAATATTTCTTTTCAAGGTAGTAATACATGTTCCGAATTTCAGCCAAATCGGACCATAAATGCGATTTTTGTAAATATAGCGACCCACGCGCCACCTAGCGGAATTTTTTTTTTAAGAAAATATTTCTTTTCAAGGTAGTAATACATGTTCCGAATTTCAGCCAAATCGGACCATAAATGCGATTTTTGTAAATATAGCGACCCACGCGCCACCTAGCGGAATTTTTTTTTAAGAAAATATTTCTTTTCAAGGTAGTAATACATGTTCCGAATTTCAGCCAAATCGGACCATAAATGCGATTTTTGTAAATATAGCGACCCACGCGCCACCTAGCGGAATTTTTTTTTTAAGAAAATATTTATTTTCAAGGTAGTAATACATGTTCCGAATTTCAGCCAAATAGGACCATAAATGCGATTTTTGTAAATATAGCGACCCACGCGCCACCTATCGGAATTTTTTTTTTCATAATATTGCATTGTCATCGGGGTTATACATGCGTGCAAAATTTCAGATTAATCGGTTGACAGGAAGAGGGTGAAATTTGAATTACTAAATTTGACCCAACAATAAAACAAACGGGGTGAGCTAAATAAAACCGTTTAAAAAAGTTCATGTAGGTACCTTTGGACGCACGTGCATAAAATCAAATTTGTCAAATACTATTCGCAAATTGCCAAATCGCAAATTTATTTTCTTTTTTTTTTTATCCCTATTTTTATCGGGATTGTACAGAATTAATTTAGTCAGAAATGTCTGAATCGTTGGAGAAATTGCCTTTTTCAGAGGCATTTCGGAATTCTTGTTTAAATTAATCATTTAAAAATTTGAGTATATAAAAACAAGAACAAGAAAAATTCTATTAAAAATATAAATATGTATAACCAAAATGTACTACATACATATATTCTTATTTATTTTGGCTTTAAATGCAAGGGTAAGTGAAATTGATGATCAATTTGCCACCAATACCATGGTATAAGTATACCAGGTAAAACAAACGTCAAGTTTTCGTCGCCATATTAACCACCTGACAATTAAGCAGATTATGACATTTCGTGCTGCTATACTCAATGATAAAAATCCTCCATTAATGGCATTTTTCACTGCTTTGTTTTAAAAATAAATTGTAACCATGGTAACGAATTTTTTCAATTTGAATTGAAAGAAATTTTTTCAATTTGAAAAAATTACACATCCTGCAGTAAATTTGTTTCACTGCTGAATGATCATTGATGATTCTTCTGAGTACAATTTTTATTATTATTATTTTTTTTTTTTTTTGAAAAAAGCAAACCATTTATATGAAAAATTCAGCAGTCTTTATTTGAAAGTACTCACTGATGCCTCCTCAGTCATAGATGAATTTCATCAGTAATTCATAAAAGATTCATTTCGGATTTTTACTTCGCAGAATATCAGTTTGGCCGTACTACAAAGTAGCCCCTTTCCGGTATTCTCGGCTTACTTATGTATACATACATGTATATACATACATACGTTATACATGTTATTTAGATATTGTTAATTTGGAGGGTTTTGATTTTGTTGTGTTTAAGGTGCGGGAAATGGCGCAACTAGTATATAGAATAATAATAGTAGGTGGTATTAGTCCATATTTTCACCAGCGCACATAGGTAGATTTTCAAGTTTTATGCGGCCAAAAATATTTTATTGTCTACATCTATTCCAAATTGCTTGTTTAATGCAAAATTTTAATAATTTGAGTTAAAAGTCGATTTTATTGAAAAATATATACAGTGACTCAAAAAAAAATCATACGCCAAAGTTTTTAAATTTATTTCAAAGAGTTCTGTCGAAAATTTTACTTTCTTATTTTAGTTTAAAAATATAGAAAATTGTTCAATAAAAATCGTTTTAAGCAGGATTTCTGAGCTTATAGAAAAAATCTGAAAAATCGTAGAAATATCTGAAAGTGGATTAAAAATTTCAAAGCAAGGCCATAATTTATAGAAGATTTTGAGGAGATTTCTAAGAGTACTGTTATGTAGCCAACCCATTTTAGTGTAAAAAGTGAAATTCTCAATGCTGTGAAAAATTCCGTCAATTTTAGAAGTTTTTTTCTGTAGGGTGTAGGGTGAGACCGTTCCAATTAAAATTTCCGAAAAGCCAATGAAAATTTTCAAAAAGTTGAATGTTGCATATTGTTATATTAAAATTGAATGAGCTGCAAAATTGCATACTCAAAACTCTTCTAAAAAATGTAGCTTTAGGATTCTTAGCCCCTTTTTATGATAAGTATTTCCTTGACTTTGAAAAATTGGAAACACTAAAAATACGAAAGCAGGTAATTTTCCAAATAGGCCAATTTTTAATCCATTGTTGATAATTTCTGGCTTTGCATTTTTCCGTAGAGAAATTGACGGGTAATCGATCGGAGGCGATAATATAACTAAATTGCTTTTGAATTAAAAAATTAACAATATTTTTTCAAGAAAGGCCGATATGCTTGAAAGCTTCAAAATGGTGGGTCTTTTATTATGCTAGGTTGACGATTTCTTCAATAAATAATGATATTTACCTGAAGCACCCGAATCCATGATGTTTACTTTGATAACTGTCTTAAAACTGAAAATATTGACGTTTAAAAATGGGTTACTTAAAATACGTAAAAAAAAAATCGAAAAAGTGAGAGAATAATAAGTTTCGACTAGCGGCAGGGACACCCCCGTTGTCTATAAAAGCCGAGAAGACCGGTTTATTATCGCCCGGTCTATTATAAACGTAGAGCGATTTTGGATTTTGTATTTGCACCGATTTTAAAATTTTCAATTTTGGCCGCATAAATTCGTAAAATCTACCTATGTGCAGCGTCTGCCCTTAAAAAACATCTTCCAAAAAAAGAAATTTTCAAAACCCCCCCCTTGCCGAAATCCTGGATCCGCGCCTGGTATGTATATAAGACTAACTTTATAATAAATTTAATTTGATAACCTAATAAAAATAAGAAGAACGCCCTCTTTATTAATTCAAGGAGATATCAACATATATATTCGAAGATTTCTTCTTGATTTTATTAAAAAGACTATCCCATTAAAAGTAAGTAGGGATTCTTCTTAAAGAAAAACTATAGAGATATCTTCTTACTTTTGTTCTATTTTATTAGGTGGTTTTCGCTCTGTGTAGGTACCAAACGTTGTTTGATCCCTGCCATCCCCCCCCTAGATACGGCCTTGTTCTCTCCCAATTCGAGGGGTGCTCCTTTTGTTTTTCCTACCATTGGACAGTTTTATGCCGGCTCCGAACGGAGTCATATAAGCATGAGGAAAGCAAACCATTTATTTGAAAAAATTCAGCAGCCTTTATATGAAAGCATTCACTGATGCCTCCTCATGATGAATTTCATAAGTGATTCATAAATGATTCATTTCAGATTTTACTGCTGGGTATATGTTGTATATGTTTCTTCTTCTGCCCCTATTAGGGGCATTTCAGTTATTACATCTGGGTCTGGGTTAAGATAAATTTTTACTGAAACAATCCGGCTCATAATGAAAATTGGCTGCACTTGAAAAGAACTAAAAAGAAGAAGAAACATATACAACATATACCCAGCAGTAAAAATCTGAAATGAATCCTTTATGAATCACTGATGAAATTCATCATGAGGAGGCATCAGTGAATGCTTTCATATAAAGGCTGCTGAATTTTTTCAAATAAATGGTTTGCTTTCCTAATGCCTATATGACTCCGTTCGGAGCCGGCATAAAACTGTTCAATGGTAGGAAAAACAAAAGGAGCACACCTCGAATTGGGAGAGAAGCTCGGCCATAAAACTCGTCAGAGTTATAATAGCGCAAAAACAATTCTTCTGTACGTTGAAAAGAGACAAATACTCCCTCAAAAAGAATTTGATTGACTTTAAACTAAATGAAAATAAGTATTTCAAAAATTATTTTTTTTGGAAATTTGAATTTAAATTACTGAAATAAATTACGAAACTCAAATGGCGGGATATCTACGTATTCCATGTTATAAGGAGAAGCCAGTGCGCAGTATAATTTTTCTTCCGAACTTCTTCTTTCTCCTTACGTCCAAAGCAGAAGCTTACAAGAGGCAAATTTGAAATGTGTATTTCCATATATTTTTTATTTTAAATATAATTTGTTTTATAGTTGTTAAATTGAAAAATTTGTCAGAAAAGCTGCCGAATGTCAAAAAACCTACCGAAATACAAGCTGGCTCGTGGGTTTATAACCGCCTAGATGGTATTTCGTTTGGGTTTTTCAATATAGCTTGCACGCTTGCACCAACGCAAAACGATAGTGATGAATATTCAACAAAGAATGATCAATGATCATTTAGCAGTGAAACAAATTTACTGCAGGGTATATGTATACATACACAAATGTCACTTTTCAGTTCTGCCAAATCAAAAAAGCACTGTGCTGCCAAATCAGCACGGAAAAAACAAATCGAACAGGACAGATCAGAAATTGAACCAGCAATTTATCTGGTTTAATCGAGCTGAAATCTTTGTTGTTGCATTTACATGCAAAAATTTTTATCTGGGTTAGGATCACCGTATGTGAAACACGGCTAATGGCTTCATTCTTTTACTTGGCAGCACTGCTGTTCAGCTAAGCGCTTTCAGCTCAACGCGCTTAATATTGTTAGCTGGCTTGGTTTTTGTTATTGCTTACCATGTTATTCTACCTGATGGATTTTCAGAAGGAGCTGCATTACGCAAACAACAACAAAAACAATAAAAAAAAAAACCATAAAGTTAATTTTTAAAGGTTCACCAAATGTCTTTCATTCTTATTTATTCATAAGCGAGTAAATAAGCAGATGCTCAAGTAAAAAAGGCGAAACCAAATCGGTATCTAAGCAGTTTGCTTATCAATATTCGGTTATCTTCAGCCACAAATGGAAGCCACAAAATACAGATTTGGCAGATTTTGCATTTACGTGCAAAAATTTTTATCTGGGTTAGGATCACCGTATGTGAAACACGGCTACTATGTACCTATACCATATATTGCTATTGCGGTCTAACACATATTCTGTGGCTCACTCTGCCACATAGCATGTAGGTACCTTCCTATGCATCAAGAAATCGGTAGTAAATATAAAATGTACAATATAGGTACATACCTACATACCTATGTATGAGCGCCAAATACATGCTACATTGACACCCAATTACGTATTAGCTGGTGTATTTAGTTGAGTGAGTGAACAAAATTTTCTGGCTTGTGTGGTGTACCTACAAAATTTGGTGGCCTTACTCTTTTGCTTAGGTTTGGTGGAAAAAGTTTTGTAGATAAGTCATACCCGATATATACATATGTATAACGGGTGTTTGCTCAGAATTGAAGTATGTAGGTATCAATTTTACTTAACTGTACAATAAATACTGCACCCAGAAAAAAAAATATTGTAAAATCAACCAAAAATCAACAAATTTTGTGGTTAATTTTTTTCAACACGATGCTTAATGTATGCCATCATGTAATCGTGTAAATTTAACACTACTGTCAAGTGTTAGTTTAACAGGATGACAACTGTAGAATTAACACTAAAAAGTATTGAGTCTTCCTGTTAATTTTACAATTTTAACTAGTTAATGTTACAATTTAAGCTGGTTAAATTAACACGAAATGGTCCTGTTGAATTAACAATAACATCTTTTTGATTTTACCTTAAATTTATTGTTAAATTAACTAGAAATACTTGTTGATTTTACAATTTATTTTTTTTAAATAAAAAAACATATAAAACAAAAAAAAATATATAATCATCAGATCAATAAAGCATATTCGAGTACATCACCCGCACAACCGACCAAATTGAAAGCGTCCTTCTCATACGAATAGTTTATACATGGGCGATAGTACTTACTATCACTGGCACCGAGTAATGTCTGGCCGCTAATGCAACGGTATTTGCACCGCATGCTGCGTGAAAGACTCCATTCGCTAAACATCTCTTCGTGGTAAACATTGCAAACTATGAAGAGGAAAAAGAAAATATTGAACATTAAAAACTTTTAGAAACAAAAATGCAATCCACTTTTAACTTACCTGCGAACTAAAAATATAAATGGAAATATAAATGCTAAACTCCCATCATTGTCACGGCACAAAACTTTCTTTTTGTTAAAAAAAATAATATTAGTTTGTGTTTTGCACGAACAGCAGAAATTCAAACGTTGAAAAAATTGTGTATGTTTAAAAATAGTTTTGACGTTCTTTTTAACACTTTTTTAGATTATATTGACACTATAATCGTGTTGAATAAACCAAAATTCCAAATGACGTTTATGTTTGAACATTGTTTCGTGTTATATCAACCAACTTTTATTGTTAATTGTGGTTCTTGTTGTTTTAACATTTGTTTTCATGTTGTATTAACACTAAAATTGGGACGTCATTTTTCTAACATTTTTTTGGTTTATATTGACACTATCATCATGTTAAATAAACCAAATTCCAAATGACATTTAGGAATAAAATTTTATATTTGAATCATCTTGTATATTTTAAATTTCTTCATGTTGTATCAACAATAAAATTT
The DNA here is from genome assembly GCA_960531455.1 of Urophora cardui. NCBI lineage: Eukaryota > Metazoa > Arthropoda > Insecta > Diptera > Tephritidae > Urophora > Urophora cardui. Next base: position 149,467,575 of record OY482671.1, on the reverse strand, counting down.
GGTTGAATTTACCAGATTTTCAGATGACAGTTACAAAGCCAAAATCATGTTTCACACATCGTGTAATTTGAAAAATTTTTTGCTGTTTTATGTGTAAAGACCGATCGTGTTAATTTTACATGAATCGTGTTGATGATGTTTTTTCTGAGTGTGGAGAATTCCTAAATGAGCACTTTTTCAGGCACTTTTCTTCGCACATAGGTAGATTTTCAAGTTTTATGCGGCCAAAAATATTTTATTGTCTTCGTATATTCCAAATTGCTTGTTTAATGCAAAATTTTAATAATTTGTGTTAAAAGTCGATTTTATTGAAAAATATATACAGAGACTCAAAACAAAATCATACGCCAGAGTTTTTAAATTTATTTCAAAGAGCTCTGTCGAAAATTTGACTTTCTTATTTTTGTTTAAAAATGTAGACAATTTTTCTATAAAAATCGTTTTAACCAGGATTTCTAGGCTTATGGAAAAAATCCGAAAAATCGTACAAATTTCTAAAAGTGGATTAAAAATTTCAAAGCGCGGCCAGAATTTATAGAAAATTTTGAGGAGATTTCTAAGTATACTGTTATGTAGCCAACCAACTATAGTGTCAAAAGTGCAATTCTCAATGTTCTGAAAAATTCCGTCGATTTTAGAAATTTTTTTCTGCAGGGTGCTTGCCATATATGTACGTGAGACCGTTCCAATTAAAATTTCCGAAAAGCCAATAAAAATTTTCAAAAAGTTGAATGTTGCATATTATTATATTAAAATTGAATGAACTGCAAAACTACATACTCAAAAATCTTCTAAAAAAATTTAGGTTTAGAATTCTTAGCCCCTTTTTATGATAAGTATTTCCTTGACTTTGAAAAATTGGAAGTACTAAAAATACTGCCTAAAAAGTTAACAATAATCGGTCATATATATCGCGGCTACTTTCGAGCATCACTTACATTAACCAAGATATGCGTTAGAAATATAAACATTAAAATCAAATATAAAACACAAAAAAGAAAATTATTGTAGGTACATATGAAAAACCCTGTATCTAGTATGCTAAGTTTCGACCATCTGGGAGCAAGTGCAGAGTATGGGGTCGGGAAAAAAGCGATGAATTATTGTTCCCCAGTCTATTTCCAATATGTGGGTATGTTTTTTTCTGTAATTGTAACAACTTCACAAAATTCAATTTTGGCCGCATAAAACATGAAAATATACCTATGTGCTTCGTCGATACGCTTCTTCGGGAGCCCCCCTTAGGAGGGATGCTTACTTGCGGACTCCTTGCTTTGAATGGGAAGATGGGCCCAAACGGCAACGCTGGTTTTGGGCTTGAATAACAGTTATGGCAACCAAAAAACTGTTTTGGGCCTGAATAACCGTTATTCAGATTTTTATTTTTTTTTTGGTCAGCTATAAAAATCAAACCTATTTATTTGTCAATATTTCTGGACGATATTGGTATCAAATAAAAGGTGTTGAGCAGGGCTTTTACATAGAGATGTATTTGTTAAGATTCGTAGGTCGGGTTCCCAGTTATGGGTGAAAAAGTGGACCCGGTGCCCTGGAATGTTTTAAGCAATATTCGTATAAAATGAAAAGAGGTAATCAGAGATACAATCGCTGCTCAACACCTTTCATTTGATACAAATATCGTCCAGAAATATTGACAAATAAATAGGCTTGATTTTTATAGCTGACCAAAAAAAAAAAAAAAAATCTGAATAACGGTTATTCAGGCCCAAAACGTTTGTTGGTTGCCATAACGGTTACTCAGGCCCAAAACGGTTTTTTGGTTTTTATAATGGTTATTAAGGACCAAAAAAATTTTTTTCTCATGATAATGGTTAAATATGAGTTTTATCCCATTTCTCTTATAACCGTTACGTTCCTGTTTTATACATATCGCACGTTTTATGCAATAGGGATTTAACTCGAAATTTTCGATTCCTGGGATTTTGTCATATATTTCAATAACTGGGCCATGCCTTTGAGTCTAGTCTTAAAAAATACCCAAAAAGATAAAAATGGCGGAAATAAAAGTGATTTTGTAGTCAGCCGTAGAAGGAAACTATTTGAAATTATAAAAGTTTATTTGCGTTTTCCCAAAAAAAATTTTTTTTAGTTAAATCCCTATTGAATAAAACGTGCGATATGTATAACCCTTCTGGGGTGACCGCTTAGCACAAAGTTTTGCTTATTTAGGTCTTCATATATAATTTCTGAGGGTTAGATATTATCCGAGAAATGTGCGTTTATAGCTCCTAAAATTGTATTTTTGCCCTTGTTGGTTAGGCGGAATTTATGTGATATCTGTATATAGGTAGGTACATACGTATGTATGTATGGATGTACAAACTTAAAGTATATTTTTCTTACCAAGTACCTACATACATATCTGTGCCGTTAAATTAAATTAGCTTAACTCAAAATATGGTGAACGGAGAAAAATCGATTTTTTGTCAAAACTTAAACCGTTGGACCAATTCGGATTTTTAAAAGTGAAAACAATGGATTTTTAGTCTTAGAAAAGGAATAGTTTTGAAAGAGAAATCTTAAAGAAAACTTAAGTGCTTTTATTGAATACAATTTTTACGAAAAGCAGAATTAACTCTAGTTAAGTTTTTCTTATTGAATCCTTTCCAACAAGGTTTTTATCTCCATTTAACTCAAGTTAAGTGTTTTTAATAAACAGAAAACACAAATAAAGGTGCCCACATAACTCTAGTTAGGATGTTTTAATAAAATGATTTTCATACAATACTAGACTTAAGTGAAGATAAGTTACTTTAACTTATGCAAAATGTGTCTATTTGAGTTAGGATAATTTGTATATCTTAATAACTTTTTAACTATTATGCCGATTTAAATGGGGAAAAGACAGATCGATGGATTTTCGTCCAAAGATTAACACTATAACAATAACTCAATTTCGCACTATCTCGAGTTAGGCTACTTTAATTTGCGTGCACAGATATGTATTTAAATTTAGTTTTATTTTCAAGTTAAAAATATATGTAGGTAGGTACCTACCAATATAAACACCCTTTATTTGTACGCGTAGCCAAAAAAAAATAACAGTTTTTCCACAGCAACTCATTGCGGCTACACGCGAATGGCCTCCCACTGACAACGATTCGTGGTCCACCGAAAATATGCTAAAGGTACCCATGTACCTATGTATGTATTTGCGGAATAACAGTGGCAGGATTATTTACCAACTCCTGCCACACTTTTTTATTTTATATAATGTACAGTGAAAAGTCGAAATGTATGTACAAAGGTTATATTTTGTACATATGTATGTATGTAAGTATTAACATAAATAAAAGAATTTATAAACACCCTGCAAAAAAATGTGCGATTAATACCGAAAGAGATTTGTCCCGGATTGATCTCTTTCGAGAACAATCGGTCCACAATTAGTCCCCGATTGTTCCCGTACGGGTATAAATGTAGACTAATTGTAGACCAATTGTTCCCGAACGGGTATAAATGTAGACTAATTGTGGCCGCTGTGGTGCAGTAGGTAGAGTGCTCGCCTGCTATGCCAGAGGTCCGGGTTCAAACCACAGTCCGAGCAAACACCAAAAAAAAAAAATTTTTTTCTAATTAGTAAAAATCCAATTATTGGGTTTTTTAAGAGCAGCGGTCACCTCTCGGCAGTGGGCGGCATACCCTCCGAGAGTATTTCTGCCATGAAAAAGCTTCTCATAAAAAATGCATTCGCCGTTCGGAGCCGGCATAAAACTGTAGGTCCACCCAATTAGTAGAAAAAACCAAAAGGAGCACACCTCGAATTGGGAGAGAAGCTCGGCCATAAAACACGTGAGGGTTATAATAGCGCCATTGTATTATATTATATTATTATAATTGTTCCATAACGGGTATAAATGTAGATTAATCCCTTTCATCCCGAACGGGTTCAAATGTAGATTAATCGCTTTCATTCCGACCGGGTACAAATCTAGATTCCTTAAATGTAGAAATTTTACAAAAATATGCAATGTATTTAAAAAAATGTAGAACAACCGGTAAAACGAATTAAACACCCTTTCTTTTAATAACAATGATGAATAATAATTTTAACAAAATGTTGTCTAAAATATTCTATGAAAAAATCCTTTACATTTCGCTCATATAATGCATACTCAAAACTTACAATTTTTTTTATTTATTTATTGAGATTTTTTTCAAAAGTAAAACATTATATAATCTTTATTTATATATGCATGAACATTTACAATTTTTTAAAGATTGTTATTAAAAATTGCCTTGGCGAACAACTTAAAAATCTACAATTGTACCCGTTCGTGCTGGAAGCGATTGATCTACATTTGTACCCATTGGGGATGAAAGCGATTAACCTACATTTGTACCCGTTCGGGATGTAAGCGATTGATCTACATTTGTACCCGTTCGGGATGAAAGCGATTAATCTACATTGGTACCCGTTCGGGTATACAAGTTGAACAATTAGTCTCTTCATAGGACATGCTCGAACAAAAGCGATCAATTCACTCCATATAAAGGGATGTAAAATTGTATTAGTCGCATACTCCCTTGCGATTGATCCCGGACACGTCCCGGATTAATCGCATTTTTTGCAGGGCATATATACCTACACATACCCTGACACATACTTATTGTGTCACGTATATAAATATTTCACTCAATTCTTTCTTTATGTACCTACCTACATACCTACCATATAGAGATTTTCTTTTCTTTCAGTTTCTTACACAAAATTCATACTTTTCCAGGCAACTTCCTTCTAGTCCTTCCATTCTGCTGCAGTTGCTAATACAACAGCGCTAAGTTGCCTTTGGCGCAGCACACTTCAGTGACTTGATTTTCATACATAAAAGGCTCACTGTGCATAAATGGTTTGTATGTATTTTGCCTTAAGCATTTCTTCTGCTACTTACTTGTTTTCGCTACATTCTCTTACGACGGTTTTTTTTCATATAGCGTATCCTTGGCACAAACATTGACTGTCTTCAATGTATATATGTATACATGTATACATATGTAGCTAAGCATGTACCTACATACATATGTATATTAAGTGAAATAAGTATATACATATGTACATATCTAATCGGAAAGTAAATTAAACGCTTGAAAATTTGGTTTTTCCGGCGGCTTGTGTAAAGTGGTTCTAGAGTAAAAATTTTCCTGAAAAAGCATACAAAAAAAGCAGCATGTGATTTTTGAAGTATTCAAATTTAATGATTGCGTTTTATGTAATTCATTCTGCGTAAAGACACTACTACCAAATATGTCAATACCTACCTAGGTATGTAGGTACTCAAAAGGAAAGTCAACTTAGCTGTACTTTCTAATCTGTAAGATACAATAAACCTAATCGAACATGGTCCACTCTTTCACCCATAGCAAGTGTGCTGCGTGCGATTACTAATGAATTCTAAGTTCTTTGTTGCGCTGCTCTCATGTTTGCAAACAATTTTCGTAATAGAACCAACCCAAAACAAACACAGTTGTCGTTTACAAATCATTACATATTCTTCTAAGAAATAAACTGTTGTAACGCTTCTTTGAAGTATCACAGGCCAATTAAAATATAACCCAAAAACACGCATTTTGAAGTGGCTTAAAGTGAAGAAGTGGCGCTATATGTACAGATACATTTGTATGCCCGTAAGTGTGACCCGCGGTGAAACTGTTGGTTCCGCTTACATCACACCCACAAACGGCACAAATTAAGCCAAATAATAAAGCAAAAACAATGAACAACATTCGTACATATGTATGTATGTATGTATGTAAGGGTGCTCCCCAAATGTACATATGGAGACAAATTTTATATCATATTTCTTCGGTGTCACCCCTTTCATCTTTTTTTTCAGGCCAATATGCACATCGTATTGAAGCAGAATTTTATGCTGAATCCAGATATGAAATCGAAACTAAAATCGGATGATCCGTTTTCGAGATATAGGCTGATTTTAAATTTTTATGTTGAAAGATATTAAGAAATCTTACTTGTTCGTGTGATTTCATCGAATTTTCTTGTCAAAATGGAGGTGAAAGAAGTGCTTTGAATTTGCAAAGTACCGCTTCGTTCAAATCCACGTTTTTATCGAAATAAATATGTATGTATCTTTTAGTAAATTAAATGATGCCATACTTAGGTAAATAAATCAAAGTTTAAGCTCTCTACATATTACAAGGTGTTCACAATATTTAGTAAATTGATTTGTGGTTTTAAGTATCGACAGAAATGTTTCAACCAAGGATAAAAAAGTGGCAACAGAGCTTTTCATCAGATCAAGGTTTTTATAAAATTCTAAAATTTGCAGCCCGGCTCACTTTCAACCATCTTTGCATCTTTGCAGTGGCGGTAGAGTATGAATAGAAATAATAACTAAATGTCAAGCAAAAGAAATGTCAAAATTAATTTATTTTTCGCCGCGAAAAACAAACGAAATCGAGCTAGAAGAATTATGGGGGGCAACTCGCGAAGTCATCATCTTTTTTTGACTAAACGATTTCCACCTCACTCGTCCAAAATACCGAATTTTCCCTTCTTATACAATATACGTTCTTTGGTTGCACGTTTGAAAATTTAGAACACGCAGTAGCGACCTCTCGCTTCAAATTATATCATATAATAACTGCTACCCTTCACTAGGTGTCGCGCAGTGGTCAAGTTTATAATAAAGTAGCTTCAGAGCCATCTGAAGGCGTAACAACCGCATATGCCGGCTTTTTTAATTTATGAATTTATTAAATACATGTACGTTATACATGTTATTTAGAACTTCAATTGAAATATCCTGCACTTTATGTGATGACATACATATTGTTAATTTGGAGGGTTTTGAGTTTGGTGTTTTTAAGGTGCGGGAAATGGTGCAACTAGTATATAGAATAATAATAGTAGGTGGTATTAGTCCATATTTTCACCAGCGTCTGCCCTTAGAAAACATCTTCCAAAAAAAAAAATTTCAAACCCCCCCCCCCCCCCTTGCCGAATCCTGGATCCGCGCCTGACTGCAGTGAAGCAGCGTTTTTTTTTTTCATAGTGCTCAAAATAAAAATAAACATTTTTAAATTTAAAATGTTTTTTGTTGAATTCACAATTTTACAATGAACAATTTTTAAAATAATAATGTTGGTATTTACATCACTTTTAAGCACGTGTTCATATGTTTTTATATTTTTTTGCCCTGAGTGTAGAAAGGATTTTATTTTATGATGAAAAAACTCATTTTTTATTAATAATATTTAATATTTTGTTGCAAAACCATTACTTCTAATCATTGCTTCAAAACTAAGAGGCATTAACTAAAAAAAAAAAAATTTGCGTACATATCCTTCGGAATACTCTTTCACTCCCATTGCATTTTTGTCAGCAAATCAGCGAAATTTCTTATTTTGTGCAAGCGGACTTTCCTTTTCAAGTGCTCCCTCAAATTCTCGATACGACTTAGGTCCGGAATGCATGAAGGCCAGTCGAATTCGATATTAATGAAGGAAGAAATAACAGTGACGAAGCGTTGCTAATTAGTTGACCGAAGCTGTACATTAGGGCGATCCTTAAAAAAATCAAATTAGCAATTTTCTTCGGTATCACCCCTTTCATCGGTAACAGCTCAGTCAAAGATATCGCATATAAATTTTGGCTCTGTTCGGAGACGGTTAACAGGTGTCGCATACACTCAGAAAAAAAATCATCAACACGATTCATGTAAAATTAACACGATCGATCTTTACACATAGAACAGCAACAATTTTTTTCAAATTACACGATGTTTGAAACATGAATTTGGCTTTGTAACTGTCATCTGAAAATTTGGTAAATTCAACCAAATTTTATTGTTGATACAACATGAAGAAATTTTAAAATATACAAGATGATTCAAATATAAAATTTTATTCCTAAATGTCATTTGAAGTTTGGTTTATTTAACATGATGATAGTGTCAATATAAACTAAAGAAAATGTTAGAAAAATGACGTCCCAGTTTTAGTGTTAATACAACATGAAAACAAATGTGAAAACAACAAGAACCACAATTAACAATAAAATTTGGTTGATATAACACGAAACAATGTTCAAACATAAACGTCATTTGTAATTTTGGTTTATTCAACACGATCATAGTGTCAATGTAATCTAAAAAAAAGTGTTAAAAAAGAACGTCAAAACTATTTTGAAACATACATAATTTTTTTGATCATTTGAAGTCTGATTTTCGTGCAAAACGCAAATTATTTTTTTAAAAAAAAAGGAAAATTTTGTGCGGTGGCAGTGATGCGAGTTTAGCATCATTGTCAGTTCGCGATAGTGGGTTTTCGATTTATATTTTCAGTTTGCAGGTGAGTTAAAAGAGGATTACATTTTTGTTTCTAAAAGTATTTAATGTTCAATATTTTACTTTTCCTCTTCATAGGTTGCAATATCACGAGGAGGTTTTTTAGCGAATGGGGGTTTGCGTGCAGCATGCGGTTTTTGCATTAGCGGCCAAACATTACTCGGTGCAAGTGATAGTACTATCGCCCATGTATAAACTATCGCCGGTACATTTGTGTTCGTATGAGAAGGACGCCTTCAATTTGGTCAGTTGTGCGGGTGATGTACGAATGTGCTTAATTGAAGTGATGATTATATATTTTATGTTTTATATGTTTTTTATTTAAAAAAATAAATTGTACAATCAACAAGACTTTCTAGTTAATTTAACAATAAATTTAATGTAAAATCAAAAAGATGTTATTGTTAATTCAACAGGACCATTTCATGTTAATTTAACCAGCTTTTATTGTAAAATTAACTAGTTAAAATTGTAAAATCAACAGGAAGACTCAATACTTTTTAGTGTTAATTCTACAGTTGTCATCCTGTTAAACTAACACTTGACAGTAGTGTTAAATTTACACGATTACATGATGGCATACATTAAGCATCGTGTTGAAAAAAATTAACCACAAAATTTGTTGATTTTTGGTTGATTTCACACTATTTTTTTTCTGGGTGTAGCGTTCAAAGTTCATACCTATTACCATAAGTGACCCCCGTGCGACATCCGTTAACCGGCTCCGATCGGATCCAAAATTTATATGCGATATCTTTGATTGTGCTGTGACCGATATAGGCAGCGACGTCGAAGAAAATCGCTAATTTGAATTTTTTAAGAATCGCCCTAACGTACAGCTTCGGTCAGCTAATTAGCAACGCTTCGTCACTGTTATTTCTTCTTTCAATAATACCAAATTCGACTGGCCTTCATGCATTCCGGACCTAAGTCGTATCGAGAATCTGGGACAGCACTTGAAAAGGAAAGTCCGCTTACACAAAATAAGAAATTTCGCTGATTTGCTGACAAAAATGCAGTGGGAGTGAAAGAGTATTCCGAAGGATATGTACGCAAATTTTTTTTTTTTTAGTTAATGCCTCTTAGTTGTGAAGCAATGATTAGAAGTAATGGTTTTGCAACAAAATATTAAATATTATTAATAAAAAATGAGTTTTTTCATCATAAAATAAAATCGTTTCTACACTCAGGGCAAAAAAATATAAAAACATATGAAAACGTGCTTAAAAGTGATGTAAATACCAACATTCTTATTATAAAAATTGTTCATTGTAAAATTGTGAATTCAAGAAAAAACATTTTAAATTTAAAAATGTTTATTTTTATTTTAAGCACTATGAAAAAAAAACGCTGCTTCACTGCAGTGTTCTCTATTTCATATTCTCTTCCGGATTCGAAATTGAATCCAACGGAATTCTCTTCATCTTCTCTCCATCCGATTCTCAACTACAAAAATGTAGGCACCGCTTGTTCTCCTCTTCTTTCCTTCTTCGCCTTCACTGCTTGCTATCTCTATTTCTTATTCTCCTTTTTCTTCTTTATTTCATATTCTCCTCCTGATTCGAACCATGAAATTAACCTGAAATTCAATCCAACGACATCACATAGTAGAACATTAAACATTATATTGAAATGAAGTAACATATTTATACTTCCTTTTTCCTATAAAAGAATCTATGAATTATATGAATCATTGTAAAAAAAATTTAAAAAAAATTGAATCTCAGTATTGTTTTTGTTGGATTTCTCAGAAAAAATATTTTCTCACTAAAAAACTTTTAACAGTGAGCGAGTTTTTGATTCATTTTCATTTTTAATTTAAGTATGTTTCTTTTTAAATCCAAAATACATTTTTACTTCAAACATTTCATTCTTAATTAAAAAATTGAATTTTTAATTTAAAAATTTTCATTTTTAAAATAAATATGATCTGTTTTAAAACGTTCATTATGAAAATAAAAATGTTATTTTTGATTTTAAAATGCTGTTTTTCTATGAGTGCAATTATGTGACCAACTAAAAAAGTGCATTTTTGGCTTAAGTCTTATTAAAATGCGATATATTTGAGGTTTGTTAGAAAAGAAATTGGAAATTATGTATGTACATTTAAAGTAAGATCTCTGCTGAATAAGAGCAAACAAATTTTATGGAATTTCGGTGTTATTGAAGGAAGAAATGTCAGTGCAGAAGTGTTGCTATTTAGTTGACCGTAGCTGTATATATGTACATTAGGGTGGGGCGATTTACTAACCTATATCGCGCGATCGATATTTGGATTCCTCTAATTTTTCTGAGTAGAAAACACTTCCACGACATTTGTCTAAAACTAATTTTTATGTTCCGGAATTTGGTTTTTATGAACCAAGACGAATTTTTGAAAATAAAAATTTGGCAAAAATCGACAAAAAAAATATCCAGGTAAATATGCACATCGATTTGAAGCAGAATTTTATGCTGAATCCAGATATGAAATCGAAACTAAAATCGGATGATCTGTTTTCGAGATATAGCGTGATTTGGGAGGAGAAAGTGAGTTTTATCTATTACTCCCTTTCTAGGACATACAATGTTAAAAGCGAGTACAGAAATTTGTATGAAAATACGTAGAAGTAATAGGGAGTAATGGGGAGTAATCCAGTACTCGCAAGGGAGTTCCAATAGTACGCTATGGCGTATGAGTAACCTTGAATTTTTTTAGAGTTGACTAAAGTAAAAAAACAAGTCCCAAACAGCATACGTCTACGTTTTGGGTTATAACTCCTCAATTTTTGCAGCTAAAATTCTGAAATTTTGTATTTAGGCATTTATTGAACACAAAGCGCTGCCGGCGAAAATCATCGGTATCGGATGACTATAACATGGAGATCCCATACCGCGCTCTAGTTTTCCTATACAGGAAGATAAATTAATATTTAAAATATTACCTATATTGACCTATCTTTAAGAAATTTGCAAAAAAAATTTAAGATATATTGTACACAGCAATAGATAATCGCGAAAATATGTGATTTTCGGCATTCAGCCTCCATAACCGGAAATCAGGCTATATCTCGAAAACGAATCATCCGATTTTAGTTTCGATTTCATATCTGGATTCAGCATAAAATTCTGCTTCAATTCGATGTGCATATTGGTCTGGATATTTTTTGTCGATTTTTGCCCAATTTTTATTTTCAAAAATTCGTCTTGGTTAATAAAAACCAAATTCCGGAACATCAAAATTAGTTTTAGAAAAATGTCGTAGAGGCGTTTGCTACTCAGAAAGATGAGAGGAATCCGAATTGCGACTGCGCGGTATCGATTAATTTCCCTCCATACAAATCGCCCCACCCTAATGTACATACATATGTACATACATGCAATTGCACCAGATTCATTTGAAATTGCAATTGCAGTTTTGTTCTCTTCTCAAGTGGGCAATTCATATTTGCGTATGTATATACATATGTATTTTTGTTCTTGTTTACATACCGCTTGTACTTAACATACTCACCTGTACATACATACATACATACATACATACATACATACATATGTACATACATACATATGCCAAATTTACCCACGTATGTACATACCGCATATGTATGTATGTATTTTAACATTTGGACATTTCCCTGCAAAAAGTGGGACCACGTAATATGGTAGTACAGGACCAGGTTACGTTGTGACAGTTCCTAGTTACAGAGGTGGTCCAAATATATGAAAAAAATATGGTTACATTAACATTGCGATGTCATTGGACATGACCACCCCTGCTTCACCGCTGCATAACAAAAGACTATATAAAAAACCACCCCATTTGGGCCATATACTAATCTGCTTACAGTGGACCACGTTTTAAACTACATCCCAATACCCTAGACCGAGCCAAATTGCCGACCAACCACGAATTAGTTGGCGGCGAACGACAATTTACATTCGATGTGGTCCTATGCAGCATAACATGTAACCAAGTCCGTAACCACGTCCCTTCAGAACTACTTTAAAGCCCCGTCCCATTGGACTACCTGATCCTCAAATTTTTGAAGGGTTATTTCCATACATACATACCTACCTACATATGTATGTTGCCTTCTATTTTATTCGCTTTTGTTGATTTTTCTCTCAGTTGGTATTCGTAATTGTTAATTGTTGCGGATTTCCATTCTGACACATTTGTCAACCTCAGCGACAATGACAAACGGGTAACCTCCGAGACGTGCATGGGGGCATTGACACAGTAAGCACTTGAAAGTGAAACGTGCACATATATATGTATGTACCTACAAACCCAATAAACACAGTTCTCGTCAGATTCGCTTTCTCTGATTATATTATCGCGGCAATAGTTCGCGGCGATAGATCGGCGAATCCGAATTCGTAGGCATGTCACCTATCACTAGCGATTCGAGAATTTGTTCATCCTCGCACCACTGGCGATTCGAATTTTTTATCATTAGCGATTCGAGAATTTTTAATTTCTCTGATCGTTGGCGATTCGAAAATTTGTTCATTAGCGATTCGAGATCTTTTTATAAATGGCGTTTCGAAAAATTAAAAGTTCAGAGTTTGGTTTACTGGCTTTTTATGAAGAAAGTTTAACATTCATGAAATAACAAAGGCTTTTCAAATAAATTTAAGCAGTAAATAAAGTCCCCTTATTTAAAAAATTTTGAATTGGTTTTTCTACGTACTCGTATCTATTTGATTATAAACCGATTTGATCAACTTTCGCGAACTCGCCTGGAATTCGCCACGATAACATCTGCGGAACTGTGATATTCGAGTTCAGGTATAAATTTCAGAACTATAATAACACTGCTCTACAGCCAAAAAATACTCTAAGCGCGACCATCCTATCTATATGTAAAATCGGTCGCTGATTCCGAAAATCTGGTTCATTTTTAATTCTATGGGAAGGTTTTTGAGATATCGGCAATTTACCGTTATTTGGCCAATTGGTCCACTTAATCCTGTATGCCTCTTTAACACAGTGTGCTATCTTCCTTGGGCTAACACAAAACGAAAGAAAATAAAATTAACTTTTCATGGCTCCTATAACATTTTTTCCTAACTCTTATAGTTTCTGAAATATTGACGATTCAATTTGAATTTTTTCGCTTTTTAACGATTTTTTGAAGAAAAAATTGACTTTGTCAGACAATATCTTTAAAACCAATGTTTTCACCTTCGGTTTTACTCCTTTGCGTGAAGCTCCATTTTATTACCAAAAAAATAAGCTATCAACGAAGAAAATCCATGGTAAAATGGAAAAGTTATAGGCGATCATGTAAATTAAGCCAAATCGCGCAATGCCGCTATACGGTACATTCTATGCATATTGTACCAATACCTAAACAGCTGCAGTAGCAGCACATTGGCAGCGCAGTAGATGCAAGCCCATTTACGGGTATAACATGCATAAAATATACCCGTTTAGAGGCATTGCGCGACTTGGCTGTATTTACTTGATCGCCTATAACTTTTCCATTTTACCATGGATTTTCATCGTTGATAGCTTATCTTTTTCCCAATAGAATAGAGCTTCAGGTAAAGGAGTAAAACCGAAGGTGAAAACATTGGTTTTAAAGATATTGCCTGACAAAGTCAATTTTTTCTTCAAAAAATCGTTAAAAAGCGAAAAATCGTCAATATTTCAGAAACTATAAGAGCTAGACAAAAATGTTATAGGAGCCATGAAAAGGAAATTTAATTTTCTTTCGTTTGGTGTCATCATAAGGAAGATAACTCACTGTTTTAAAGAGATATACTGGATTAAGTGGAGCCATTGGCCAAATAACGGTAAATTGCCGATATCTCAAAAACCTTCCCATAGAATTAAAAATGAACCCGATTTTCGGAATCAGCGACCGATTTTACATATAGATAGGATAGTCACGTCCAAAGTACAGACAAAAAATTTCATTTTGTGATCCAGTGTAATTATTTAGGGCAAAACAACTAAAAAAAAATTAAAAAAATTATATCGCGAAAATTGATTTTCTCGAACTTGCCGCGAACTCGAGGCGAGTCCGAGAAATTACATTCGCGAAAATCTGCTTTCGCGAACTCGCCTCGAATTCGCCGCGATATCATCCTCGCGTGTGTGTTTATTGGGAACAAACAAATATGCACACAACAAAAAATGTAGCGTATGTATGTATGTAGGTATATGAAAAGTTTTTAAACAAAAGAACATTTTCGTCGTCGTTTTTAGCAAAGTTCTAAGTTTGCCGCGGGCTATTTATGAAGCACTTCTATATGCAGTATGTACATACATACATATGCACTTTTTGAACAGATTTTCCTATTATTCATAATCATACGTCCGTCTGTAAAGCTCAATTTTCAGAGCTTACGAAAAAAATGTATGTCCCCTCAAAAAAAAAGAGGAATTTAAGCCGGTAAGTTAGTGTGCAGAAGCAAGTCCGAAAATGTGTGTTCTTGTTTCCTTTTTGAAGCATTAGGCACAACCAGTGGTGCCAGATCGAGGGAAATTTCCCTTTTTGAGGGATATTTCACTACAAAATCTTTTGACAGGAAAAAAGAGGAATTTTTTAGCCTTTATATGGAGTGCATTGATCGCAGTTGTTCGAGCATGTCCTATGAAAAGACTAACTAGGCTATTCTGGCAACTGTCTTTCCAAAGACAACTATTTTTCGAAAGGAAAAAACAAATTTTTCCCTTTGAAAGATAGTTGGCTTTGGAAAGACAGTTGCCCCAGAATAGCCCTATAATTGTTCAATTTGTCTACCCGAACGGGTATAAATGTAGATTAATCGCTAAAATCCCGAACGGGTACAAATGTAGACTAATCGGTAACATTCCGCACATTTATAACCATTCGGGAACAATTGGTCTACAATTAGTCTACATTTATACCCGTACGGGACAATCAGGGACTAATTGTGGATCGACTGTCTTGAAAGGTATCAATCCGGGACAAATCGCTTTCGGAATTAATCGCAAACTTGTTTGCAGGGTTAGTAGGTATGTCCTACATAGTAGACATATACGCCGCCTATTGACGCCGCCGCCGCCGCGCCGATTACCTTCATAATCGGCCGCCACCGCCATAATCCGTGAAATCGGCGTATCGGCGCGGCGGCGTGCGCTGGCGTGCCGTACCCGTATGGAGCGAGTGTGTACATATTTTCCTAGTTTTGCTAACTGCTAAATTTCTTCAAAAAAAAAAAGGAACAAATCGACGTGTTTTGACCTCAAGAACACGAAGCTGAATGCGAAAATGTTTTATTTTTTGCCGGTTAAAAGTTATTAACAAAAACTTTGGCTGTTCCCTACTTTACTAGCCTCAGTCCTAAAGAATTTAAGCTACTGGAAAATTTCAGTTCGTTGGCTTACATAATTTTTTCTCAGATACGGAACTTTTCTGGGATCTCTTCCATTTAGCCCTATAAAAAATAAAGGAGCTTCAACTAAACATTAGTTTAAATCTAGCTGCAGCAGTAATATTGTAGTTTATTTGAAAAAACAATCGAATTTAAAGTTTGTCCCTATTATTATTTCCAACCTAAATTATACATTTCATTATTTTTATTCATAAAAATTAAATTATTATACAAAAACCACCCCAGAGTCATTGAAGCATGTCCTCTCCGTGTAAGCATCAATATATGGTAATTATTATTTGGTCTTAAAATTAAATAAATGGAGAATTGCAAAATTTTTTCCCTATTACTTTTTCCAACACTGTATATACATATATTTATTTTAAAGTGCCTTATATATATATATAAATATAGTATGCATGTTTATTATCATACAAAATAAGCAAATGAATTTAAATTTACCCTTACATATGGATTTGTGTATATTCTTTAATATTTATTTTCTTTATTTTATATTTTAGTTTATGTAACAATTGTTTTTTGCTGTTAATAAAAAAGTTTCAACAATTTAAGGTGGAAATTAGTTTATTTATTCCATTCAGCCAGCGCTATTAAGGTAACTAAATAAAATTAATATTTGAATAAGGATTGTGATTTGTAGATTTGGGGCAGGCGCGCCGGCGCGAAAAAGCACGCCGGCGTCGCCGCCGCCGGAATCACTGTCGGCGTATATGTCTACTACATAGTATGTATGTTCATCGCAAAGCAATAAACCAATAAATAAAGTTGCATGCATGCAAAAACAGAATAATAAAGATGAAAAAAAACGCTTACGCACGACTTGTACTTCGATTACACACATGGGAGCCGTAACCGCTTTTTATGGTTTGTTTTCATTGATCAACAACATTTATTAAGTTTTTTGTTGTTGTTTTCGTTTCTTCATTTCATTCACGATACTCTATTTTTTACGCCTGCATATGAATACATATATGTATATGTACATATGTATGTATGTCCAAGAGAAAGCTAAATGCTGCTTAAAAATCTGCATGTAACTACCCTCCCCTGTACTACAATAAAATCATAGTGGTTCATCGGTAATTCGGAAATACTGCAACAAAAACTGCGTGGATGAGGGGAGTTTATGCACAACCGAATGGTTTTCTTATGAGTTTTGCAAAGTGCAAAAAATTAATGGTATTTTTCATAAAATAAAATCAAACAAAAGTCTGTCAAAAATTATTTACTCACATATACATATGTATGTACATATACAGATTACGCGAGAGACAAATAAAAAAATACAAATATGTATGAAATACACATACAAACCTACTTAACACAATTAATTTATGTGATTTGCAATTAATTGAAACCTTCGCTATCGCGGTTACTTGCCAATACCCAGAGCATCACCCCAACAATCTAAGTTAAAAGCCGCCCTCACCAGCAACAACACCTCCGCCCCTATGCCACAAATAATGTGCGCTCAGTGTCTTTGACATTTTTTGCTTCATTTTGTTTTTTTGTTGTTCGTTTTTGGAAACGTATTACGTGCGGTGAATAAGCAAAATAAATGATACTGTTCTTTTTTTGCTTAGTTTTTGCAATGAGATGGTGTCGTTTAATAAAAAAAAAAACTAGTCAAAGGTACAAACATAAAAACATGCATATGTATGTACATACATATCGTATGCATTAAGTTTTACCAATAAATTGTTATTGACTATCGGAAAAGCTTATTTACCTTTTATACTTAACAAGCTATTTGTAACTGCAACATAGGTACTACATACATATTAGGGATTCCAATCCCGAGATCGCGGGATCCCGCCCTTTTGGACACCCCGAAAATCCCAGGATCGCTAGAATTTTATCCCGGGATTTTTGGGATAAGATAAAGACAGAATATTCCCCTATTATAGCAAAGAAAAGTTGTATTTTATATAATTTTTAGTGGTCTCAGATCTGTATACTAATAGCATTTCCTATTCTGCATGAAAATTTTGCATTATTACATTGCACCATTATCAACATGTGCCCTGTGCCCTATAAATGTTGCATTGTTCATGTGATGAATGAAACAAAAATTATGCAATATGCTAAGAGCAGAAGATGTTGCCCCGTAGTCGGGCCAGTTTTATATTTTGTCAATAGAACAAACAGCCTTAAAAAAGTGTTGAGTCTGTGTGGAAGAGAACAAAAAATGTGACAGCCCGAAGAAAGTGCGACATTTTTGCCAGAATAAAAAAGTCCATTAGTCAAAGTAAGGATTAATATTTTTGATGTTTTTTTTAATAATCAAATTTTTTTGTCGTGAAGTACGCGTTGTAAAGAAACGTACGTTAGGTATTTTTAAAGCCTTTAGAATTCTTGTGGTAAAATTCATTTGATAATTTTTTTTATTTTTTGATTTTTGGTCATTTATTTCCCAAATGGTTTTTGGAATTTTCCCATGTGGAAAGTAAATAATGGAAGAAAATGCAAACAAAATTTTAATTAGACTTGATAGTTTTACATTACTCTACTAAAATTAAATACGCACCTGCATCCTCGGAATTCATATCAAAATATGTGCCTCCGATTTTTAAATATTTTCGGAAGTTGCATTAATTTTCAGAATTTTTCGGCAAGCTTGGAAATATTCGCTTAATATAACGTTAAATTCTAAAAATTTTTATTGGAAATTATCAAATGATCGCAAACCTTTTTATCCTAATATCCTAAAAGTACCAACTATAAAGGAAAATGTTTTGTTCACCAAATGTATTTATTTTCTTTGTTGATTGTGTTTTTTAAAGTAACTCTTACACAGTAAAAAATTATAGTTTATTTCTAATATCATTTGGTACTTAATTTAATCATTCTCGGAATTAAATTTGAATTTTAATGCCAAAAAGTCTTATTTTTAAACTATGAGAAGTTTTACAATATTATTTATTCCAAAATAGTTTCAAAATAAAGTCTTGAAAAGTATTAAAATCCTCTCTAAAGAAGTTTAATCATTTATGGTTTAAAAACAAATCCTGAAAAGTATAAAAAACTTTCTCTTTCTCAATTATATTACCATCAAAATATTTTTGGTTTGAAATCAAAACCAAAAAAAATATAAAAAAAAATTATCAGAAAAAAGTAAAAATAAAATCAAACAAAATGTTTCTAAAACTGTAATCCGGAGGAGTAATCAAATATACTCAAATAAATGGCCCGAATCTAATAATTGTATCAAGTAAGTAATGCAGAAGATTAATTAAATATCATGAGATAAAAAATTTTGCTTTATTTTTTCAGTCATAACTGTGTAACCTAAATCAAACGCACGCCGTCAATTTACTGTCAAAAATTTCTCATGCCCATACAACTTGTATGGGAGTAACCGAAATTGAACGGCGTGCGTAAAAAGCAAATTCGACGCCCAATTTTTGTTTTGCGTGACAGTTGAAATTAAGCATTGTGGGTGATTGTTTGCAAAAAAATTGACACTTGCTTTTGATATCGTGTCTGTTAGGTACATATTCCACAAAATAACAAGATTTTCTCTGATTTTCTGTATTTTTCTATTTCTTTATCTGAACACGCACGCAAGTCAATTTCGGTTCAACGCATATGAAAAATTTGCGTGCGTGCGTTAAATTGACGACTTGCGTTTGATTTAGGTTACACATTAAGGCAGTTTCAGTCATAAGGCAGTATCACTGCAAGAACCTCGACGGTGCCGATATTTCCCTGGACATCTCCAAAATATTAGTATAAAAGTGACAATATGTGTATATAACGAGCCCTAACCGCCATAAAAGTGCATCAAACAAAATTATCGATTTCAGCTTTTTTATGGAAATCAACAATTTACTATCACATGCATCAACACCCAAAATTTCATTGTGAAATGTGCAGTTTCGAAGTTAGAGACTAAATAAATTTCAAGGCTGCATACAAACTGTATGCAAAACAAATTAAAAAAAAATGTGTCCTGTAAAATTTACTTTTTGTTGGATACACTTTTATGAGGATTAAGTCTCCATATATAAGGTACTTTAGTGTTTGCTACTACTGTTTTGGATTTTTATGTAAATAAACTATGTTAACATTATTCAATTTCTCATTAATCTTTGGGATAATGGGTTATTTGCAGTATATCCACTGGAAATTTTATGGGGGTTTATTTTTAAATCCAAAAAAGTATACAATTTATTCGAATTTTCGGATAGATTTAATACCATTTAAAATATTTTTATTACCAAAAATATTATAAAAATAATCAAAATTTGGTTTTGATTTAATTCCATAAAAGTATAGAGTTTATTCCAATTTTGGATTGATCTTATACCATTTCAACTATTTTTAATACCAGAAATATTCTAAAAATAATGAAAATTTGGTTTTGATTTAATTCCAAGAAAGTATTAATTTGACAAAAATAATTTCCGTCTCTCAATATTCTCTTCTTTTTTTTTAAACCAGAATGGTTTTAATTTTATGCTTTTTGGCATTGTTATATATAAATACCAAAATGGTATTAAAATTAAACTAAAATTTTTACTGTGTAAGTGTTATTAAATAATAAGCATGATTTTACGTCCATATTTTATTTTGTTAGTAATGAAATAATAAAAAATGGCAATAAAAATCTATTTTTTCTTTGCATATTAAAGTTGTAGCGTTTCTCGAAAATATACATATTTAATTTTTCAACCTCAAATGTGGGAAAATAATACTGGTCGACAAATTTTTTTAACAGAAATAAAATTCTACGTTTCAAAAAGATTTCGGTGCACTTTTTGAAATATTCATGTCCAAAGAGGCGAAAAACGCGGTTTCAAAGCATTGTTTTCAAGAGAATTGATCGTTCTTTCAATAGCTGCAATCATTTTTTAATGAAAGTAAGTAATTTAACAGATTGAGCAGTGAATATAGCAAAAAATCGCATAAATATCTCAAAACCTACAAGTATTACCAAAAATCCGAATTCAGATTCACATTCAGGGCACCGAAATCCTTTAGAAAAGTAGAATTTTATTTGAGTTAGAAAATTTTTTGGAAATTTAGTCGGCCTGTATAATTAATGTCCAAATCCCGGGATAAATCCCGGGATCCCGGGATTATAAAAAAAATCTCGAAAATCCCGGGATCGTAAAAATCGAAAAAATTGGAATCCCTAATACATATGTATGTAGGTATCTGTCGTTTAAGGAGCACATTCTACCGCCCGCACAAATGACGTTTGCCACAACAACTGTTACCATAACAACGACAAGTGATGCTTAAATATATGTAATGGATTTGAAATCCACTGAAATTGACCTTCCAATATTTTTTCGACTTACTGAGTAAATATTTACTAGTAATGGGCGCGTCCGAAATGATTTATTCGATTGGCTCGATTATTCAAACATCTCGAATGCTCTCGTTGACTTTCATTCAAATTCGAGTCCACTTACGAATAGCCGTCTATCGATGCAAAGGCTAAAATATCTCGGACTTAGACTCGTCTTCAAGGCAACCCTCAAATATGTCGAACTCGTTCATTACGAGTAGAAAAAAACTCCCTTTCGGAATAATCGCAAAAATATCTCGATTGTGTAGTCAAGGAGCATTTCCACTTTTAACTCGATTGTAATTTTGCAACGATGCCGATTCTCATGATAGTTTCCATTGCACGGTGTTTAAAATAATATAAAATTTTTTTTTCTGTATTGGAGCCCACACTTGAGACCTTATATTTTGAAGATGTCAGAGAAGAGTGAGAAGAGACTTGCAGAGTAGGGCGAAAGATGAGTGTGATTTTTGTTTTTTGAAAGAGAAGCTCACCTAATAATTCACAGGTGGTTTCAAAATAGAGACATTTACCTATTATCATCAGTCGAAAGCTCTTTAACCCTAATCCTCTAAAGTGAGCCTCTCAGTCTCACTTTAAAGTTTAAAAGCGAATAATTAGTAAACCAAAAAAGCTTTTTGCTTGAAATTTTGGGTATTCCTCCATTTGTGTTCATAAATTATGAAATAATGTTGATCTTTGGGCTATTTATTTATTTTAACCATTTTTTTTTGCAATCGTATAAAATTGTAACGAAAAACCGAAAGTGAGCCTCAAAGACTCACCTTAAGTATCTTTATCGTAATAAGCTTACATTTCTAGAATTCAACTAAATTTTGAATCCGTTGTTTACAAGGTTTATCCAGTGAGGTTTTTGCATTGCTAACTCACCATACTTCCCCCGGATTTTGGTGAATTCATCGCATTTCACCATAGATCTTTAGATCATATGATGTCATATAATTATGGAGAACGGTAAAGTGAGCAATATCAAAACCATTAAAATCTTATCATTTTCTGTTTACTGAGATTCTAAATTACGGAAAAGATGCGTTCAGATAGGGAAATGAACGATCGTCTGCTTTTATGCGTCAGTAATTTCACCACGAACGTTGCGTTTTAAAACTTTTAAATTTGATCGCGGAAAATATATATTAGAGGCGATCATATGAAATATTTATTCATATTCATTTGATTCTTAGTTTTTCTCATTGTGTGCACGAAAACAAATTTATAACAGATGTAATAATACCATTTATAATGAACATTCAACAACTACAAAAATGTGTGAAAAGTGCAGTTCATTAATATCCCCTATTTTATGAAATTACCTTTTTTATCTTTATATACTTAAAAAATTGTCATAAACCGTTATAAGAATGTATAAAAATGCTTCTGCATTCATTACTGCATAAATAAAAGTAAAAAACAAATACCAAAATGATTTGTTTCAAAATTTCCCCATAGGTGAGCCTCAGAGTCTCACTTTCGGTTTTACGTAACTTTTCAAAATTCGGTGATTAGGGTTAAAACTCTTGAGCAATTTAGAATTCAGATTTAGATTTAGATTCAAAAAAAAAAAAACTTTCAAAACCAAACCACTGTTCCTATTAAGTAATTTTACAAAGTTCAAAATTGAATTGAAACTTTTTGTGTTCATTAACAATTGAAATGGAAACGCATATGTACGTAGCACACAATATCGTTAAGGATATCGAATATAAAATTACACATGTCACACACAAATACATTTATTTATTCATAAAAAAACAAACCGTCAAGCAATTGGGATCATCATCATCATCATCGATTTTGGGCGCACATGCAACAATAAAAGTCTATCGAAGAACATACATACATACATATGTACGTATGAATGTACCATTGTCTGTCCATCAGCCATTGAAATTCGAGTGACCCATTCAATTAAGCATAAAAAAAATGTGAAACAAATACGTAAAATAAAAAAAAGTTTGCAACCCAAGGCGATTGCGAAAAATGGCATAGATATGTATAAAAAATTTTCCAAAAAAGGAAGAAAAATACTGAAAACAACAACAATAATGCGGACAAGCACAATGGAAAAGGACACTTTTGCCACTTAAGGAGTGCCGCAACAGAAACACGCATCACTTGTCATAGCCACCACGCCCCGACACCACCACCACAGTAACATGCTTTTACATACAAATGCTGATGCTGACAAAGTTAACGTACACACTGATATACATACATATGTACATGTATATGTAGCTATGTACATATGTTGTTACATACATACTTTCCTATGAAGAGTTTATGTTTTCGCGTGGCCAGGATATCGTCATGTCCTGACCGTTGTTATTGAGGTGTAATACAATTTCGTGCCATGATACCCCCGATGATGTGCAGAAATGGACACCTCCATTACTAGATACTTAAGCGATATGTGATACTTACATACGTATATAGGTACTATACATGTATATTTATGATTATCTACATGTGCATACAATAAACACCCGGTAAGGAGAACACTTGGTTAATTTTTTTTAATTAATGCTATTTTCAGTCTGAGGCCCAACTTACCGTGACTTACTTATTTCTTTTATAATTTTTATTTACCTTACGCCAATTCAGCTGTTTTCTCATTGCCCGCGATATTCCTGTAATAGGGCACACCGATGTGCGAGATAGCCACGCACGCCTTCAGAAGTTAGTTTTTGTAATAAAATCGGGAAAATTGTCGATTAAATTGACGTCACATTAAAACATACATACTTTGTCGTCATCTAAAAACCAAGTGAGATATATCGCACGTTTTATGCAATAGGGATTTAACTCGAAATTTTCGATTTTTGGGATTTTGCCATATATTTCAATAACTGGGTCATGCCTTTGAGTCTAGTCTTATAAAATACTCAAAACGATAAAAATGGCGGAAATAAAAGTGATTTTGTAGTTAGCCGTAGAAGGAAACTCTTTGAAATTATAAAAGTTTGTTTGCGTTTTCCCAAAAAAAAAAATTTTTTAGTTAAATCCCTATTGAATAAAATGTGCGATATGGATTGACGTGATTATGACGTCTTTCTGTGGAAAACATTGATAAAGTTCAGTTGCAGAAACATAGTACAGTTATTGCTTTTTAATCTAAGTAACAAATTTATTTTATTTCTATATTACTTAGAAGTTCCTTTGCCATTGCTTAAATTATTTTCAGCTTGAGTTGTAAATTTTCCAGCAAAAGTTCAGCGTTTCAAAAGGCATTGCACTTCTCAAGTGATGGGCGTGTCCGAGGTATTTTAGTCGACTTAGTGTACAAAAATCTTGAATGCTCTCGATGATTTTCTGTCAATCGAAGCAATCGCTAAACCATCTCGGACTCGGCAACAATTTTTCTTGCTTTAAAAGTAACCCTAAATATCTGAGTAATCGAAACTACCATGGACTCTGAACAATTGCAAAAACATATCCAATGAGTAGTCATGGAGCGCGTGCACTTTTGACTCGATTGTTATTTGGCAATGATGGCTATTCTTTCGACTGTCTAAAACCCTCTGACTCACCCATCACTAATTTAAAAGCGAGATGGCAATGATTCATTGGCACTTTTGCATAAAAACTGAGCTCTTCGTCAAGAGACTCAACTCAAACTTAATCTCGAGAAATAACCAAATAATTTAAATTTATTGGATGGGGTTTTATTATTTTATAATTTTTCTATGAGATAAACCTTATTTGTTTGGCAAAATGAAGCAATTTTTATCATTTTTATGCATATAAAATCCCCATTTTGCAAAAAAACTGTGTATGAGCTAAAGTTCGATTTTTATGCATTAGGCCCATAATATTTCACTGAATTCTACTTCCGCTTCTATGTTGAACAGATTTTTTTTGGTTCAGTTGGGCTTAGATCTTTTGTGAATCCAATAGTTACAACAGAATTTTTGAACTTAATATATATATGTATGTATGTATGTACCTACACAAATTAGTCACTTTTACCGAGGGCGCACTGTTTCTACTGGTAAGGGTGTAGGGAAATTGTTATTACAATGGCGCACAAACGTTTATTATACTGATCACCACGAGTATGCGGACAACCCGCTCTCTATCCACCCATGTTGTTTTTGTTGTTGTTGCGTTATTTATTGTGCGCTTTTTATCCGAGCACAAGTAGAGAAGTTGGCGGTTTAACATCGAATTTAAGTAGAGAGTAGAACAGGCGACCCGACCGATGGGCTGCCCACAATTGGACACATATGGCGGTAAAAGTTGGTTTTTTTTTCTGTTGATATCTTTTCATTATTCTTGTCTTTTCTCGTTCACTTTTTTATTGCCACGCTTGACCGAACCAAATAAAACGAGTGACTGAGTGGAGTGGGCGGTTGCGAGGGCAAGTTAACAGAAATGTGTGTGACATAAAGTTGCAATTGAGCCAATTTGTAAAATGCGAAAAGGACATTAATACACTTGAAAGTATGTTGAATGTACTTACATACATACGTACATATGTCCGTTTACTTGGGTGTGCAAAAAATGTATCTATTTAAGCGGAAGTGCACACGGAAATATTTTCTTGGCTGTGCAGGTGACCGGAATATTCTAGTTATTGTGTAGGTACATACTTAAGTACTAACTGCAAAGAAAATATTTTCGCAGACAATGGAAAAATTTAAGAACATTTTCAAAGTATGTACCCAATTCCTTGTTGGTTTAATTTTTTTTTTTTTAAAGTACCTACAGAAAAAGGGTTGATTTTGAAAAAGTCGGCATTTCGTATAAAGCTTTAAACTAGTAGTGGGACTTTTTTCGAATAATATTCGAATAAATATTATTCGAATAAACGAATAATAATATTCGTGGGAAAAAATTCGAATAATACTATTCGAATAGTAGTATGTATGTACATGCGTAATTTGGGAATTCCACTTGCCTTCGCGCAAGCCAGAGTACGTATACATATGTACATACATATGGATGTACTTGCAAAAGCAAAAACATACATACATACATTCAATAGCTATTCGCGAATAGTGGTATTCGAATAGTGATATTCGAATAGTACTATTCGAATAGTATTTATTCGAATATACGAATAAATTATTAGAATAAACATTATTCGAATTACGAATACCTTTCGAATAAAAGGATTTTTTATTCGAATAATTTTTATTCGAATAGTCCCATCCCTACTTTAAACCGAATCAATCGACAAAATAGCTAAACACTTACTTCGACATTTACAAAACATCTCAAAGTAAGCCTTTTGTCATCGAAACGAGTCGCTTGTTTCAAGCTTAAAATTCGGATTGCAAAAAATGTTTTTTGCAAGTTAGGTTAGGTTTTCATTGCCGACATTATCTACTATATAAATTGTAGGGGGTTTTTTTATGAGGAAATGGCTCAAAACTACTGGTCGGATTACTGCCAAACTTTGACAGTTTATTCTTTGGAGATGTCCGCTCGACATAGACTATATTTCTCAACGCTAGATGGCTCTGCATTCGCAAAATCACCATGTTTGATCCGATTCTGTTCGTTTTTGACACGTATGTTTGTTATGTAATCAAAAACTCTGTCACAAAACATTAACCCGCTAGGTGGCGGTGGAGTCGAGATATTCAGAAATCCGTATTTATGGTCCGTATTTGTAAATTTTTGTAACGTATATAAATTTTTGTTATGTCCCGCGGACAAAGTCGCGGGCATCAGCTAGTAAAACAAAAGAAACGTCCTTACCTGTTTTTGATGTGTTTTTATTGTCGCTACAAGTAATTTCGGAAAAAGTGTCCCCATCCTGTTAGTGTAGGTGGTAGAAATGTACATACTTACAAATGCCTGCACGCATAAACATGCAAATGCAAATATCAACAGCAACAACCAAGTTGTTGTAGTTTTCTATGCAATGCAAAAAGGACTCGGCTAAATAAATGCGTACAAGCAAACATACAGTGAACTACACTGCGCATACGTAACTTGTTTACATACATACATACATACATACAGGTGAAACTAATAAAAGCGTGTTAAAAAGGAGCATAATGTTATGTATAGATATATATGTACATATATATGGCCGCTGTGGTGCAGTGGGTAGAGTGCTCGCCTGCTATGCGAGAAGTCTCGGGTTCAAACCACGGTCCGAGCAAAACACCAACAAATTTTTCTAATTAGTAAAAATCTAATTATTGGGTTTTTTAAGAGCAGCGGTCACCTCTCGGCAGTGGGCGGCATACCCTCCGAGAGTATTTCTGCCATGAAAAAGCTGCTCACAAAAAATGTATTCGCCGGTCGCAGCCGGCATAAAACTGTAGGTCCACCCAATTAGTAGGAAAAACATGAAGGAGCACACCTCGTATTGGGAGAGAAGCTCGGCCAGAGTTATAATAGCGCCATTGTATTATATATATTATATATGAATATGAATAGATGTGCATATCTACATACATACATACATACAAATTATCCTCAACATACCTATCGGCGCACCCTTTATTCACGTTGCCCAACACCAGACTCCACTGGTATATTTAACGTTAACAGCGGAACTTTCGCTGACACGGCACACGCGCAAGCGATAGGTGACATCAATCAATAAATACGTGCGAAGCGCAGCATAAGCATAATTAGCTTTAAGTACTCGTAATGAGTGCGAAATGCTAAATGTGGGAACTGCAAAGTTAGCATTATAACTTTAGGCTAAGAAGTTAGTTGGTAAGAAAAGATTATTGTAAAAGTCAGTGTGAAATTGGAGCGCAACGATAGCGCTAATAAATCGCGTGTTGAAATATTAACAATTATGTTTATTTATTGAATTGGTGAACGGTTCACCGCAACTTTGAAAACAGAAACAAAAAACAGAAAAAGCAAAAAAAAAACCGAAAAAAAAAAATCAAACAAAAAAACAAAACAAAAACAAAAAACATAAAACAAAAAAAACTGAGAAAAAACAAAAATCAAACAAAAAAACAAAACAAAAACAAAACAAAAAACAGAAAACAGAAAAACAGAAAACAGAAAAAAACAAAAAAAAAACAAAAACAAAAATTTAAAAATAAAAACAAAAACGAAAACCGAAAACCGAAAAAAAACAGAAAACAGAAGAAAACAAAAACAAAAAACCAAAAACAAAAAATTAAAAAATTAAAAAATAAAAACAAAAACAAAAAAACGAAAACGAAAACCAAAACCAAAACCAAAAAAAAACGAAAACAAAAAGAAAAACAAAAAACAAAAACAAAAAAAAAAACAAAAACCAAAATTAAAAAATAAAAAATAAAAACAAAAAACAAAACCAAAAAAAAAAATAAAAAAAATCAAAAAAAAACAAAAACAAAAACAAAAAATTAAGAAATTAAAAAATAAAAACGAAAACAAAAAACAATAACATAATAGTAGCAGGGACAATAACAACAAAAAATTTGTCGTTTTCGATTCGCCATCACACAAGCGAGGTCGGCTCGAACAAAAATGTTTGAATCCATAATGAGTAGTAGCCATACTCGCTAACTTGTCGATAAAAATTTCCTTCTGCTCGCTATCATTCACATATAAATTTGACAGAAGGAAATTTATAACCAGCAGAGAAATTGTGAATCGAAAGCGGCTATTATAAAAAACTATAGTCGCATTTTAATCCCAAGAAAACCAAAAAAGGAATAAATATCCGATTTACACATCAACGTTCATGAGTACACGTTACTTACGCTTAATTTTTTTACGTTGCTTTTATCACTTTCCTTATTTCACAAAAAATCTCCATTTTAACTTGTTTGTTCAGAAATCAAAACTAAAATGACATACAAATATTTTTTTTTTTGTTTGCGCCGAAAAATAGATAACAGTAAATTTTGTTACTAGCCGTGAATATTCGCAAACGCTTACAATACCAAAGATTTTGTAAATGTCGCTTGCAAAATCCTTATTCATACAAGCTTATTTTAAGTTTGGTTTACAACGCTTACATTAGCCCAATTAGCAAGCTTATTTTAAGTGTTATTTGAAAAACCCTTACCAGATTGCTTATTAGGATGGTAACTGGAATGCAACATCCCTACACAAGGTTTTTTACTATATTTTTTGTGTATATATGTACCTACATATGTAAAAGAATGGGCATTTCTCAACTACCACTCAAATTGAGTGGTATATCTACATGTATATCTACATACGGAAAATGCTTTTATCAAAGCGTGTTTATCTT
This sequence comes from Urophora cardui, assembly GCA_960531455.1. Lineage (NCBI taxonomy): Eukaryota > Metazoa > Arthropoda > Insecta > Diptera > Tephritidae > Urophora > Urophora cardui. The sequence continues at coordinate 149,438,414 of OY482671.1, read as the reverse complement.
TCTTTGCTTCTTATTTACCTAAAATTTCTCACCCGTGGCTAAGTATTTAAAAGTATACCACCGGAACTCATCTCCTTCCGGAGGACGTGCTGTGGCGGTCCAATGGAATGGGTTACAAATTGAAACGTTAGAAAAATTTTCATATGCAGATATGTATGTACATTGGTAGACTGATATACCCTGCAGTAAAATTCCGCAATGAATCCTTAATGAATCACTGATGGAATTCACCTATGACGAGGAGGCATCAGTGAATACTTTCATATAAAGACTGATGAATTTTTCATATAAATGGTTTGCTTTCCTCAGAAAAAAAAACAAGAACAAATAAAAATATACTGAGTTATGACGACAGTGATGAATATTCAACAAAGAATCATCACTGATCCTTCACAAGTGAAACAAATTTACTGCAGGGTATATGTAAATACACACATATGTACATTGTACATATGTATATTTATTTTATAAAGTTTTCGAAAAGTTTTTCTATTAGAAAAAGGACAGAAAACTTAAAAACAAAATACACCAGTTACATACATATATACATATATTCCCAGCAGGCCCAAAGATCTACAAATCATCAATACTTTCCTCATTACATTTCCTTCAGGGAAGATAACAACTTCGATAACTATGTCCCATGACTATCGCACGAGGATGGCCACCTTCGCATAAATAAATTTGTATAGTAAAACAGCAATGAAACTAAAGCTTCAGGCTTTTTTCTTATGGTCATTATTATGGTCGTTATTATACTCTTGTTAGGTATTCAGCATGAATTGTAACAGTATTGTAGTGCTGAATATACAGCTGCCTACCATCTAACTTTTTTATGTACTTCATTCGTATAAATTTTTCTGTTTCGGCTTACTCTTCTTAACTCCAACTTTAGTCAGTGAAGAAATGAGCTGTGCTCAATTTGTACGTGCCATTCAACATACTCTAGGAGTATCCGCGGCATATCTAACAAAAGCAAGTATCCTGGCATGAAAAAAAATTGTATCACCTCATAAATGGGCCTAGTGGGTTAGAATATGTACCCATGAAATACGTTATAAGCACTTTCCATTTGCTGTGATATTTGCGTTGAATATATTTAACCCTCGAGTACTCGCGCCTCGTAGAGTAACACGGATTCTCGCGCATGAGCATTTTGCTCACTCGCTCTTGTAATGTAATTTTTTAATGCATTTACATTGTTAAACATTTCCTTTTTGTCGTAGAAATATTACTAACTAATTGTTTTTGAAAAAGCATATTTATTTAAGGAATTCACCTTTTAAAATTTTAGTAAATCAATCGAATAAAACATAAAATGGCCATTTCACATTTCCCAAGTAGTACATTAACAAAAATATTTATTGAAAAAAGAAATAACTAAATAAAATTATAAAATCAGTCTGCGTTATGATTCACATTAATGTTGCTTTCGAAGCAAAATGAGCACGTGTATATTACATGTTCCTCGCAGAGTAATTTTGCACATAAATTTCACCCTCTGTTTTGAACGCCTATTTTTACTCCTGAGGAACAGCTCGCAAAGGCCAGGCCTTTTAGTATACTCACTTATGTTGTCCTCCTTCTCCAAACTATCGGCGGATTGTTCAGAGGTAGTGTTGTGATCACTTTTTTCTGTTTCGCCATCACTTTGTTCAAATAATTCATTTTCGTCAATGTCTAAGCCTTCGTCATATAACACTTCTTCCAACCAAGAAGCAAGTTGAGAAGAGGCCCTACTACAATGACGTCTGCGTTCCATTTCAATACTATTTGCAAATACAAATGAAAGTATTGGAAAAATAATAAATATCAGCGTTAAACCCTAGGTTTCCAGCAAAAAAGATTAACATAAAATACTTACATCGTTTCTCGCGCAATGAGCAAAATGCCGCTCTCAAAAAACAATATCCCATCTGAAGCTGTGATGGTGCACTAATGGAAAGAAATATTCGTCAAAGTGTGAATCACAACCATTTGCGAAGGTACTCTGAAAAAAAAACGTTGTAAATCTAAAGACTTTCGCTGTTAAATCAACTACTTTCCGCAGTTGAAATGTGCCCAACAACGCTCCGTTGTTGTTTCAAAGGTGCGAGCGTTGTTGATTTAAGTCAATAACGGAGATTGTTGGAAAAAATTTTCACCTAAAAATTAATTTTTGTTTGCATTTTACTCTTCATCTTCTCTCCGCTCGGGTCCCAACTGCAAATATGTAGCCTCCGCTTGTTCTCCTATTCTTCTCTCCTTCTTATCATTCACTGGTTGCTATCTTTATTTCTTATTCTGATTTTTCTTCTTTATTTTATATTCTCCTCCGGATTCAAACCATGACATCAACCTAAAATTCTATCCAATCATCACATACTGGAACATTCAACATTATATTGAATTGTAGTAACCTATTTATACTTCCATTTCCTAAAAAGGAATCCATGAATTATTTGAATCATTGTAAAAACAAAATTTAAAAAAATTTGTTCTCATTAGTTTTGTTTACAGTGGAAACTGTTGGGTCAAATACTTTTGCCTTTAAATCAACAACGGGGAGAAAATTGTTGCTAAAAATAAACTTTTTTTTGGATTTTCCTCTTCATCTTCTCTCCATCATTATTTTTTTTTTGTTGGTTTTCTCACAAAAAAATATTTTCTCACAAAAAATTGTTTAAAGGCAAGCAAGTTTTTGAAACAACAACGCCCGTTTTTGAATAAATTGTTGGATCAAAAATTTTGCTGTAAAAACAAATACTTTTGCTGTTGAATCAAAGACGGAGATTCAACAGCGGAAAGTTGTTGGTTTAACTACGGGTATTTTTTTCAGAGTACTCAACACATCAAGTGCCACAAATTCTTAGAACATAGAAATTTCGCGAAATAAAAAATTGCTTGAGCAAAATGCTCATAGCGCGAGTGCTCGAGGGTTAATAAATATTATTTATAATAACAAAGTGACCAGCGCCAGAGGCAAAATAGAGAGCTTGTTTGAACGGATTGTTGAAAGCAAACTCAATCGGAATAAATTACTATTTATGTATGTACATAATAACATACGTACTGTGTAGGTATGCATTGGCAAAAGCAGAACAAATCAAAAAAAATATTTGCATAAATGCATACATACCTACATACCTATGTACATACATACTAAGTGTACTCCACAATTTACTCAATTACCAACCGTCCCTGCAGAAAATGAAACTAAGTCATACATGCAGTTTTTCTCCGTCAACGTATCAACAGTAACTGATAAAAATGCACATGTGAATTTCAATCACAATCTAACTAAGTATATATGTATGTATGTACATATACCCTGCAGTAAAAATCCGCAATGAATCCTTAATGAATCACTGATGCAATTCACCTATGACGAGGAGGCATCAGTGAATACTTTCATATAAAGACTGATGAATTTTTCATATACATAAATGGTTTGCTTTCCTCAGAAAAAAAAACAAGAACAAATAAAAATATACTGAGTTATGACGACAGTGATGAATATTCAACAAAGAATCATCACTGATCCCTCAGCAGTGAAACAAATTTACTGCAGGGTATATGCTTGTCACCTGAACAACTAATATAAATATTTACGTACATATGTTTGTATGTGGTGAGGTATTAATTTAATATCAATTACTGTATCGCAATTAATGTTCGTAGCTAATTGAGTGCGTTTTTATACTGATTTTATAAGTTCCATTTATTTCCACTTTCATTTGAAAAAAAATTCGCGGTCTATGAACTCATTGAAGGACGTTTCTAATGCCGGAACGCAAACAAGTCTTCAAAGCTGAATATATGTTTGCATAAATTCGCGGTCTATGAACTCATTGAAGGACGTTTCTAATACCGGAACGCCAACAAATCGTCAAAGCTGAATATATTTACATATATATGTATGTACATATGTTTGTATAAATTCGCGGTCTATGAACTCATTCCAGAACGTTTCTAATGCATCAACAACAACAAGACGTCAAAGCTCAATATATGTATGTATGTACATACATATATGTATGCAGTTCGTAGAAAAGCTTTTTCCTCAATGAAAACAAGTATATTGTACATATGTACATTAGAGCGGGTAAAATTTTTTGCAACAATGGCACCTCGCGATTATGATTATTTGGGTCAATTCAAGCATTTTTCCCTAAGAAATCATAGGTCTAAATGAATTTCGAGCCAGCGATTTTCAATATCAAAAAAAGGTACGGAAGTGCCCTGGGGCGGCCCTCAAAAGAAGATATGAATGCCAAAAATGGATTCCTCGATCCCAGAAACCACCAGAAGAGTTATGCTTTATTCAACACTAAGAAAACTCAAGGTTACTCATACGCCATAGGGTACTACTGGAAGCAAAAACAATTTTCAAGCAGCATAAGTCTACGTTTTGGGGTATAACTCTTCAACTTTGCAGCAAAATTCTGAAATTTTTTATCTGGAGCATTTATTGTACACAAAGCGCTGTCAGCGAAAATCATCGATACCGGATGACTGTAACTTAGAGATACCATGCCGCGATTTTGGGCTAAAGAAAAAAGAGTGCATTTTAGTTCTCCTATATCGGAAGATAAATTAATATTTTAAAATATGGTTCCTATATTGTATTGACTTACATATCTTTAAGAAATTTGCAAAAAAATTTGAGATGTACATATTGTACGCAGCAAGAGATAATCGCGAAAATATGCGATTTGGGGTATTCAGCCTCCAAAACCGGAAATCAGGCTATATCTCGAAAACGACTCATCCGATTTTAATTCAGTTTTCATTTCTAGATTCCGTATAAAATTCTTATTCAAATTGATGTGCATATTGGGCCTGGTTATTTTTTTTTGGCAATTTTTGTATATAAAAAAATTCGTCTTGGTCCATAAAACTTAATTCCGGAACAACAAAATTAATTTTAGACAAATTTCGTGGAAGAGTTTTCTGCTCAGAAAATGAGAGGAATACCAATTTCGATGGCGCTATATCGATTAATTTCCCTCCATACAAATCGCACCACCCTAATGTAGATATTATTGATTAAATGCTAATAATGCATTTAGGGGGTGGCGGACAGTGATACTTACGTAATTATTGTATTAAATATATATATATATATATATATGTATGTATGTATATTAAGGTGGAGTGAAATCATATGGAGATTTTTTTTGTTCTTTTTTTGAACGTACCAGCAATGAAAATGTGCCTTTATACGAGTTAATGAACCCCACAAAATTTTATGGCGATAGGATGACGTTTTGAACTGCCCCCAGCCCCGCAAAGTTGAAAGCAATAAGCACGATCTGGTACAAATATGAAATTTTGAAAATTATAAAATCAAAGAACGAAGTATGAAGATTGATAAAGATGGCTAAGCTGAGTATTAAAGTTATTTTGTTTTTTTTTGGAAACAACAACAACAAAAGTTATTAAAGGTCAAAGATTATATTATGCATTTTTTAAATTGCCATTTCTTAAAAACTACTGAACCGATTTCGAATATTTTTATACCACTCGATAGGTATTATGATTCCCTTTAATTTGATATACATTTTATATATGAAAAGTAAGGGGGGTTAACCCCCGCAGGGGGTATTATGGAACCCACATAAAATGTATATCAAATTAAAGGGAATGAAAATACCTATCGAATGATATAAAAATATTCGAAATCGGTTCAGTAGTTTTTAAGTAATTGCAATTAAAAAATGCATAATATAAACTTTGACCTTTGATAACTTTTGTTGTTGCTGTTTCCAAAAAAAAAAAATCACTTTAATACTCAACTTAACCATGTTTATCAATCCTCATACTTCGTTTTTTGATTTTATAATTTTAGAAATTTCATATTTGTATCAGATCGTGCTATTTTTTCAACTTTGTGGGGCTGGGGGCACCTCTAAACATGCGAGTAGGTCAATAAAATTTTACAGGCTTATTACTGGGCTAGAAAGGTGCCGTTCTGGCTTTGGAACAAATTGAATTTCCAAAAAAACGTTTCACTCCACCTTAATGTATATGTATATACTTAGAATTATAAGTTTGTCACGTCGCTGTATGAACGACCATGAACCCAGGAACAGTGTGGGCACCCACAAAAAATTAGCACTAGCTATGATATGTACATACATATGTATTGCTTCATGGGTTATTGACTTGTTAAATGATCGTTGCTCAATTTATTTATTTACTTTTTTCTAACGGTATTACCTGATTAGATACAAACGAAAGCACATTTCATTATCACGTGCATATTCATTACCTCACATGGGCATAATTAACGAGAGCAAGTGCATGTGAGTGCGACTGAGAGCTTGCGAGCGCATTCACTATCGAACGAAGCTGTGAATGCAATCGGCACACAGAACATACCAATGTACATATTTAGAACATATGTTAGATTAGTTTTTACTATAAAAGCTTGAAAATTGCAGTTTTCCGCATCAGTCAGTAAACTGGCCGCTTTCAAATCGAATAAACGCATCAACGCGCTATACATATACCTATGTTTGTAATATAATAAGCACCGTACAAATAAAATTGCATTGTTGCAAATCTGATTGATTTGTTTGTTAAATCTTATTACAGTCACCATGTTGGAAGACTATAAAGTTATCGACACAGAGCAGCAAGATTCAGAAACACTTTCGCCTCAAGTAATAGACGCCTATCGGGAAATTGCCAGGCGTCATGCGATCAGTGATTTTAAATTGGATGTGAAGGCGATAGGTGGTCTAGGAGAAAACTCCATTGGTGCAGTACATAAAGTGCTGTTAATACCCACGACCACGATGCAACCGAACTGTCCATTATATACCATACTGAAAATTGCGCCTACCAGCCCAGCCCGACGCGCCCATATGCGCGTTAAGGATGTTTATGCGCGGGAAGTATTTATGTATACATCGGTTTTTAGTGAATTTGCCGCACTGGCCAAAGAGGACAACCAAACACAATTTACAATCGTTCCGCAAATGCTTCACGCCTCCCTAAAAGATGGTGCAGAGTTTATAATTTTTCAGGATCTTTCTGAAACTGGGTTTACGATCAATTCACGCACCAATTTACCAACATACGATTTGGTTGTGTGTGCTTTTCGTGCCATTGCACATTTGCACGCCATGTCGTTTGTGTTGCAAGCTCGTGAACCGAAAAAATTCGCCGCTTTGGTAGCACAAATGGATGATAATCTTTTTACCAAAGATATGGAGGAGGTATCATTGGAGTTTGGAAGGAAGAATGTACGGCGTACAGAACATATGCTTCAAACCGATTTAGATGAGAGCGGCGAAAGTACACCACAAACAAGGGAGGTGTTACAGGCCCTACAAAAAATTCGGACCAAATTTCATGAGATATGTTTGGATGCAGTCAATGGCGCAGCGTCGGCACCTTATGCAGTTATTTGCCATGGTGACTTCTGGAATAATAATATACTCTATCAATTTGATGTAAGTAATTTTCCATCAGTAAAACATTGTGTACATATGTATGTATGTACATACAATCCCAGCAGAATTTGAGGTAAGGAGGTGCATATTCAGTAGAATATTCATTATGAAAAATACCCTGAAACTAAGTTCAAAATTCATTGCTGAAAAAACAACTGAACACGCAGTGAAGACATCAGGTGTACTGAAATACATGCTATGGAAGTTCTCCTTGCGTATTCAGGCCTTTTTTCCTACAGAAACTCTCCCTACTCGTTCAGCAGGTTTTAGGTAGTTGATTTTCGACGCCACCTTTATATAAAAACGAAAGGGAAATTTCAGATTTTAGAACTACATCTCTACTGAATATTCCGTAGGAAATATGTGCTGTTTTCCAGCTGATAAATACTGCAGGGATTCCCCACATTTCCCTTTAAATTTACTTACCGGGACCATCCATTACCATCCGGGCCCACTACTTGAGCCATCTCTGGGAAACCGACTTAGAAATCACAATGAAAATAGCTATGTATTTGTTGAAGCCCTGATCAACGCCCTTCATTTGCTACCAATATCGCTCGGAAACATTCAGGAGTCATCCGGGTCCACGCGTTGAACCATATCTTGGAAACCGGCCCAGGCATCACTATTTAAAGAGCTCTTTGCTCAAGTTCTACTCAACTCTTATCTGGGAACCGGCCTATAGGTATCGCAATAAAAATAACTCCATGTTGAAGACCTGCTCAACACCTTTCATTTGATACCAATATTGCTCAAAGACTTGCAGGGTCACTCTGGGTCCATATTTGGGCCTGTGTTCCGGGAAGTTCCCATTTTTTTCGAAATTATATACATACATATACCATATCATGTGCGCTAATAACACATGAATTTATTGTGAAAATTACATAAAGATCAGTAGAGTACTTTGGGAGTCCATAAGGGTCACACAGCCACACATTAATTTTTATATAATAGATACATACTTAGGTGATTCACAAAGTGTCATAACGTCATATGTCATATTAAAATATTTTATGGAAATAGTTATAAAAGACTTTTCCGAAGCCCTGTGAATGAGTAAACAAAAACAGATGATCAAATACGACGACCCAAAAACATATCGTGCAGAGTTGTATTTATTTAGTACACATATAACCTAGAATGCAACAACAAAATATTATGACTTATGACGATATGACGCAGTATGACAGGTTGTGAATCCCCTAACTATGTATAAATTAATAGCATTTTCAGCAAATGTATATGTACATAATAGCTTTATACACCACCCTTGCAGTTCACCCGCGAGGAGGGCGCCATCGATGCCAAATTGATTGATTTTCAAATTTCTCGCTACTCGCCGCCAGTCTTGGATTTGGTTCATTATCTTTTCTGCTGCACCGAAAAGCCGCTACGTGATGCAAATTTTTCTGAAATCATGCAAATTTATTACGACACATTATCACGATTTATAAGCGACTACCAGTTAGATCCGAAAGTGTTGTATCCCGAAGCTATATTCCGACAACAAATACAAAAATTTGGAGCTTATGGTTTTTGTATGTCAGCATTATCTGTGCCATTTTTTGTATCAAATGCCAATGAGTTGCCGAATTTAGATAGAGTATGCGAAGCGATAAGAGAACTTCCCTCATCGTCGGATAGCTTGGATAATGTGAAAGAAACAAAAGATACAATCGAAGATCTGAAAGTGCAATCTTACAACAAAAAAGCTCCATCATCAGAGAAACAGACCGCAGCCGAATTGCTCGATGAGTTCGATCCATTAACGGAACGTACATTGCCGATATTCAAGAGACGTATGATTGGCAATGCAAGGGATTTGCAAAAGTTTGAAATGATTGAAGCCATAATGAAGTATTAGTGAAGTACCAATTCACTCAAAGATCATCGGAAAATATGTACATATGTATATGAATGTACGTATGTATGTGTGAATTAGATGTTCGTTTGTGTAAAGAATTTACGCGTTAAGACATTAGTCGATTTTTCTTGTAACCGTGACCTGCAAAAGAACGCCCAACTTGCTAAACTTTAATTGTTGGGGGTAAGTGGGAAAATTTCTTTTTTGTTGTTTGCTTTTCCGACAGGGTAGGACTGCGATGTATTGTGGAAACCAGATACTGAAGATGGCACATAGCCGAAACCGGTTTATAACCAAATCAAACTTGACAAGAGATTACGGAAATTCGTTCCACAATACATTGTAAGTGGAAAAACTTTAATTTTAGTTTCATAAAAGCACTCCACGTTAGAAGGCGATATTCGGAGTTGAATTTTTGCCATTCACCAATCATTATTCATTATTTTGAATACAATTTTGTTTAAAACGTTGTTTTATTCCTTGATTTGAAGAAAATTGTACATCAAAACAATGAAAGTATATCTTTAGTGCCGAATCATTCCCACTTTTCCATAATCTGAGTAAGTTGTTTTTTCAGTGAATGTAGGTACAATAATTAACAATTTTTGAGATAGGGCAATCTTTTACTCAGCCGTCGATATATGTATGTACAAAAGAATGTGATTTAAAAAAATATTAATCAAAATAAAATAAATTATTATATGTATGTACATACATATGTATGTAGATGTGTATGTACATATCGTGGTTTAAACTTCATAAACGCCTAACCCAAACTTTCATAACCTTCCAGCCGACATTTGTACCAAAACATAAAATTGAATTCCTGACGCCCAACTCTACGACTTCAGAGCTAAAAATGATAATAGAAGGACATTTAGAGCTTCCCAACGACCAAGTTTATGGTATGGATCGATAAAGCTGAGCGCAATGAGTTAAATTGTGGCAAATCTCAATTTTGGCATTTGGCGGTTATGCTAGTTTTACTTAGGCGGTTATGAAGTTTAAATGACGATATATAGAAACTATATTATATGCGATTTTAAATAAATGTAAATAAACATATAGAATAAATAATCCAAATGGATTTCTACGTTTTTTTTTTTTTCAACTGGTAGGAATGATTATGTATAGATAATTAAATGTATTGCATAAATTATTTTTATTTATCGTATTTTTTTCTTAAGAGTCTTTTCGATTAATATTTTGTTCTACTTATGTATTTTTCTAATTAGCAGCGATAGATTCACAGCTACAGAATCAATCACAGTCAGCGTTGTCACAGCCATCGTCATTTCAAGGAAAAAATCGTCAATTTCTTCCCAGCAGAATTGGAGGTAAAGAGGTGCATATTCAGTCAGGGACTTGTAACAAAACTCGTAACGAAACGAAACTCTTGTTTCTGGCGTTTCTGTTCCAAGAAACATTAAAGGATAGAAACTAAATACGAAACCAAAAGATTGTAACGTTTCAATAAGTAACAATACCTGTAACGAAACTAAATTAATTTTGTTCCTTGTAACAGATACAGAAACAAAACTCCTTTGTAACAAAAGTCGTAACAAAACTCCGAAACGTTTCCAGCAGAAACAAAACCTGTAACGAAACTAAATTAATTTTGTTCCTTGTAACAAAATCGGTAACGAAACTAAATTAATTTTGTTTCTGAGAAACAGTATCAGAAACAAAATTAATTTTGTTCCTTGCAACAAAAACAAAACCAGAAACGAAATTAATTTTGTTTCTCAGTGGCAAAACTATAAAAATTATTATAATACTATTTGCCGTACATTAGGATGGACTTATTATTTTTAGGTATATAATATATATATGTATACCTGTGGCATTTTGATGTGTAAACATCTTTGCTGTAGCTACGAGTAATTTCGGAAAACAGGTAAAGTTTACGCGTATCTAATGAAAAGTTTTGTGCAGGGCTTCTACAGGGAGCCCTATTCTTTATGATTCCTAGGTCGGGTCGCGAGATATGGGTCAAAACGAGGACCCGGATGATCCTTGAATATTTCTGAGCAATGTTGGTATCAAATGAAAGGTTTTGAGCAGGACTTCTACACGGAGCCCCGAGATATGGGTCAAACGTGGATCCGAATGATCTTGCATGTTTCTGAGCAAAACAAAACAAAACAAATCAAAATCAGAAATCAAAAATCAAAAATTAAAAATCAAAAACCAAACACCAAAACAAAGAAAACAAACAAAAACAACAAAATGTAACAGTGACAATGGCAACAAAAAATTATAAAAACGATAGTCGCATTTTATTCGATAGAAAACCAGTGAAAAAAGGAATAAGGGAAAGGGAATAAAAGTCCTATTTCGAAACTGATTACACATCAATGTTCATGAGTACTCCTTACTCACGTTTCCTTTTTTTAACTCAACTGGAGTTAGGAAAATATGTCAAAATTTACTAAGGCGAAATTAAAAAAAACCCTTATAATTTGCTTTATTAACTAATACCTATTAGAAACTTGTTTCGGACTATAATTGGCTGCGCGAAATGATAGATTGACAGAAATGTAATAAAGCTTGATTAATTAAGCAAATACACATTTTTTAACTTCACTTAAGATATTTTTGGATTTGAACAGAGGTCGAGTTAAATTCTTTTAAGAGAGCATTTTTTTTTTGTTTTTTTTCACTGTTTTTTACTGGTATATTTAAAAGAAATTGAACACGCGTTTAGATGGTTAATTAATATAATATATATTAAATATATTGAACCTGATATATTTTTTCTTGAAAAAATTTGCAGTTTGCGAAAAAATCATAATTTTGTCCCTTACGATAATTTCGCTCTCAATGTTTTATGAGCGCATTTGAATAAATGTCCCTTACGATAATATTTAAAAAATATAAGTGTCTTATCCAATACTTTAGTTGGTTGCCACAGGCATACATATATATGTATATTATATACCTAAAAATAACAAGTCCATCCTAATGTTCTGCAAATATAGTTTTTCTACTGAGAAACAAAATTAATTTAGTTTCGTTACGGATTTTGTTACAAGGAACAAAATTAATTTAGTTTCGTTACAGGTTTTGTTTCTGCTGGAAACGATTCGGAGTTTTGTTACGACTTTTGTTACAAAGGAGTTTTGTTTCTGTTTCTGTTACAAGGAACAAAATTAATTTAGTTTCGTTACAGGTTTTGTTTCTGCTGGAAACGTTTCGGAGTTTTGTTACGACTTTTGTTACAAAGGAGTTTTGTTTCTGTTTCAGTTTCGTTACTTAGCTGTGTAACAGAAGCCGAAACCGAAACGCGTTACAAGTCCCTGTATTCAGTACAATATTCTGTATGAATAAGTGACGACATCAGGGCAATTGAATTTTTCTCTGAAAGGCAGTTTTTAGGTAGTTGATTTTCAATTTCACATCTATATCAATACGAAATAGAAATTCAGTTGTAGTAGAACAACCATTTAATGGAGCATTCCATGGTTTGTACGGGACAAATTGTACGAATTTTTACAGTTTTGGATTTGAATTAAAGGAACACCAAAATGTTCACCAACAAAATATCTGGTGCATTATTACTGTCTAATAAAACTCTTATTAAAAGCAGAAACTTGCTTTTGAAATATTCGTGTATATGTGAAAAATCTTAAAAAAGTTATGTGTTTGCACGGGACAGGGCTGGTCTACCATGATCCTTGGTTTATGCGAACCAGGTGCAATTTTAGTCAAATTAATTGTATTAGAAAAAAATAAAAAAGTAAATGTGGTAGGACTAATATCAAGGTTTATTCAAACAACTAAAATATTAGAAATATGGTTATTCTAAAAGAATTAAAAATGCTGTAATGTAATTTTTTACATTGTTTGTACGGGACAAATGGTATACATCTTTACAATTCACAGACAAACCAAAAGGTTATCAAACAAAGTTTCTAGTACATCAATATTGTGTGACTAATTTCTAAACAAAAACCAGAAGCTTGCATTTGAAAAACTAGTGTATGTTTGAGAAATCGAAATGTTTGTACGGGACAAATTTACCATTTTCCATGGAATGCTCCTAATTATTGTGCTGAGATGGTTTGAAGTTTTTAATAATACCACTTTCATTCACTAATTAATAAAAAGATGATGGTCATTTGTTAGGAAAGATCGTCATTGGTTTGAAAAATCGTCAAAACTGCGAAAAAATCGTCAATTCGGCAACGCTGCTATGCCGTAAGTGATGGTGGTGAATTTCTAACCACACCATAAATGCAACCCGGTGCTTGTTTTGCTTTATTATCTTTTGTCAAGTTCTTTATCATATATTCCATTATGTGATCATTTGGTGTTTTTGGTTTTATCAATTTGCGCAAGCGCACATTCATTCATTTAGCTAATTATTTTCACGAGTTGTATTTTCCGTTCGATTCCGTATTTTATGCATTATTTTTTTTATCTTAACTTTCACTTTGTTGTTTGGGAGAATTTATCGCTTATATGTGTTGTGTTTCGTTCTCGCATTGGAATTTTTAATGTAGAATTTAACCAAATAAGGTCAGCGGAAAAGAATTCCATATAAAAAGTAAAACGTAAACTACGTGTGTGGAATATTTTTTTAAATAATTACCATTTCGATTGACAGCAATATTCATATTCCACTGAGTTATTACTAAGCAAAAAAAAACCTTACCAACTTGGCCTAACAGTTTGTGTTGACGTACATACATACCTGATTAGTTGGTGCGCATGCACCAAGTTTGCAACGAGAGCTTGTGGGTGCCTTAAACTCTAACTAATACAATCCATATCTTTTTCATTTTATGACATCAACAAGTGTTCAATAGGCAGACAGCAATGGCCTCGCGATATGAGCGCATCAAAGCTGATTGCGTGGCACGTAAAGTCCTATGGGAGGATCCCGATTTCCCAGCCGTACAATCATCTGTCTTCTACTATCAAACTCCACCATTCACATTCCAATGGCGACGCATTGCCGAAATCGCCGCTGACAACAAAAATGCATCGTCGTGCTTTGTGAATGAAGGTCAGAATTTCGATGTAATCCCTGGGAAAATGGGCGATCGTTGGTTGGTATCCTGCCTGGGCGTTTTACATTCGCTGCGCAACCTCTTCTATCGCGTTGTACCCGCTGATCAGAGTTTGGATAAGGCGCATGGAGTTTTTCGATTTCGCCTGTGGTGGTGTGGTGAATGGGTGGAGGTGTTGGTCGACGATCGCCTACCCACCATAAATGGACGCTTGGCCTTCCTGCAACCACAGTCATCGCACTGTTATTGGGCATCGCTGTTGGAAAAGGCAATAGCAAAATTGCATGGTTCATATGAAGCCCTCAAATATGGTACACGTTCGGATGGATTAAGTGATCTGCTTGGCGGCGTGGTGGAGTGTATACCAATGAAGAGTGGGACGACGAATGCGGCAGATCTATTGCGTCCGCAGCAGCTGAAATCACATTTGGAAACTACTTGCATAGTGACGTGCATTGTAGCGACAAGCGGCACATCTGGTGGGCATATAAAAAATTCAGCGGAACGTTTGGCGAATGGTATTGCGTTCAATGTCAATTACAGGTGAGTGGAGTAGAGAGGTAAGAGTGTGCGTTTTTCTTTTCGGTGCGTGGGTGAACTAGTATTGCGAGAAACTGCACATGTAAATGTAGTGTGCATATGTGTGCAGATTTGGTTTGCCTACCTATTTTAGTCGCACTGTCTACCATATTTCTTGTGTTGTTATTATTTTTGTTTTATTATTTAATTCAAATCGTTTTCACATTTTTTCACAGACTCTCCTCGCTGGACAAGGTGGAGACGCTCTTAGGTGATGCCGTACAATTGGTGCGTCTAAAAGATCCACTCGCCTGCAATGCCTACAACAACAGCCCATTATTCGAAGGTGATTGGTCGGCGATATCGCCATCATGGGAACGTGTATCGGTGCCAGAACGTGACCGTCTCTTCGGTCAACTGGACGTTGGCGAGTTCTGGATGTCTTTCCTCGAATTTACGCAAACATTCACCATCCTCGAATGCATCTATCTGGACGCTGATACTGCCAAAGATGAGCTCACCCTACAGGATCGCCCCAAACGTTGGCAAATGAAAATGTTTCAGGGACAATGGAAACGTGGCGTGACGGCAGGCGGTTGCCGCAATCACGAATCATTTCACATTAATCCGCAACTGCTGCTGAATATACAAGAGAAACAGGAAGTTGTGGTGGCATTAAATCAACATACCGCAGTCGAGCCAAAAGTTATTGGCTTTACAATGTACAAATTGAATGGTGGCGGAGCTTCAGCTGCAACATCGACAACTGCAAATGGTGGTGGTGGTGGAGGTAGCAACAAAAGCAACAAAATAAGCGAATGCCTGCCAAAGGAATTCTTCAAAACGCAAGTGAGTTTCCTCAATTCGGACTACGGCAATACACGGCACGTCAGCTATCGCTCTCAGCTGGAGGTGGGTCGATACGTGCTCATGCCCACCACCTACGAACCGGGTGAGGAGTCCAGCTTTACCGTACGCTTTTTGGGTACAGCACCGCTACGTCTATCACTGCTAGAAACACAAACAATGATGCTCTTAGATCCATTCCCAGCGCTGAAAAATGAAATTAATGAAACTTCGAAAATAAAAAGCGTCTGTCAATATGAACCTATTTTCATGCAGCTGGCTGACGAAAATAAAACCATCAATTGTTTTGAGCTGCACGAATTGTTGGAAGCTTGTCTGCCCAATGACTACATCAAAGGTTGTGCGAATATCGACATTTGTCGGCAAGTGATTGCGCTGCAAGACAAAACTGGATCGGGTCGCATAAATTTTCTACAATTCAAAACATTTATGGTCAATTTGAAATCGTGGCAGGGCGTATTCAAAATTTATACAAAAGAGAAGGCGGGCATTTTGCGCGCGGAACGCTTGCGTGACGCGCTCTGCGATGTGGGCTTCCAGTTGAGCACCGAAATCATGAATTGTTTGATGCAGCGATACATACGCAAAGATGGCACATTGCGTTTGAGCGATTTTGCGTCGGCGGTATTGCATTTGACGGCGGCATTCGATTATTTCCAACGTAAAGATCATAATCAGGATAATGTGATTGAAATTGAAATGTCCGATTGGATTAAATGTGTGTTGAGATGCTGAAAAAGTGAGAGGCGTGAGCTGAGAGTACATATGTGCATACATATGTACTTCTGTACATACATATGTAGCTCAACACTGATACTCCTTGTGCCGAGTATAATAAACTTGCGCAAACAACAATTTTTTGTTTGATGTAGTAAAAGTATAACTAATTTCATATCCGTCTTTTAAAAATATAAATATGTATGCAAAATGGCCAAACTTCTTGTAAGCCTTTAATTCTATACTAAACTTTTCAAACTTTTTCTTGTACTAAACTTAATTCGACTGTGCAATTCTAACGTACCTTATCCAAAGTAATAAATATTTTAATGCGTACATTTTTTTTTTTTTTTTTGAAATTGACGAATTTTAGCAAACACAAAATTTTATAAAAATAATAAAAAGCTTGTATATGTATTTGGAATTAAGAAAGTTTTTTTTACAAACTAACATTAGCACATAAATATAACATTGATTTTAGCTTATTGAAATCTTGTTGCGCCTAATGTAGTTAGTTTTTACTACGTTCATCTACCACTAAATTTGCTTGTGATGAAAAACCTCTTGAGAATTAAGAAAAAAATTGCTTTGGGATGAAACAGAGCATACATGAAAGTAATCCTCAACTATCAATTTTCAAATGCATCATAAATCGTCATACCATACGAAAAATACCACTAGATCTTTTTTGTCTGACGAAAACTAGCCCTTTCAATGTCTACATAGCTATTGCTACTTTTGTTCGTACAAGCGTCGAAAATAGTAGTTCTCGCCAGCCAAAAGCGCTACTTTTCGTATAGAATTTCTAAATTGCCAGTTTTCGTAAGAAATTTCGAAAGTGCTGGTTTTCGTATGGCTTGACGATATCGTCCCCTCAATATAACAATAGCGTATGTGCTCATATCTGAGGAATGGGAACACATCGCTCGTTCACTTCGTATCGCCGCTGAGGAATCTATATGATACAAGCGAGCCCACAAAAACACCTGGTACGACAAGGAATGTCGCGATGCCTCGGAAAGAAAGAACGCCGCCTACAGGGCTACATTGTGTGCGGGCGCAACGCGAAGCGTATGGGAGCGTTATCGAACGGCGAAGAAGGAAGAGAGGCGCCTTTTTCGAAAGAAGAAAAGGGAGGCTGAAAGGCGCGAGTGTGAAGAGCTTGAGATGCTGGCGGGTAGGAACGATGCTCGAAAATTCTATCAAAAAATCAGGCGGATGACTGAAGGTTTCAAGACCGGGGCAAATTCCTGCCGGAATGATAACGGTGATCTGGTAACTGATGTCCAGAACATATTTAGGTTGTGGAGGGATCACTTCTCCTCCTTGCTAGATAATGGCAACAGTGAAAGTGCGGAAGGAGAATATGTACGACCCGAATCCCCAATAGCAGATGATGGTAGGCATGTTCCACCACCTGATCATGACGAAGTGCGAATAGCAGCGCTGACGGCTTGCCAGCCGAGCTATTCAAACATGGTGGCGAAGAGTTGATAAGGAGCATGCATCAACTCCTATGCAGAATATGGTCGGACGAGCGCATGCCCGACGATTGGAACTTAAGTGTGCTCTGCCCAATCCACAAAAAAGGAGACTCCACAGTACGCGCCAATTATCGTGGGATAAGCCTCCTGAATATCGCATATAAGGTCTTAGCAAGTGTATTGTGCGAAAGACTGAAGCCTATCGTCAACAATCTGATTGGACCTTATCAGTGTGGCTTCAGACCTGGTAAATCTACCATCGACCAGATCTTCACAATACGACAAATACTGGAAAAAACCCATGAAAAAGGATCCGACACACACCATCTCTTTGTCGATTTTAAAGCCGCTTTTGATAGCACGAATAGGAATTGCCTGTATGCCGCAATGTCTGAATTTGGTTTCCCTGCTAAACTTATACGGCTATGCCAAATGACGTTGACTAACACCACCAGCTCCGTCAGAATTGGGAAGGACCTCTCCGAGCCGTTCGAGACCAAACGAGGTTTCAGACAAGGTGACTCTCTTTCGTGCGACTTCTTCAATTTGATACTGGAAAAGATAATACGAGCTGCAGAACTTAACCATACAGGAAGCATCTTATATCACAAGAGTGTGCAACTGCTGGCGTACGCCGATGACATCGACATCATTGGCACTAACACGCGCGCCGTATGTTCTGCCTTCTCCAAGCTGGATAAAGAGGCTAAGAAAATGGGTTTGGCGGTCAACGAGGACAAGACGAAGTACCTCCTGTCATCACACAAAGAAACAGCACGCCTTGGCAGCCACGTCAATGTTGATAGCTACAAATTCGAAACTGTTAAGGACTTCGTCTATCTGGGAACCAGCATTAACACCAAGAATGATGTCAGCACGGAGATCCAACGAAGAATCACTCTTGCCAATAAATGCTACTTCGGACTAAGTAGGCAACTGAAAAGTAAAGTCCTCTCTCGACAAACAAAAATCACACTCTACAGGACGCTCATCGTCCCAGTCCTCATGTACGGCGCAGAAGCATGGACAATTTCAAAATCAGATGAGATGGCACTTGGAGTATTCGAGAGAAAAGTTCTTCGTAAGATTTATGGACCTTTGCGCGTTGGCGTGGGCGAGTATCGACGGAGATTTAACGATGAGCTGTACGAGCTTTACACAGACATCGACATTGTTCATCGAATAAAGATCCAGCGGCTGCGTTGGGCAGGTCATGTCGTGAGAATGGACGAAGGCGCTCCGGCCAAGAAAGCATTTCTATCGAAACCCGCTGAACGCAAAAGAAAAGGGAGACCTCCACTGCGTTGGGAAAATCAGGTGGACAGCGATGCTGCCTCCCTAGGTGTTCCCAAGTGGCGCCATGCTGCACGAAACAGAAGAAATTGGCGCGCTCTGTTGGACTCGGCCAGAATCGTCTAGACGGTTAAGCGCCAATCAAGAAGAAGTATGTGCTCATACGCCGTTATTTTTTTATTGCATATTTAGAATCTCTATCATTGATTCTATGTCTGGTCAAAATTTCGTCAAATTCTACTTCCACAAAGTGGGTCAAAATGTCATTGGAAAAAATGTTGTATAACTTCTTGTTCAAAAATTTAATAGATATCTGATTTGACAAAAACTTTAAACTCGATTTTCTCAAAACCCAAAAAAAATTATACGCTATTGTTATATTGAGGGGACGATATGATGATATCTGTCATAAGCCAAACCTAGAAGGTATACCTACGTTTTTTTTTAATGAATTTAATTCTAAGAGCAAATTAACAATTGTAGGCGTAGTTTTTTTCTTCTTATATGCACTTCGCAATTTAGCACTTTTTATATAGTAAAAAATGAGGAAAACCAACGGTTAAACTGTTTATATATAATATAAGCTAAAAAATAAATACAAACAAATATACATAGGCCTGTTTACATACATACATACATAGTATGTAGGACTGCATACAACGTGTATTATTATTTTTCTCCTCAGCTTGATTAAAATCTGTTTTTTTTTTTTTGTTTTAAATGTTTAATTTTTTTTTTTTTTACTTTCTACTTCAACTCCTTCCTAACTCATCGACAACCACATTCCTTGGCGACAATTTGCGAAAATCTCATCAAATTCACACTGTCCTCATTTACCGAATATAAAATCGATATGGAAGCCAATTTCACCGGCACACAACATGGCTTTGGCAGATTTGGCCGCTTCAAATGCATCAGCGTCTGTACGATTGCATGATTGGTGGCATTGTTTGCAGGCGTTCCCAGCGGGAAGTTGCATTCGCCAAAACAGAAAAATGCTTCAAATGTTTTTGGTGCAATCACCGATTTCTCCATTCCCAAATATTTGAAATCCAATGTGAAGTTGCGACGCTCACATGCCTTGGGCGACGACGACATTGAATCGTGCGCCATTGCCATCGCTGATGAGTGCGAGTAGTAGGGGCGACGACGCTGCTGTGGCATACCGCCAAAGGAGTCGGCGTGACGCTGTTCACGGCGTTTCGTTTGTGATGTGCCGCTTTGACGTTGCTGTTGTCGTTGATGGTGACGTTGCTGTTGTTGCTTACGTTGCATTTTCGTCAATAAATCGGGTCCATTGAAATAGGCTGTTATGAATGGTTGCATATCGAGCAAATCTGCTTGCGCATACGCCGACACTAAGCCAACATCAGCGACTGCTATTTGTTGTTGTTGTTGTTGCTGTCCAGTTCCACTCTTCGATGGCTTATGCAATGTCACGCCAATGATCAGATCATTGCCATAAAGCACATGTTTAAGCGTACGGAAACGTAACCAGTTTTGAAATAATTTTGTTACATTCAACTCCAGCCAACCATGATAGTCGGTATTGGCATTTGATGTGCCAACATTAAGCAAATAATGTCCAAATGGTTGATAGATATTAATGGTGAAATTGCGCTCCTCCACGTTTTGGCTAAAACGACCCAGCAGTGGATTTTGATACAAACGTATGGCGGCATGTTGGAGTTGCAAGTCGTTTGGTAAATCGTTTAAATTGAAATTGAGCAGCATATCACCGCCGAGTGCGGAATGGTTGGTCATTTCCGGTGAAGCTGTTTTCAAGAAATTATCGAAATTGTATGTTAGAGAAGAATTAAAATGTAACGTTAGGTTTTTGCTATTGTTGTTGTAACGGCAAAAAAACACCCCAAGTGAAAAGTGCAACGGGCGTCTCAGTCATTGTCCGGTTATATGTAAATCCGCATCGCGGCATATAGAACTCACAGCCGTGGGAACAACTTTGCGTCTTTATCATTTGTTTTTTTTTTATTGCAACGAACCAAGTTTAATAAACTCACCTCTGCTGGCAAATGTTATAATATTATTGCATAAGTCAATCTCTTGCCGATCAAATGGTGTAATGAAGTTGTTGTGATCTTCATCATCATCATCATCGTCATCAAGTGCACGTTTGTGTCGCGTATTTTCAAAATTCAATTCATCATCTTCCTCGCTTATCTCCTTGTAAATTTGCAGCAAAAATTTTGTGGCTGAACTTCTAAAAAAACAATAAAGTATTTATTAAAAACTAAATCGCATTAGTTTTACAAAAAAAAAAAAAAAAAAAAAAAAAAAAAAAAAACTAACTTCAGTGAAGGCTGTCTCTTCAGCCGCATGCTGGACTGACGCAAACCGAGCAAATCTGCCAGCTGTGCCATTTCGTCTAGCGTTTCATCTTCCTGCGCTGTTATAAATTTAGAGAAACAAATAAATAAAATTACTAAACAAATGAATTTATTTTGGCGCGACATTTCGGTTTAACTGCAAATTTATTACTGAGCCACTTTGTGAGTAAATAAATATAAAGCAGCTCCGTTATTCACAAAAAAAAAAAAAAAAAAAAACAAAAAAAAAAACAAAAGGTGCGCAGGTATGTATGTAGAATTATCTAACACTTAACAATGATACTTACAAAGTAACAGGTAGCTGACTTCAGCACAGAAAACAATGGAAATGGAAATGACTTAGGCCAGAGCGAAGACTAAAAGATTAAGCTGTGTTGTTTTTTTTTTTTCTTCCACACATATGTACATATGTACATGCCGCTCTCATAGAAATGGAAAATAAAATGATTTTCACAAGTGAAAACAAAAGATGGTTTCCTTCTGAGATTAGCTGCCACAGAGAAATTAATTTTTGCTAGTTTAGTAGTGGCAAAGGCAGAACCATTACTGCATGTGGAATAATGCGTTCATTACCGACGAATAAAAAATCCTTGTGAAATAAATTATATTTTTATTTACATATATTTTTTCCCACGGCGATGTTGTTTAAAATGCGGCTTGATATTATATCACTGCAGGAACTGGTACTTCACCTGATTCTTCAGAACTTCTAGGCAGTTACATAAACAAGAGACATATGCATATGTAGGAAAAATATTTAAAATGTTTATTCGTTATATTTACTAAGCTTATCTTAATACTATTTAAACATACATATGTACATACATATAATGTATCTTAGTAATTAAGCACTGCTAATCCAACTAAATATCCGCCAAAGGCATTATATAAAATTGTACATAAATCTCCGCCTGATCTTCGGATTGCATCATAAAATGCATTTCCAACAAACCACTCGAATCCGTTTTCAATGCCACTTTAGTTGCTGCTGCCAGCGCTTTGTGTGTCAAGCGCATTTCGTTATTGCGATAACATGCCGATGTCGTTTCACGGCAATTGAACAACATTATCATATCACTAGTTTTGGCCATCTCTACAGATGTTTCCGTTTTCACTACACCCAATGTTTCGATTTTGAAATGCGGCTGCCTTGGTGACAAAGTTATGCGCAATTCATCGGCTGCCTTATTAAGCTCTTGTATTATATTCGCCAGTGCAGGTCCTCGTACAAATACCACATTAAGGCTGGGGTTGTCCTCATCGAGATTGTAATCTATTACATCTTCAACATTTGTTGTTTTAATGGAGCATTCTGATGAGACATCAATACCCTCTTCGTTGGGTCGCAACACCAACACCAATGGTGCACCATGACCTTTATAGAACATTTTCAAACTACATGGTACACCAGCGTATAGACCCAAACACTCCGAAATAATACCCATATTAAGACCAAAGCTTATTGTTTCGACTACGTGAAATTCAGTAAAACATGAGGCGGTCATGTAGAGGTTTGCTTGCACACATTGACCCTCTTCTACTGTGACGCGTAGGCCATCTTCACTTATTTGAAATTTGCCATTCTATTTTTAATTAAAAAATAATTTAAATATAAAAAAAGTTATGGTTGCAGTAGCACGTTGTTAAAATAGTAGATACTAACATTTTCAAAATTCAATGCTTTTATGCCAATATAGAAAGTTTTTATCTGATCCAACTGTGCCACAAATTTGAAATTCTCATATTGCCGCTGAGTTAACATGTTCAGATTCTTTAAAATACCTTTATCGTACAGCGTTTTTGAGTGTTGCATTCGAATTTGAATTTTTCATATGATCAATCTAGATGTTCCCTGAATAAATCCAAATAATTGCTATACATCCGATTGTGAAGATTTTTGATTTGTTGCTTTGTAACTTTTTCCACTTTAAAAGTTGGTGGTGTTGGTCGTAGCAGCTGTGCTAGACGCAGTGCTAAAACGTGTGCACAAGTATATTTTCTGTTGTGCTCATAATGAACTTCGTTTGTTGGAGTTGAGCTTGTTGTTGTTGGTGGCGGTATTTGCTTATCTTGCAAGCCCAACACAAATTCTTTAAATTGTTTACATGTACAATAATTGATGTGTGGAAATAACCAAATTGAACGTTTATATTGTTGTTGCCTTATTTGTATTTCGGCAATTTCACTGCCTTCATGCGCATACAATTGGATGTTTTGTTCATCTAACAAGCGCAAAGCATCCACAAGGACTTCGCCTAAAAGGGCTTTAAGTTGTAGAAGTAAATGACTTTTGTGTACATCTGGACCTACATAAATTAGTATAAAATATCATTTTATTATAATAAATAATCAAAACGCGTATGTATATATGTACTTGCTTCTTCGTCCAAGTTACGTATACTTTGCTTGTACTGGTGCAAAGCTCTTTCTACTAAATTGATTATAATGCGTTTGGTTGCGTGTGTATCACTTGTGTTTACCTGCATTTGTGTTCTAATTAGGAGTTTTGCTTTGCCTTTTTGTCATTTTTTTTATAATGGAATAAGGAATAAGTTTATTTTAACTTTTTTAGATAATCATTGGCAAGGAGCAGTTTTTAACATGATTCAACAATATTGTTCCTCCATGGTTTTTAAGAAGTGCACGCTGAATTCACAAAAAAACAGATGATTAATGGCCTTTCGCCTTTGCACACCATTCGTAAACAAAGCTGCAGGGTTGTAATTACCAGAGAACTTATAAAACCAGAGAAGGACCACGAACGGACAGGCGTGTAAATTGCTAATAACGCACAATTCTGGGGTAGGTAATTCACCACATGAGCTTAACAGTACTAAAATTAGTAACAGAAAATTAACATTGATGAGCACAGCTCTGTAGAAACGACTGCTATTAATTTTGTGCACTTTTGCTGATATAAATAAAGCAATTTTAACAATTTTCGTAACCTCCACAATTTTTGCTTTTTAAAAAAAAAAATGTCAAAATACATAATAAAAAAAATTAAAAAATCCGAAAAAACAAATTTCAAAAATATGACTTGGTCCAGATGAGGCTCGATCGCCCAATTTTGGATTAGTCAATGACTTGATTCAATTGAATTTTCATATTTTTCATTATTTTCAAAATATTTTTTTGCAAAATATATAATAAAAAAATTTAAAAAAAATCGAAAATAAAATTTTCAAAAATATGACTTGGTCAAGGTGATACTCGATCGGCAGACTTTTGGATCAGTCAATCAGTTGATTCATTTGGGAAAACTTTTATGCACATGCATACATATGTACATACATATGTACATACATGCATATGTACCTATTTTGGTAAATAATATGCCCGGTTGGTGTATAGGTAGGTACCTACATGCATAATTAAATAAAAAATACGTAAAAAATTAAATATGTAAATAAAAAATAACTACATACACATGTATGTATGCATAACTTACATATACCCTGTAAAAAAGTGTGCGACGAGTCTCTAAAAAGATTTGTCCGGGAGCGCTCTCTTTCGGGTACAATTAGTCTACAATTGTTCCCAATTGTACCCGAACGGGTACATATGTATACTAATTGTAGACGAATTGTACCCGAAAGGGTATCAAACGGGTACAATTAGTCGCACAAATGGATGTGTCGCATTTGCTACCTGTTCGGGTACAAAACGGGTACAATTGTGCGCTTTTGCTACCCGTTCGGGTACAAACTGGGTACAATTAGTCTCTTCATAGGACATGCTCAAACAAAAGAGAACACTTCAACCCATATAAAGAGATACAAATGGGTAGTAATCGCATGCTCCCTTGCGAGTTGTCCCGGATGTATCCCGGAGTGATCGCATTTTTTGCAGGGTATTGCGCGTAATCAATATATTGGTATGTACATATACATATTTTATTTTGCAACAAATATCTGTGCATACATATGTACAACCACGAGTGTCCACCAAACCTTACAAAATATGTACAATTTTTCATTCATAAAATCAAGCGAAATGTGACAACATTGTCGTCGTGCAAAACGACATCAATTTCAATAATTTTCTAGTCCAACTAGACTTCAACAAAATTCATTGGCAAGGTATAAAAGTGTGAGGGGACGAGCGACATACTGTTTTTAACACGCTTTTATTAGTTTCACCTGTATGTATGTGGGTATGTAACTTCTAGCTGCTGCCTAAATATATGCAACATATTTACTAATGAGATTAGGTTACAACCACCGCTATTTTCCAACAGATGGCGCGCGTGTATTTATATTTTTAAAATATTCACTTATTTTATTTGTACAGCTCAACAAAAGCTGACAAAAGTCAAGCACACGCTATGTCACATTCGACGGTCGCGTCGATTTGCAGAAATTCATGACCGTGTCTACATACAAACATTCATACATTTGTATTCCCTTACATACCGACGAGCTCATACTCTGCTCGCCCCTCTACATTGCGCTGTTGTCCAAATGTTCACAGCACAAAATTTGGCAAAGCGATTCTTTTCATAAATCACAGAAATTTCAAGTTCGGCTCGATTTCAAATCATGACGGGTAAGGCACTCAGCCATTGTCATCGCCCTTTGCAGCAAGTTCGACTGCTACAGCAGTACATGTAAATTAATAGCCATTGACAGGGCGCCCGCTAAAATTGCGGCCTGTTCACTGTCAACAGCGATATCGTTGCGCAGAGTATTTTATTCTTGTTGTTGTTGGTTGTTCCTTCTGATCAGCGAAATATGACAAACAAATCTAACCTCCGCAATGGAATGGCTTGCTGACGGTGCGCAGGCCCGATTGTTGAAGTGGCTGCGCTTGTTGATATGAATGCGCACATAAGCAGGTGTTGAACCATTGCCATTGTGTGCAAGGTTCATCACTTTTGAATTACCCTCATGTCCACCGACTTGATCTGAAAGCTATTTGGAGCTAAAATTTTACAAAATTGCTTCGTTTTGTGAAAAGTGAAGGACAACAGCGAAATGTAGCGGGGCAAGGAAACGCAGCACTTGTTGAGGTGTATGAACATTGTACAATAACAAAATGTCATAACGTTTGCCCCTTGTCACCTTGTCTCCTTCCCAATGAATTTATTTCAAGTCGAGTTGGACTAGACAAATTATTGAAATTGTCGTCGATTTGCGCGAAGACAATGTTGCCAGTTTTCTCTTGATTTTTTGTGATTGAGTTTATGAATGAAATTGTTATTGCTGTTTTTGATAATTTGGAGGACAGTAGGGTTTGCGTTTGGATAGCACATATGTTTGTATGTATGTATGTATATGTATATGGATGTACGCATGCTTTCAGGAGTTTGCGAATGGGATGTATGAGCACATGTGTACTTTTGCAAGTACATACATACATACATATGCATATATGTATTTAAACAAATATAGAGTATGTAGGTACATAATATGAAATGCCGACGGCGGTTTGGATTTGGTATGTAATTAATTACATACACACATATGTATATATGTATGAGTTCGATGACTTCTGATGGTTGATGGTTGATCATCAACATCAACAAATGGACATGAAATTACATATTTTTATGGACAACATATTTTTATATGTTCAAAATTTCGCAAATTTAATTACAATTGATAATTCGATAAAAAACACTCACCAGTTTCATCTAATTGATGCTTTGTTGTATGCACACCAAAATCTTATTTAATCATTTTTAGTATAGAAAATGCTAGGGGTCGCGGGTTCGAGTCACAGCAAAGTCATATTTAAAGTTTTTTTAAAATTATTTTTTAAATTCCTAAATTAAAATTCTATAGGAAAATTTTGAAAAAATTTAGTGGTTGTAAGAAATTGGTGCAACGATGGCATCGGTGTAATGCATATAAAACAGAGAATGTGAGTTCTGTGGTGCAAATAACATCACAGCTGCAGCTATATTTTCTCAATCTATACTAAATAACATAAAAATTCTCAATTACCTATGCTAAAAACAGAATTCTGCTGTTTAGCGTAGGTAATTCACCATCAAATTTTAGGATGGTGAATTACCTACCACCTCGTCCTCCTCACACTATTCGTAGTGGTTGGACCTTCTCTGGTTTTATAAGTTCTCTGTTCTTATACAATATACGTTCTTTGCTGACAGCATTGATCAGTCAGTTTTGTATGTCAGATATTTTGCCAGATATTTCATATATTTAGGCGCGTCTGATGTAAATTTAGCATTTTTTGGCGATCTCATTTAGCGATGGCAATATTTAGAATCCGGGTACAGGTGCAGCTAATAAAAGCGTGTTAAAAACCACTCATATTTCTGTGTAGAATAACAACGAATGAATCAGTGGAAGTATGGTCTATTTAAAATTACAATATTTGCAGTGAAAAACATAAAATTTAAATTCCTTTTCCCTCTCCTTTTCTGTTAACGAATTTCATTTGATAACAATATTGTTCAGAAATATTTTTGGGTTATCCAGGTCCACATTTTGACCCATATAAGGGGATCCGACCTAGAAATTAAAATCGGTACATATCTATGTAAAAGCCCTACTCAACACCTTTCATTTGATACCAATATTGGGTCATCCGGGTCCACGTTTTGACCCATATCTGGGGACCCGACCTGGGAATCATAACGAATAAATCTCCATGTAAAAGCCATGTTCAATAGCTTTTATTTGATACCAAATCGTCCAAAACATTCAGGGGAAATCCGGGTAAAAGTTTTTATCTTTTGCTGTTTCCTGTTTGCTATTTTGTACCTGCTATTTCCTTTTTATACCTTTCATGAGAATGAAATGGTATTATAACTTAGTGCCAAAAAATTTTTATCGAAAGTACCAGAAGGAAGCGTGGGGGACCCACCAAAATATATACCGATATGATCAGAATCACGAACTGAGTCGATTAAGCCATGTCCGTCTGTCAGTCCGTCCGTCTGTGTGAACGCAAACTAGTCCCTCAGTTTTTGAGATATCTGAATGAAATTCGGAATACAGGTATGTTGTTATATGCAGCTGATCATTTGTCGGAACCGGCCGAATCGGACCACTATAACATATAGAAAACAACCGATTATTCAGATATACATGAAATTTTTGGATGTAATTTGTGCATAACTTCTCCATTTAAACAGCTAAGGACATGAAACTTTGAAGTAGACGTGCCCATTTAAGCCCAAACAAGGTTACCGAAAATTGTCAAGATCGGACCACTATAACATATAGTTCCACAACATCCGATTATTCAGATATACACATTTTGGTGTATAACTCCTCCATTTTCACAGATAACGGCCTGAAATTTTGAAGTATTTGTACCCGTATGGACCCAAACGGGATTGCCGAAATTTGTTAAGATCGGACCACTATAACCTATAGCTCCCGTACAACCGATTGTTCAGATATATACATTTTGGTGTATAACTCCTCCATTTTAACAGCTAACGGCGTGAAATTTTTAAGTATTTGTACCCATATGGGCCCAAACGGGATTACCGAAAATTGTTAAGATCGGACCACTATAACCTATAGCTTCCCTACAACCGATTGTTCAGATATGGACATTTTGGTGTATAACTCCTCCATTTTAACAGCTAACGGCGTGAAATTTTTAAGTATTTGTACCCATATGGGCCCAAACGGGATTACCGAAAATTGTCAAGATCGGACCATTATAGCTCCCATACAACCGATTGTTCAGATATGAACATTTTGGTGTATAACTCCTCAATTTAAATAGCCAAGAACCCATTTTTTCTAATAAATCTTTCCATAAATAACCGACAGAATTAAAATTATAAATTAAATTTAATCCGGCTATGTACATACATAGGTAACTTTCCATTTCCCTCATGAAAGGTATGAAGTCTTCGGTACGGCCGAAGACAGCCGCGCTTTTACTTGTTAAAATTTCACTCTCCATAAAAACTCTGTATCGCCGCCTAGGAAGTTGACTTCAAAAACCTATTGTCATATATGCAATAGCATATATTAACAATTTTTGGTTGACCATAGCACGAAAGCAATATCTGCTGTAGCACAATCATGTCAGCACAGTTAGTCAACAGATTATAGTAAGTGCCTATGTGTCAACTCCCAAAAAATCGCAAGAAAAATACCGTACAAAAACTCATTATAATAAAATTAACTGTTCCTCGTTGTCAAATTAAAACTGCCGAATGCCAAAAAAAAAAACCTATCGAAATACAAGCTGGCCTAGATTGCATTTTGTTTGTTTTATAAATCGAAGCAAAAAGGTGAAGTGAAAAGTTTTTTCTATCAAAGTTGAAGCAGAAAAGGCCAATTGTGCACGGACTAAATGTGCCTATGTGTCAACTCCCAAAAATCGTTTCATTACTCACCCCTATTAAGAACCGTAACAAAAAATTTATTATAATAAAATTAGATGTTCCTTGGCATTGCCCAAGTTCGATTTCCTAAATACACCAATAGAAAAGCGTAGAATTGAAGGTATAAATCAAGGGTGCTCAACGCTCTCGTATTGAATGGGGAAACTCCAATACATCTACAAAAATTTATTAGTGCACTCAGAAAAAATTTGTGTTAGATTTAAAAAAAAAAGTTACAAACCAAGTAAATTTTTATTGTATGGAAAATTTTACATACAACATAAATACATACATACATATGTACAATATTTACAACATATTTTATTTATACTAAATTAAGATATGAACTCGTACATATAAAAAAAATGTATCTACATATTACATAATAACAATAAGTGATAAGTTTATTCAAGGCTGTTTTATAAATTGTCAATATTTATTGTCGAATCAGAGGTGGATAATTGCAGAATTGCTTCCAAATTCTTTTGCGATAAAAGGTTTCTTTGGTTTGTTTTGATTAACTTAAGGCTAGAAAAGGCTTTTTCGCAAATATAAGTGCTTCCGAACATGGATAAGTGTTTTAAAATTTCATTTCTTATGAGTGGATACTTGTCATATTTTATTTCTGTCATATATGTAACTTACCTTAATTATTAATTTATATACGTACCTATAATTAATTAGCATAGACTGTGACTCGCAATAATATTTCAGCAAAAAAAGCTCTAATTCCTATTTTTCTTATTAAAATCTACTTTTATTTTTCTTCAAATAATTTGATATACACTTTTGCCACACTTTTTTCAATATTAACTAGAAATTTTGTTCAGTTTTTTCGTTTGCCTACAAATCGCAGCCTAAATCAAAAAATTGCACAACTCAAAATTTTTTGAATCCATGAATATCGTATTTAGGGTCTGCTAAATGTTAGTCTCCTCCCAGCAAAAGTCTTCTTCCTTACCCAAGGTTTTACTTCAAAGCTTCGTTTGTAAAGAAAAAGGTTTTCTTGCATTTCTTCCATTTATTTTGTATTTATTTGGGTTTTGAGTTACGTCGCTTTTCAATTCAAGAATTCAATTTTTTCAAAAAAATTTTATTTTCAATTTGTTAGTGTAATTTTCAATTTCATATGGGAAGGGCGACGCCAACGTAGCTTCATATGGGAAGGGCGAAGCTAACGTAGCTTCGCCCTTCCCATAAGAAACTCAATCACATTCATTTGAAATTTTTTATACCTGAGGGCATATGGCAGGGGAATAAAATTTTATTTTTATATTCAAAGGGCGAGTTTGTATCTGTGCCTATGTCTGGGGGGAAAAACAAAAACAAATGTGATTCAAGGGCATAGGCATGAGCATCTATGGTATAAATAATAGGTTTGTTTAATGAGACCAAAAATAGAGTAGAGCAGATCAAGTTAGATCAAAATAGAGCAGCTGTCGAACAGTGATGCCAGATAATATCCGCTAAAATTCCCACAGAAATTGGAAAAAAATCCCTAATTTCCCACATTTTAAATAAAAAAAATCCCACAAAATTCCCACCGAATTTAAAGCATTTATTTCAGTAATATAAGAATATATAACAGGCAAATACAGTTTGTTTAATAGCTAAAAGTATCAGTTGTACAAACTATTTGTATTGTGTAAGTGGATATGATTTTTGTTTAGTTTAAAGTTGAAGCAATTAATATTTATGGATTGAAAGGCAACTCTTACTTTACTTATACGATTTAACATATCACTAGATAGTTTGTTTCGCTTTTTACATTTAACATCCGTTACAATTGAAAATATTCTTTCTGATTCAGCGTTTGAATGGGGTAACGTGAGTACAATTTCAACCAATTGCTTAAGATTATGAAACAAAAAATTGTTATTATAGTTTTTAAAGTTTATTATTTTACTCGACATTACATAAACAGGTAATTTTTTTAAATCGTCATTTTGTGTTTCGGTTAAAACTAAACAAATACCTTTGTATTCCGATTCTGTGAGATCAGGATTATGACTTAATTTTTTTGTTAGAGCAAGAAGTGATACACGATTGTTTTTAGAGAAATCAAAAACAATATCGGGATCTAAAAACAACAATTCTTCGAAAACACCGTCAAATGGAAAACGTGATATTATCTGAAAAATAGAAGCTCCATAAAAGCGCAAACGCTTTTTTGAATACAATCTTTTCCTCCAAATTTAAATTTGACAAAATATCTTCGAATTCATAACCAACGTAAACGTTATGCACGTCAAGTAAATATGGAGTTGGAAGTTCCAAAACTTTTAGCTGAAATTGCAATTTTCAACACAAGTGTCTTAGCTTCTTGCCCTAGTCGGTGTATAAGTACATTTCGTCTTTGGAACAATGCGTTAATTTCCAATTCTTCATAAATAGTTTCTGCTTTTTTTACGCTTATCTTCAAATGAGGCCAGGCGAAAATAGTTTTTAAGTGGCTCCTAATTCTCCAAAATTCTTTCAATTATTAACAATACAGTAGGAATGTGCACAATGAAAAATAAATTACCTAAGAGCGATTATTAACATGGTTTTATTACTTTCACCTGTATGTATGTATGTATGTAGGTATTTATGTAAACAAGTTACGTATACGCAGTGTAGTTTACTGTATGTTTACTTGTATGTATGTAACCGACTCCTTTTTGCATTGCATAAGTTAACGCGAAAGCGTGTGTATTCATACACTAAATGGGAGTTTTTCAGTGTGAGATGTGCTTATTTTAAGTTATCCTATAAATTATACAAACATATGTAAGTATGTAAACAGTTCTGCAACCAAAAAAATCCCTTTTTTTATATGGACGACAATAAAATGTCCCTTTTTTCCCTCGTTAAAAATTTTGCAGTGAAATATCCCTCAAAAAGGGAAATTTCCCTCAATCTGGCACCACTGCTGTCGAAAAAACAAATAGAGCAAGTTGAAGCAACTCAGAGCAAACACTCATGAAACACTTTTTAGGCAGCAATTATGAAAACATTTGACTGATTGACATTTCAATACAACTTTACATAAATGCAGGAAAAAATTGAGAAAACAACAACCCTCTATGTCCACAATTTTCCCTTTTTTATTTTGAATACGCAGATTTTCCATTTTTTGGTTTTTTTTTTCCAAATTCCATTTATTTATTTTGTTGACAGTTGTGAAAAAAAAATTCTGCTCTTACTTACTCCACAAAAAAAGCTAGAGCAAGAAATTGTGCTCTAGATCTGTTTAGAGCAGACTCATGAAACAAAATGTAGAGTAAATCCGAGCCAGTTAGAGTACGAGAAATTGTCATGAACTCAATTTTGTGATCTAGTTCAATCCAAGGCAGATCTAGGAAGGTAGGCTCGGGGGCGAATTCAGAAACTACTTTTTTTATTTACAAAGGTAGAGTGTAATGTCAAAATCAAAGCGAATTCACATCATGACCAATAGGAATGGGCGAGTCCCAAGCGAATTCAGATTTTAACTAAGGCGAATTATCATTTTGACATTACACTCTACCAATTACAATAACAAAATACATGGGAAATTTCTGAATTCGCCACCGAGCCTACCTTTCTAGATCTGCCTTGGTTCAATCTAGACTCAATCTAGATTCTAGAGTAACCTAGAGCAGCTCAGTAAACAAACCTAATAAGTACAAACTGAAGTTTTTTTAAATCATCACACGTCCTGATTATCAAAATTCATTCGATCTGGAGAATACAATTTTATTTTTGGTCGTTTTTTATACTCAGCTGTACTAGTACACAGAGTATTATAGTTTTAATCACATAACGGTGGATTGTAACAGAATGAAATAATCGAGATAGATATAGACTTATATATATAAAAATGATCAGGGTGAAAAGAGAAATCGATTGAGCCATGTCCGTCCGTCCGTCCGTCCGTCCGTCTGTCCGTCCGTCCGTCCGTCTGTCCGTCCGTCTGTAACCACTCTAACTCGCGCAAAAATTGAGATATTTTGATGAAATTTGAAATGCAAGTTGGTATCGAGACTGGGACGGTTGGTATTGAAAATGGGCGAAATCGGACCATGACCACGCCCACTTTTCCTATATAGAAAAAATCGGAAATTTGGTATCTCAGTCACTAATATAGCTGGAGCGATGAAATTTTACCCACGTGCTGAGCTCAGGCCCCCAAGAAGAAATTTGATGACATTTTGGAAAATGGGCGGTACCACGCCCACTTATTAAGGGTCAAACATGGAAAGTTTTATATGTCATAACTCAGAAACCATAGAAGATATATCGATGAAATTTGGTACGCGTGATTTACTTACTTAGGCAAACGTTTGGACGGAAAATAGTTAAAATCGGTTGACGGCCACGCCCACTTTTATATATGTGTATTATAAAGTGGCCTAATAAAAACATTTTAAGCCATATCTCTGTCAAATATAAAGATCTATCATTGAAATTTTGTCGCATGAGTCCAACTATGGACGTAAAACAGAAAACACAAATATTTTGAAAAATGGGCGGTGCCACGCCCACTTATTAAGGGGCAAACATTCAAAGTTTTATGAGTCATAACTCAGAAACCGTTGAAGATATATCGATGAAATTTGGTACGCGTGATATACTTACTTAGGCAAATGTTTGGACGAAAAATTTCCAAAATGGGTTGACGGCCACGCCCACTTTTATATATGTGTATTATAAAGTGGCCTAATAAAAACATTTTAAGCGATATCTCTGTCAAATATAAAGATATGTCATTGAAGTTTTATAGCAGAAGTCCAACTGCGGACATAAAACGAAAAACACAAAAATTTTGGAAAATGGGCGTGGCACCGTCTCTTTTTACAAACAGGAATATACGAGATTCCTGAGCCCATAAATCGACAAATAATTTATATATAATGACGAAACTTGGTGTGTACACTTTTATTACTTGTGGTAATACATGTTCAAAATTTTAGCGAAATCGGTTTGACGACCACGCCCACTTTTATACATGGGAACTATAAAGTGGCCTAATAAAATCATTTTTAGCGATATCTTTGTCAAATATAGAGATAATTCATAGAAATTTTGTGGCATGAGTTCCACAATAGACCGGAAACAAAAAATATAAAAATTTTGGAAGATGGGCGTGGCACCGCCTCCTTTGAGACAAAGGAATCTACGAGATTTCGGAGCCCATAACTCGACAAATAATTGAGATATTATGATGAAACTTGGTTTATACACTTTTATAACTTGTTTTAATAGACACGCAAAAATTTATTGAAATCGGTTGTGACCACGCCTACTTTTTAACAAAGATATTTCTGGAACACCCTTTGGGAATTTGTAACGTGACATCTTTGTAACTCATAAAGAGATGAAATTTTGCACAAAGAATAATATTCATAAGCTTAGTTGGATCACTGATAAAAATGTTGAAAATGGGCGTGGCTACGCCCACTTCATGCGGCACTCGCTTTATATAAAATACGCCGTGTTTCCATCAAACGCAAACAAACAATGAAAACATACAGCTGAGTATCTAATGTTCGATTCCACTCGAACTTAGGCTTCCTTACTTGTTTATTTTAGTAATTACCAAGGCAGATCTAGGAAGGTAGGCCCGGTGGCGAATTCAGAAATTTCCCATGTATTTTGTTATTGTAATCGGTAGAGTGTAATGTCAAAATGAATGAATTCGCTTGGGGCTCGTCCATTCCCATTGGCCATGATGTGAATTCGCTTGGCTTTTGACATTACACTCTACCTTTGCATATAAAAAAAGTAGTTTCTGAATTCGCCACCGGGCCTACCTTCCTAGATCTGCCTTGGTAATTACTTCATTTTTGAGCTCAAGGGAACTGAGGAATGAAGTAATAATTTCGAATGTGTGAGTATAGTAGTAATATAATAAGGACCGTTCGGCGGCAGCAAATTGCTGCAAATTGCAGAAAAAACTGCAAAATCGCGTTTTTTGAGGCAAAAACTCAGTCAAAATTTGCAGAAGAGAGCGCAATTTTGACAGTTCATTGACGGAGAAAGCTGCAAAGTTTTACTGACGAAATTTGTCGTTGCAAAGTTCAGTAGACTGAAAAACATATGATTTGCGATCATATGGTTGCAATTTAAAAAAAAGTCGAAAGTGATTTCAGGTCAAAAAACTAAGAAAATCGGGAATATATGTGATTCAATAGAAAATGAAGTGAGAAAATTATATTATATTAATTTATGAAAGCCGCTTTCGATTCACAATTTCTCTGCTGGCTATAAATTACCTTCTGTCAAATTTATATGTGAATGCTAGCGAGCAGAGGGAAATTTTTATCGACCAATTAGCGAGTATGGCTACTACTCGTTATGGGTTCAAACATTTTTGTTCGATCCGACCTCGCTTGTGTGATGGCGAATCGAAAACGACAAATGTTTATTTAAATGTTTTAATTTGTTAATAAGGTACCAGCTAAAAGGAAACCTGTTAATGACACCGCAGTGGGATCATCGTCTGCACTCTCGGGATTCTGCGTTGTTGAATCGCAAATAGGAGATACATATACTACTTAAATGGAAAAATTGTAGATTAATGATGCACGCCCCGAAAAAAATGACTTTCACAGTGCTTTTGTGTAGAACATCTTTTTGCGTGGCGACCTTGGGTCGCGCTTTAAAAAAATAACAATCAGCCGGCAGAGTTATCTTTCTGGGGTAATATCTATGAACCCATCCAACTTTAACAACAAATATCTCGTAAACTATAAGCCTCCGGCAACTATTGATTTTGAGATCTGTAGGAGTCCCTCTACCCCTCTGAGGAAGTGATTTTTCTCGCGGTGTGGTTTCTTAATGGAAAGCCGGTCCACTTAAATAAATAGTTTTGAGTAATAAAAGACAATTTATACTTCTACGAGATTGAAAATGAAACTTTGGTTATACTTAGAAATAAAAACAAGGAACTCCTGGAATTTGCTTTGGTTTTATGTGAAAATAATTCAAGAAATTCCATAAAGCAATACGTCGAGCAAACAGTTCCGGCTTATACGGAACGAGAGTTCCGAACTCATTTTCGTATTTCAAAAAGACTTTTCAAAGAATTAAGTGACAAAATCATCCGAAGCGAGCCCTATTGTAATCTCGACCCTTTCAAAAGACTACCCGAAAAAACTTATTTATTATTATTTTTATGGTTCGCTGGTCACGAAGCATGCAGCTTCCGGGATATGTCCGACCGTTTTAACTTGTCATATGTTGTTGTACATATGTAAAATTATATACACATATGTATGTATATGTATACCACCATTGCTTACTGTTTTGAAATTTTTGGGAATGTCCCCGGAGAACAATGCACATCTAGTTTCCCCTTCGATTGCATTTCGTCAAATTTTTATTTTGTTATGCACTTGTGAGTGAAGACAAACAGCTGATTTTCTGCAAATTTTGACAAATTTCTGTTCGTTGAAATGCCAGTAAATTTGCATAAGTTTCTCTCTTCGGGAGAGAAAAACATATTTTCCTGCCGCCGAACGGACCTATATTAGGTCCGTTCGGCGGCTGCAAATTGCAGCAATTTGCAAACAAAGAAAAATATGTCTTGCTCTCCGAAAGAGAGAAACTTATGCAAATTTACTGGCATTTCAACGAACAGAAGTTTGTCAAAATTTGCGGCAAATCAGCTGTTTGTCTTTATTCACAAGTGCATAACAAAATTAAAATTTTACGAAATGAAATCGAAGGGAAAGCGGGTCGGCTTTCCATTATTCCAGCACGCCACGAGAAAAATGACTTATACATGGGTGTAGAGGAGCTATCACAGATCTCAAAACTGAAAACCAAACTTGCCGGAGGCTTATAGTTCCCGAGATATTCCTTCTTAAAGTTGTGAAAATACTACGCAGGACATCACCGTGGCGGTAGCCACGGTTGGGGCACACGTCCGGACGGATGGCGTAGTCCAGGGTTATTTTTTATAAGCGCGGCCGAAGGCCGCCAACGCAGAAAAGTATTCTTTTGCGAAATTTTCGCTAAACTGCATGTGTGGTGAAATTTGTATGGGAACTTTAACAGCAAATATCTCGGGAACTATAGGCCTCCGTTAGGTGGGGTCTTCAGTTTTGTAATCTGGGGGCCCCCTCTACCCTCCTAAAAAAAAACATTTTTTTCTAGCCGTGGGGGGCTCGTCTAAAATTTTACCTATCTCCGGCAAGGTTGGTTTTCAGATTTGGGATCTGTGATAGCTCCTCTACACCCATGTATAAGTCATTTTTCTCGTGGCGTGCTGGAACAATGGAAAAATTTCCCGGGAAAGATAAATGTGCAGTGTCCTATGTTCTACACAAAAGCACTGTGGATTGGTCCAGGAATAAATCCAGAAAAGGAATTTTGCCGGCTGAGGGTTATCTTTTTAACGTGCGGCCCAAGGCCGTCAACGCAAAAAGGTATTTCCTCGGTAATAGTGCGCAGTTTTGGTGTTTTGTTTGGCGGATTTTACAACTTTACCAACAAATATCTCATAAACTATAAGTTTCCGGCAGGTTTTTATTTCTGTTATAACATCTGTGAAAAAGTTATTTTTTCGAGGCGTGCGACATTAGTGGACAATTTTCCCATTTGAGTAGTATACAACTTCCTATTTGCGATTCAACAACGCAGAATCCCGAGAGTGCAGACGATGATCGCACTGCGCGGTCATTAACACGTTTCCTTTTAGCTGGTACCTTATTAAACAAATTAAATCATTTAAATAAACTTTATAAATTAAAATAATATAATTTTCTCACTTCATTTTCTATTGAATCACATATATTCCCGATTTTCATAGTTTTTTGACTTGAAATCACTTTCGAATTTTTTTTAAATTGTAACCATATGATCGCAAATCATATGTTTTTTCAGTCTACTGAACCCTGCAAGCGCCGTGATAATCATTTGACTAATCAATTGATGATCACATGTGATCCATCACTCTCCATCAAGAATTCCTATCACATTATTAAGGGCAATATGAAAAATGTGATGGAGTGAAGAGTATACGTGTGAGTTTGCATCTCGCTCCCACTTATGCGTAATCATATGAGTTTCTATATATAGCTGAACTCTTTCCTCTCTCACTTTATACCCATCAATGTTGATGTAAATACCAGTCACATATGATCCATCAAGCGTGATATATTAATCCGTCAAATATGATCCATCACACTTGATATACGAATCTATCACAGCTGAGCCATCAAATTTGATGCCTGAACCTTTCAAAAATGAGCCACAAACAAATCTATCATAGTCTATATTTATTATATTCATTACACAGATATTATTAACATATGTATATGAAATAAAATTAGATTTTTAACACAAAAAATATACTTTTTACTGCTCGCGGTGATGGCTAAGCTCGACAGTCTTGCATACGCCTCTCTCGAATCCTATGGAGTCGACTTCTTGGAAGACATCTGAAATTGAAGTGAAAAAATATATATATATGTAAATGTACATAATAAAGCTGGTTTGACTTAAATATGTATGTACTTATCTTTATTCTTTAAAAAACGATTATTAATTATTATTTTTTATTATTTTTATTGACTATTAAATTATATTTTTAGCACACGAAAGAACGCGTTGAACTAGCTTCCACGAATTTGATTTTTTTTTTAAACGAATTATGAAAAAAGCAACTCTGTCCTCTCACAGATGATAAAAAAGTGTGTCATTGTATTAGTGTGAAACTTTTCCATGTGTTAGTTTCCATCACACGGGTTTTGCTGGGAACTTTGCAACGACAAATTTCGTCAGTAAAACTTTGCAGCTTTCTTCTTCTTTGAACTGTCAAAATTGCGCTCTCTTCTGCAAATTTTGACTGAGTTTATGCCTCAAAAAACGCGAATTTGCAGTTTTTTCTGCAATTTGCAGCAATTTGCTGCCGCCGAACGGTCCTAATTATAACATTTTACGGACTAGAATTTTTGCTAGCAGATAAGTTCTTTATACATGTCCAAGCAATGCACTTGAATAAATATTTACGTGCTAGGTAAGAAAGAATTACATATGTATTGAAGCATATAAAAGAACCTGTCAATATAACATTGGGCGTATGGCGAGATTAAACAATTCCCCTTCGTTTAGTAAATATTGTCTGAATAAAAGGTAAACATTAGACTTTAAAAAAGTAGATATTATTTAAGAACTAAAATAAAGCAAAAGTATTGAATACTCACAAGATAAATGATATACATATGTACCTACATACATATATGTATGCACACATATAGCAACTAGCATTTCAAACAAGCGATTTCTGGTAAAATGGAGAAATATATTGAAAATGTAAGTACAAGGATTGAAATAATCTTATGTGACCATTTTATATTTATGTATCACATCAATTAAGGACAATATATAGGAAAAACAAAAGGAGCACACCTCGAATTGGGAGAGAAGCTCGGCCACAAAACTCGTCAGAGTTATAATAGCGCAAAAACAATTCTTCTGTACGTTGAAAAGAGACAAATACTCCCTCAAAAACAATTTGATTGACTTTAAACTTCAAACTAAATGAAAATAACTATTTCAAAAATTATTTTTTTTGGAAATTTGAATTTAAATTACTGAAATAAATTATGAAACTCAAATGGCGGGATAGCTATGTATTCCATGTTTTAAGGAGAAGCCAGTGCGCAGTATAATTTTTCTTCCGGACTTCTTCTTTCCCCTTACGGCCAAAGCAGAAGCTTACAAGAGGCAAATTTGAAATTTGTATTTCCATATATTTTTTATTTTAAATATAATTTGTTTTATAGTTGTTAAATTGAAAAATTTGTCAGAAAAGCTGCCGAATGTCAAAAAACCTACCGAAATACAAGCTGGCTCGTGGGTTTATAACCGCCTAGATGGTATTTCGTTTGGGTTTTTCAATATAGCTTGCACGCTTGCACCAACGCAAAACGATAGTGACGAATATTCAACAAAGAATGATCAATGATCATTTAGCAGTGAAACAAATTTACTGCAGGGTATATGTATACATACACAAATGTCACTTTTCAGTTCTGCCAAATCAAAAAAGCACTGTGCTGCCAAATCAGCACGGAAAAAACAAATCAAACAGGGCGGATCAGAAATTGAACCAGCAATTTATCTGGTTTAATCGAACTGAAATCTTTGTTGTTGCATTTACATGCAAAAATTTTTATCTGGGTTAGGATCACCGTATGTGAAACACGGCTATTGCCCATAAATCTAAGTACCTATTTCATAAATTTATTTCCATCGGATTTTTCAAAAACAGTGACGCCGCTGAGCAACAATTAATTAACGGCGTTAGCTCAGCATGCTCAGCGGCTTTTTTCGCCTTCCGTTTGTGGATAATTTTGAGGAGCGTTATGATTTGGGTATTTTGCGGAGTTTGCCTTTTAATAGTTTTATATGAATAATAATATGTATAAAAAATTTATTATTTTGCAATTTATGAGTTTCTATTACATTCCCTTTGTGTGAGAGTGTGCATGAGTTTTTACAGCATTTATTTTATTTTGAATTGACGGGTGGTCGTACATGTACAAGCCAGCAAATTTCATAAGCCCATTAAAGTAAAAGTTAGCTGGGGAAAAAATAAATTTTTATACCTTTCATAAACATGAAATGGTATTATAACTTTGTGCCAAAACAGGTTTTTCGATAGTACCAGAAGGAGAAAAATTAGGCCCACCAAAATATATACCGATATGATCAGAATCATGAGCTAGATCCTCGGTTGTTAAGATAAGCTGATCATTTGTCGAAATCGGCCAAATTGGACTACTATAACATACAGCTCCCATGCAACCGATTGTTGAGATATAGACATTTTGAGGTATAACGTCTACACCTAAATAGCTACGAACATGAAACTTTGCAGTATTTGTACCCATATTGACTTAAATAATGTTACTGAAAATTGTGAAGATCGAACCATTATAACATATAGCTCCCATACAACCAGCCATACCTTTTGGGGTAAAACTTCTCCACTTAAATAGCTAAGATCTACTATTACTACGTTTATACGTTGGCAAATTTATGAAATCATTTCAGGAATTTTCGCCGCATAAACGAATTTTCATCAATTTAATTGTTCACGAAAATTATTCATGAATTTCGCCATCATTTCATGAAATTATTAAGTACAAGTCCGGCAACGCCAAACCAACAGCTGTTCATTCAGTCAAGGCAGATTTAACAGGTAGGCTCGGGGTGAATTCAGAAATGTCCATTGTATATTGTTATTGTAATTGGTAGTGTAATGTCAAAATTATATTTCGCCGTGGTTAAATTCTGAATTCGCTTGTGACTCGCGCCATGATTTTAACATTACACACTACCTTTGTAAATAAAAAAAAGTAGTTTCAGAATTCGCCACCGAGTCTACCTGCTAAATCTGCCTTGACAGCTGATGTTAGAACGTTGCCACTTTTTAAAAAAGCTGAATTTCATGAGTTCATAAATGCTGTATAAACGAGACCATTTTCGAATTCATGAAATTAAGAGTTCACGAATTCTGCCGTATAAACGTAGTATATATAATGTTTCATTTCCCCATTCATGAATGGTATGGTCTTCGAAAACAGTCGCGTTCTTGTTTGTTTTATGTTGCTTTATAATCTTTTTTAACTTAACCACACATATACGTATATGTACTTGAATTTAAATAATACAAACCCCTATGAAGTAAAATAAATTTTAACCTTTCGCCCCTGAGTTTTTTTTCCAAAACAGGCGGAGTTTCCTAAATTTTGATGGCACATACCGTAATAAGGCAAAAAAATAAGATGTTCGGCATTCAAAAATGGCGGATATCCTTACGTTATCCTGGGATATATAATCCCAATAAGGGGTTTCCCTCTATAAAACCTCAAAAAAATGATTGCTGTAACGTTATATTGGGATAATAAATCCCACTCGTAAAATTCTTATTGGGACAATATGTCCCATTG
Source organism: Urophora cardui (assembly GCA_960531455.1). NCBI lineage: Eukaryota > Metazoa > Arthropoda > Insecta > Diptera > Tephritidae > Urophora > Urophora cardui. The sequence goes on along the minus strand of OY482671.1, from coordinate 149,395,616 downwards.
ACACAAATAACTTGCTAAAGTCTTACATTATCAAAGTTTTCATCATATTTTTTTCAGTTAACCCACAGGTAATGCCTCAAACATTAAGGCCCTCGGCAACTTACAAGCTTGCATGACAAGCAGTGCATATGTGTTAGTGTCGGGTTATTGTCGTTTGTTAGGCAATACTCAATCAAAAAGTGTCAATCGCCATTTGCATTGAAAGTTCCTAGCGTGCGGCCCAAACATGTTGTCATCGGATGACGATTTTTTGTTAATTGCAACTACAGCAGTTTTGCTAAATAGAAATAAAAAAAGAAAGACGAAGAAAAAAAGGGTGTGGATGAAAAGTTTATACGAAAAACGTAAAAAATTTACGCACGAAAATCTTTTAAAGGAACTTAAAATATCATGTACAGAGGAATATAAAATTTTTTGCGAATGGACGATAATGTATTTGAGGAGGTTTTGGGCAGTGTGACGCCATTTATTAAAAAACAAAATACACGGATGCGAGAAGCAATAACACCGAGTATGCGATTGTCAGCCACATTAAGATACTTAGCGACAGGGGAAAAATTTGAGGAACAGGTTGATTTTTTTTTCACGTCTGCTATCGTTGCAGTGGGGTATTTTTCTCTATACAAATCGAGAAGAATATCATATTGTTTAATTTTTTCGAGACGGTTGCTATATGCTTCCAACTTTATATTCCACAAAGCCGGTAAGCATTCGTACGTTTCAATAAACCGCAATGTAAAATCTTTTTCTTCCGCGTACTTATCCATCGCCAAGATGACGTTTTGACACTAAAGCATGTCAATCATTTTGCGCCACTATCAATTAAACGAAATGTCAAATGAAAATATCCAAATTTTTTGATTTTTATCAACGCGAGCCCGACAACAAGTACGTGTAGCACGACGACTGCCGATTGCACTCACACCATCAAAAAAACACTAACACATATGCACTGCTTGTCATGCAAGCTTGTAAGTTTCCAGAGGCCTTTATTGGGATATCTAATATGTCAAAATATTGAAGGAAGAAAAGAAGTTATATGAATGTAGCGTTGCTTGGACACATATTCCCAGTAGGGGCGAAAGGGTTAAAATACTTACATATCTATTGGGATCTTTTGAGAATATGAAAATTTGTGCGGGGTACTTTGGATAATTTAAATATTAGGACCGTTCGGCGGCAGCAAATTGCTGCAAATTGCAGAAAAAACTGCAAATTCACGTTTTTTGAGGCATAAACTCAGTCAAAATTTGCAGAAGAGAGCGCAATTTTGACAGTTCAAAGAAGAAGAAAGCTGCAAAGTTTTACTGACGAAATTTGTCGTTGCAAAGTTCAGTAGACTGAAAAAACATATGATTTGCGATCATATGGTTACAATTTAAAAAAAGTCGAAAGTGATTTCAAGTCAAAAAACTATGAAAATCGGGAATATATGTGATTCAATAGAAAATGAAGTGAGAAAATTATATTATTTTAATTTATAAAGTTTCTTTAAATGATTTAATTTGTTTAATAAGGTACCAGCTAAAAGGAAACGTGTTAATGACAGCGCAGTGGGATCATCGTCTGCACTCTCGGGATTCTGCGTTGTTGAATCGCAAATAGGAGGTAGTATACTACTTAAATGGGAAAATTGTCCATTAATGTCGCACGCCCCGAAAAAATAACTTTTTCACAGATGTTATAACAGAAATAAAAACCTGCCGGAAACTTATAGTTTATGAGATATTTGTTGGTAATGTTGTAAAATCCACCAAACAAAGCACCAAAACTGCGCACTATTACCGAGGAAATACCTTTTTGCGTTGACGGCCTTGGGCCGCACGTTAAAAAGATAACCCTCAGCCGGCAGAATTCTTTGGGAAATTTTTCCATTATTCCAGCACGCCCCGAGAAAAATGACTTATACAGGGGTGTAGAGGAGCTATCACAGATCCCAAATCTGAAAACCAAACTTGCCGGAGGCTTATGGTTTCCGAGATAGGTAAAATTTTAGACGAGTCCCCCACGGCTAGAAAAAAATGGTTTTTTTAGGAGGGTAGAGGGGGGCCCCCAGATTACAAAACTGAAGACCCCACCTACCGGAGGCCTATAGTTCCCGAGATATTTGCTGTTAAAGTTCCCATACAAATTTCACCACACATGCAGTTTAGCGAAAATTTCGCAAAAGAATACTTATCTGCGTTGGCGGCCTTCGCTTCCCGCCGACCCGCTTTCCCTTCGATTTCATTTCGTAAAATTTTAATTTTGTTATGCACTTGTGAATAAAGACAAACAGCTGATTTTCTGCAAATTTTGACAAAGTTCTGTTCGTTGAAATGCCAGTAAATTTGCATAAGTTTCTCTCTTTCGGAGAGCAAGACATATTTTTCTGTGTTTGCAAATTGCTGCAATTTGCAGCCGCCGAACGGACCTATTATTTTGGGTGCTCTTAATAATTGAAAACGGCAACTCTGCTTTGAACAGCTGAGGCAGCTTCAGCGACGGCTTTTTGCCAAAAGAAGCGTTCAAAATTTTTGTTTACGTGTCTGCTTCCGGCCAACAGTTCTCCTCTCGTTACAAAAGATAAAACCATGATAAAACAGTTTTAATTAAGTTATAAGAGTATGTTTAAATTTTTATTTCAATCATTTGTGATTGGCTTGTGATTCTGTTTTATACCTACATAGGCTTTGGACGACGAGCACAACCGGTCGATTGATAGCAGCGGAGGTGATCATAATAAAAGCTTTTGTGGTAGTGTCGCAAGTTCAAAACATTCATCATCGGAGATTGTTGTTGTTCCCAGCCATACTAGTTTTTTATCCATGACCTCAAATTCCATACCAACAACTGCTATGAATATACATGGTAAATATTTACAAACATACTGTCGAGACATATATGTACATTGTATGTATGTACAGATATCCGCTTCATGGAGTTACTAGGTCTGTATGTTGAGATTTTGGGTAGAATGCTATTTTATGTCAAACTCAAAATAATAGGAAAAGTTCAACAAACGCATTTGGGCGAAATGCTATTTAATAATAATAATAATACAATGGCGCTATTATAACTCTGACGAGTTTTATGGCCGAGCTTCTCTCCCAATTCGAGGTGTGCTCCTTTTTGTTTTTCCTACTAATTGGGTGGACCTACAGTTTTATGCCGGCTCCGAACGGCGAATGCATTTTTTGTGAGAAGCTTTTTCATGGCAGAAATACTCTCGGAGGGTATGCCGCCCACTGCCGAGAGGTGACCGCTGCTCTTAAAAAACCCAATAATTGGATTTTTACTAATTAGAAAAATTTGTTTGGCTCGGACCGTGGTTTGAACCCGAGACCTCTGGCATAGCAGGCGAGCACTCTACCCACTGCACCACAGCGGCCACAAATGCTATTTAGTGTCAAAAATGACGCTTAGGAACAGTGTTGCCACAACCTCAAAAATTTTGGTATCACAAATTGATGCCTTTATGGTTTTTTTCTCGTGGTCACGCTTTCCTTTACCGATCCAGGGGGGCGTAAAACCGTTTATAAAAGGGGCGCTGCACCGTCCTCCGATCCTATATCTGAAGTCGAAATAGTCCGGAGGCCGATTGTTTTCGAAATATAAATATTTGTATATTCAAAATACCTTTATTTTAGTGCATAACTGGTTGAAAAGACCACATAATCCTCTTTCTGGGGCAAAATCTACGTACCCCCCACAGTAATCCTGCGTGGAACTCCTTCATCGTCTTCATCAGGGAGTACTTAAATTTATCAAGAAAAACAACTAAGCACAATTACATATGAATGATACGTAGATAAATTTTATTTCGGCTTAGAAAAAATTTTATTTTTATCATACTTTTGGTAGGACCACTGCCCATAGCAGGCATTTTGTCTTAAAGGAGAGCAGCGCGACAAATATTTAAGAACTGATTCTATGACTCCAATTCAATTGCAGAATCAGCTCTAGCAACTAGATCACCCAGCTCGTTTGACCCATTGCATTTTATAGAACTTTTATATTACTCGGTACAGTAACAAGTATTCATATTTATTTTCATGTAAAATTTAAGCATGATCTTTATATTTTTTATATTATTAAAAAAAAAAAAACGATATCGTTAAAACCGCGAAAGTAGCTTACTTTATTAATTTTAATTTTTTTCTCAAAAATTTTTCGGTGATACGAAAAAAACATGTAGGTATCAAATTGTGAAACGGGTTAGAACCTAAAAAAGCAGCATATTTTATTAATTTTTATTTTTTTTTTTGCAAACATTTTTCGGTGATACGAAAAAACGATGAATGTATCAATTTGTGATACCAAATTTTTTGAGGTTGTGGCAACACTGTTTACAATTTCTTCCTCTTCTTCAGAGATTTTGACACATTCTAGGAAATTACCCAGACAAATTCTGTGTGCGGATTCCTACAAATAGCTAGTCTTCTTTCTCGCTCACATCCTCTGATTCTCTCGCTCTTTTGTGGTAAAATACCTGCAAATCATACGCTTTCCTACACTCAACAAACGCTATTACTATGTGGCCATTTACCTACATACAAGTAAAAAAAATATTTTCTTTTTACTTTTAGTAAACGCAAACACTGTGAAGTACATCAGTTTGATAACCTTGACGTTACAGAATGCTATACTTGGACTTAGCATGCGATATGCACGTACGCGATCTGGTGATATTTTCACCAGTTCTACAGGTGTGTGATGCCCTTACATATTTTAAGTTAATATTAGCCCTGTTTTTTTTTAAGCGCATATACATCTGCTACATATGTAGATATATACCAATAACAAACCTACATACGTATGTTTACTGTCATAACCATATGTACATATGTATACATAATAGTATTATATATCGACCACTTTGCGCAATTTTATCGTAAGGGTCATTTTACTCTTTAATGCAAATTTATTCTACATCCCTCAGCCCATCACCTGGTAAAATATTGTAGCTGAAATCCTTATAATTGTGCCAAAAATTGGCTTTCTTTTTTAACACGCTTTTATTAGTTTCACCTGTATGTATGTATGTATTAAAGGGCTGCACGAATGGATTCGAAACGACCAACAAAATATTCGCGGCCGTCCAATTACAGTACCTACATGTTTCTGTCGTTTTAGAATAAGCTCAAGTAGAGCACAACCATAAACAGAACCAATACAATTACTTATTCGTAGCGACAATTACATGACCTTAAAAAGGTTCTGCAAATAGTGTACACTACTTGCGAATACTTCGAATATAATCGAAATATATGTATGCACCCTGCAAAAAATGCGATTAATCCGGGACGTGTCCGGGATCAATCGCAAGGGAGCATGCGACTAATACAATTTTACATCTTTTTATATGGAGTGAATTGATCGCATTTGTTCGAGCATGTCCTATGAAGAGACTAATTGTTCAACTTGTATACTCGAACGGGTACCAATGTAGATTAATCACTGACATACCGAACGGGTACAAATGTAGATCAATCGCTTTCATCCCGAACGGGTACAAATGTAGATTAATCGCTTTCATCGCCAACGGGTACAAATGTTGATTTTTCCAAGTTGTTCCTTAAGGCAATTTTTAATAACAATCTTTAAAAAATTGTAAATGTTCATGCATATATAAATAAAGATTATACAATGTTTTACTTTTGAAAAAAAAATCTCAATAAATAAATTTAAAAAATTGTAGGTTTTGAGTATGCATTATATGAGCGTAATTTAAGGGATTTTTTCATAGGATTTTTTAGGAAACATTTTGTTAAAATTATTATTCATCATTGTTATTAAAAGAAAGGGTGTTCAATTCGTTTTACCGGTTGTTCTACAATTTTTTAAATACATTGCACATTTTTCTAAAATTTCTACATTTAAGGAATCTAGATTTGTACCCGTTCGGAATGAAAGCGATTAATCTACATTTATACCCGTTCGGGATGAAAGCGATTAATCTACATTTATACCCGTTCGGCATGAAGGCGATTAATCTACATTTATACCCGTTAGGGAACAATTGGTCTACAATTAGTTTACATTTATACCCGTTCGGGAACAATTGGTCTACAATTAGTCTACATTTATACCCGTACGGGAACAATCGGGGACTAATTGTGGACCGATTGTTCTCGAAAGAGATCAATCCGGGACAAATATCTTTCGGTATTAATCGACCATTTTTTTGCAGGGTACATACATATTTTCATAAACACACATCCAGACGTTGTGTTCAGCAAAATTACGCTGCTAGTGTGAGTGTGTGTATGTGCATATGCATACACACTAGGGCGGGTCGATTGGTAGGTATGCTCTTCGTTTTACAATTTCAATCTATTTACACCTACTTAGCTCAGTTGTTTTCCTTTTCCTATGTGCGCCTACTTAAAACTTAACAAAAGAAGGAACCGTTTATATTTAAATCCTTTTAACTTGATTTTCTTTACTTGGTGCTACATTGTATGCAGATATGTACATATGTACATACATACATATGTATGTATATCATATGCACATTCAATAAACAAACAGGACATTTTTTTGCTTGCCACATCGCATGTGTGTCATATTAAGTTGGTTTTATGAAGGAAATAAAGTTCTCCTGAAATTCGCGATTTTCATGCTAATATAATACGGAAATCTATACCTAAAATTTTGCCTTAATATACATATTAAAATTTAGAGGTCGTGCAAATGCCTCCAAATTTCTTTCTCCTTTTATATCAGTGATGATACATAATTTTTTTCAAAGTCCTTAATGAACAAGAAAAATCTATCTTATCATTAAAAAATGGAACATATTATGTTTGTTGGACTTTTATTTTTTGGTCCACCTTAATGCCATATGCACAGTAAATAAACAAACAAACCAAAGAAACAATAAGGTTTTGCGAATACTTCATAACATGGTTATTATTATGTTCTACTCGATCGTGGCGAATTGTGTACACTAATCGCTCCAACAGAGCGAATAGAAATAGTATTTGTATTCCAAATGAAAAGTATGGGTTTTATTCGTATCTGCATTGAAATTGTGCTGTGACTAATTGTACAATGCATAGAGTATTCGCAAATATAGAAGAGGCAAATGGTATTGTGCAGAGGTCTAGTATGTATGTATGTATGTAACTTCTTGCTTATAACCACCGCTATGTTCCAACAGATGGCGCGCGTGTATTTATATTTTTAAAATATTCACTTATTATCGTAAGGGACAATCTATACATTTTTCTGGAGCTCGAATTTATCGCATCGCCCATATAAAATATATTTTGAATATAGCTAGTAGGAAATCGAAGGCGGAAACTCACTCACTATATTACCATGACCCCATCATTAAAAATGCAAAAGTATGCAATAAAACACTTGTATTTGTCATATACAACCTTTTTTAAATATTATCATAAGGGACATTTATTCGAATAAAACATTGAGAGCTAAATTATCGTAAGGGGAAAAATTATGATTATTTCGCAAACTGCAAATTTTTTCAAGAAAAAAGTTTCAAGTTCAGTATATTAATTAACTATCTAATCGCGTGTTCAATTTCATTTAAATATACATACGAATAAAAAAACAGTAAAAAAATGCTCTCCTGTAAAATTTGCTATTGTCCCTTACGATAAAGTCGCACAAAGGGGTCGATATGTACAATCATATCTTATTTTACATTGCATATTTATTTATGTATCTTCCTCACTTTCGTTTCCACTTTCTTCCAGCCGTTCTTATGTCCGAAATAGTTAAGCTGATAACTTGCCTCGTATTGGTCTTCAATGAAGAAGGCAAGGACGCACAAAAATTTATACGCACATTACATAAAACCATAATTTCCAATCCCTTAGACACTTTAAAAGTATGTGTACCATCACTTGTATACATCGTACAAAATAACTTACTATATGTATCTGCATCACATTTGGATGCGGCCACTTATCAAGTGACCTATCAGTTGAAGATACTCACAACAGCAATGTTTGCGGTATTCATACTGCGACGTCGTCTTATCCACACACAATGGGGTGCACTATTACTACTCATTGCTGGCGTTGTTATGGTGCAGCTAGCACAGACCGGAGATGATGTCAAAACACAAACAATCGGACCGGAACAAAATCGTTTGCTTGGTTTGTGGGCGGCGCTGGGTGCATGTTTCCTATCCGGTTTTGCTGGTATTTATTTCGAAAAAATTCTCAAGGGTGCCGACATCTCAGTATGGATGCGTAATGTCCAATTGAGTTTACTGAGTATACCATTTGGCATCTTGACTTGTTTCATTAACGATGGACGAAAAATCGTCAATGATGGTTTCTTTTTTGGCTACGATTCATTTATATGGTATTTGATATTGCTGCAAGCATGTGGTGGTTTAATTGTTGCTGTTGTTGTTAAATATGCTGATAATATATTGAAGGGATTTGCCACATCATTGGCAATTGTCGTCTCGTGTGTGGCATCAATTTATATTTTCGACTTTCGATTGACCATGCGTTTTGCTGTGGGCGCGGCTTTGGTAATAGCTTCAATATTCTTATATGGCTATGATCCAAAGAAAACTGCAAAGCAAACAGAAACGGCACAAACGCGTTCGGAGGACGAGGAGAAGCTCTTGCCGCGAGTGTAAAGTTATCGCACTAATCAATCATTCCGCTAGAAATTAAGTTTAATAGTTGAGTGTTTCGTTTTGAAAAAATTCCACAAAAAAAAAAAAAAAAAAAAAACAAATACTCTCGCAGCATCACTTACCCACACTAGAGGTATTCGTATTCATGAGTTACTTAATATACCTACTATGCGTTTTAATTTACCATAGTCCGATCTTCAAATCTATCAAGTGTACACAAACGTTTTACACAAATTGTTTTAATTGAATTTAAGTATTCGTATGTAGTAGTTAGTTTATATAGAACAACTCTATTAAATAGATCTTCATATTTTATAAATGATGTTTAGACTCAAATTTCTGCATATTGAAATTATTTAAGTGAATCAAGATTAGATTTAAACTTTTTCTCTATTTTTAAGTAAGACTATCGTGATGGTGTTTAAGAAATCTTTAATAATGTATTAAGATTACATTGAAAACGGAAATTTACAACATTTTTTGTTTGAAAGTCACTGTTTGTTATTTTTAATAATTACTTCAATATCTTAACAAAAAAAAGCAAAGTATGATTATGTAAATATTTAAGTCTGATTTGTTAAATAAAGCAGGGACCGTAACGATTATCATTTTTATAAAAAAAAATCATTTTTAATCGTTATAATTTGATTTATATTTTTTCGATGAAATTTGATCGATATTTTATGATTTTTATTTTTTCGATCAAAAATAATTGTTATTACTGGATTTAAATTTTTCCTATGAAACTTGATTGATATTTTATGATTTTTATTTTTTCGATCAAAAATAATTTTTATTATTGGATTTAAATTTTTCCGATTATAATAAACTCTAAAAACATGTTTTTTTTTGCAAATTTTGTTCTCAAATAGAACTTTGCCAATGTTGGCACAATCGTCAACTTCAGGCCATCAAATATAGGATTCACTAACGTTTGAAAAAGTTTACTATGTTCGGAGAAAAAATAAAAAAATATTGATTAAAGTTGATCGGAAAAATTTAAATCCAATTATAACAATTATTTTTGATCGAAAAAATAAAAATCATAAAATATCGATCAAGTTTCATCGGAAAAATTTAAATTCAATAATAAAAATTATTTTTGATCGAAAAAATAAAAATCGTAAATAATGGTTATTCAAAAATTTAAAAAATAAAAATCTTTAGAATAAAGATGAGCTCATATTTGAATAGAATGTGCTAAAATCATTGAATCGGCATACTTGGATTTTATTGTTAACGAAGTTTTCATAATGATTTTTACATCCGAAGAAATGAAAATAACGATTAAAATCGGTCCCTGAAATAAAGTAAACTATGTATGTACATAAATACATATACCTTGGTGACTTCATAAGCAAAGGGAATGATTGTTTTTCATTATTATTATATACATTTTGTCGAAGCTTTACCTGTAACTGCAAAATGTTACAGAAACGATATTTACGTACATACATATGTATGTATTTATGTAAGTATTGGCCACAAGGAACCACACTAATAGCTTAAAGTCGTATAATGTTGCAGTTATTGTAACGGCAAAACGCTACCCGAAAGTCCTGAGTGCGCCGCCTCTGGGTGGTAAGAAATCCAGGTCGTTACGGAATTTAGACCCTAGTTGATTCCAAATATTTCTGCGAATATTTTATTATTTAATCTTTGCTTAGCGTTTTTTTTGTTTTACATCTAACAGTAATATTTATTCACATTAATTTTCCATTAAAAATTAATACAATATTATTTTTTGCTAATTATAAGCCAAAATACATACTGCACTTGGTCAGTACGAGGTTAAAATTTCTGGTTTTTCATATGAGGTGTACATATCGACGCTTCCAAACAATACTGTACTAAGTCGACTTAGTACATTTTCCCGTTTTTTGGGTTTTCAAGTAGAGCGGTTCTTAATTTAGATGCTGTCTAATTTTGGTATCAATCGGACAATCCAATCAAAAGTTATAAGCAAAAGTGTACATATAATACAACTCGAGATTTTTACAGAATAAAAACTTTGAGAGCTTGCCATGAAAAACCACGTAGCAAATTTTTATTTTTCTTGCGGTTTTATATAAAGCGTACCCTGACTTTGATATTGTCGAGTTTTGGTGTTGATCGTTCAATCCAAACAGAAGTTATAAGTGAAAATATACTTAGCATACAACTGAAGTTTCATATCGAGTTTAAACTTTGAGAGCTTCTCCTGCAAAACACAGTTTTCAGACTTAGTACAGTTTTGTTTGGAAGCGTCGATATGTATGTTCAAATGTATGTATGTATGTCATTACACTAAAATCATCATTTTCTGAGATTTTCTCAACTTCTAAAATATGTAAAAGAAATTGGTGTCGAAAATTAAAAAGGTAATACTAATCCTGAAGATAAACTGAAATCAAATTAAATAAAATTCAAACAATATATATAAGAAATTAGTAGTCAGTAATAGTTAAGAAATGACGCATATATTTTCAGAAAATAACAAAAAACCAAACAAACAAAAAAAAATAACCTAAAATCTTATTGTTCATAATAATACGCGGTCTTAAAATTCGATAATAAAATATTATTTTTTACGAATTATAAACCAAAATATGTTTGTACATACTGCACTTGGTCAGTGCGCGGCTAAAATTTCTGATTTTGCATATGCATGAGATGTACATATGTACATATAGTACTATGTAGGTATGTACATATGTATGTAGTACTATGTACATACAGCATTTTCTGATAGATTTTCTCAACTTCGAAGATATGTACATATTACAATGAAGGAAAGATGTGTAGAAGATGAAAGATATTGACTATTTTAGAATACTAAAACTAATGCTGAAGATAAACTCAAATGAAATTCAAGAATTCAAACAATATAAAGAACAGATTAATAATAAATTAAAAAAAAAATCCTAATCTAAAATCTTAAAGTCCGCAATTCCAGCCCAATGTCGGGTCATTTAATTGCGCTTGTATTTTCAATATTAAACTATATATGCGCAATGATGGCCCCAATTTGATTGGTAATTTTTTAATGACATCACTACGTTTGAGCAACAGCAACGAGGTACCATCAATTTCATGTTCCCTAAAGACGTTAGCCTCGTTTGGGAAGTATTTGGAAAAATATGTAGCGACCTGTTCGACATTCCAATCCTTAACATCAGGCACATCGATCGGTTCATATGGGCTATAACGTATAACCGGTGTATGTGTTGTATGCATATTATTCCCAGTTGCTTCATCGGAGTTATTGTTTCGTTGTTTCTTAGCTATGGGCTCATAATCAACTTTTGTGTTGGCGATCATAAATTCACTGCTGCTGCTGCTGCTGTTGGCGCTGATATCACCCGCGCTACCGTTGCGACTTGTAGTGCCCGTACTACCGCCACTATCCATACAACTGATGGCATCGGTTCCATCTGCTCCAACACCGTTGCCTATTTTTTTAGCTTTGTTGTTGTCATTGGTGTGTGGACGTTTGACGGCAGCGGAATTTTTGGCCTCTTCTGCTGCCGCAGCAATATTAACATTATTTTGCTGTTGTTGTTGTTGTTGTTGCTGCTGTTGTTTTGGCTGTTGTTGTTGTTGTTGCTGTTTTGGCTGTTGTTGTTGTTGCTGTTTTGGCTGTTGTGATCGCTTTGGATCATCTCCAATGATTTCACGAATAGTTTTTACCGGCAAATCATTGTTGGTACCATTTTTCAAAGCTGGCACGCATTTGTTACATTTCCAGTGGTAGATTTGTTGAAATTTATACACATTGGGAATATGACATGTAAGATGATATGATTTTACACATTTGGTGCAAGTGACCATTGGTTGCTAAAAACAAAAATAAGGATTTTAAAAAAAAATATAACAAAAATTTGTTAAGCATATTTTAATATTGAGAAACTTTTTTAATGTAAAATTTTTAATTGCGAGATTACCTCATTTATGTACATACATACACATATTCGTAGGTACCTAACACAACATATTCAGAGGGTAGATGTATAGATTCCAAACTTACATTTATTTTTGGTTCACAATCAGCAAATTCATCGCACACCTCGCATGTGCGGCAGTTTTCACATTTATAGTTCTGACGCAAAACATCGATATCTTCAAAATCTACTGACATACATAGCTTATGTACCCGACGCTCACAATCCAAACAACTAATCAATTTATTCTTTGCGTGTGTACCACGCTTAGCTTCGCGCTTTTGACATTCTACACATACATCGGCGGCGATCGGTGGCGTGGCAGTCGCCTCAGTTGGCGTAGAGACCACCGTGGGCGTTGTTGATGGTGCTGTTGCTGTTGCTGTTGATGTGGCCGACGATTGTGATAACCGTTTGTTATCTTGGCGTTGTGCGGAAGCCTGTGTTGTTGCCCCTACATCTTTTTTTCGTTCCAATGCACTAATTTGAGCAACTGTAGCCGAATTAGTAGATGTGGTACTTGTTAGTGTTGCACGATGTGAACGTGGTAAATAATTATCGGAAGGATCGAATACAGCTTTCGGTTTCTGTAAAACATCAATAAATTTGAGCAAATTATTTATAAGTTGGTCAGCTAAAATTCACATTAATAAATTTATTTAGATGTACATATTCACATTGCTTTATTGGTCATGTTTCTTACCTTTATGCGGCCAGTAGTACGTACACCAACTTGCTCCGCTGTACTCCCTGCACCGAGACCATCTTCATTTTGGGCTGCTACACGCAAACGTGCAACTTTTTTCATTGTGTTAGAAGTCGCACAAATGGAAATATTTTAGAGTAAATAACTGTATTTTCTCCAAAAAATGGGTTTGATATGAATTTATAATAGCAGAACTAGGGTTGGGCGATATATATCGATATATCAATATATCGATATTTTTAAAATAGTACAGCCGATAATATCGACGATATTGTGGCGAATATAATCGGTTCCACTCACATCACTAAATGACAGATCTCTAAGGAAACTGCCAGAACTAGGAGAAGATACCAGATAATTTCCAGTGTTGCCAGAATTTTCCAGATTGCGGTTGACAGACTATATAAGGCGGCGAGCAGGCGCTCCACAGTCAGTCGTAACTTAACCGTAGAAGTGTTAAGATCAAGTCAAGTAAAACAAGTGTAGACTTTTCAGTCGTGAAATAAAGCGGTGTGAATTAAGAAGTAAATAAAGATTTTTATTTAACAATTCAGCGATACGAACCCTATAGAAATAATCGAGCTATCGACAAATACGTAACAACCCAGCTAACATTTATTATCGCGGAAGTGACTAAAAAGTAACTTCAAGAAGTTTAATTCAATCGCGGAAGATATCGCTTTCTCAACTTTTTCCTATCTTCGTTCGGGAAAAAGTGTTCCCCGTCAACGTTACGTCCATAAAGAGTCATAAACGACACTTCAGGAAGTATCTTCCAAGTGTCGTTTGGAAGAGACAAAAACGTTACGTACAAATAAACTATTAAGACACTTCCGGAAGTAACTTCTTGGTGTCATCTGGGAGACACAAAAGCGTCAATAATAAATTCTCCTACTATTTTATCACTTTATATAAAAGCTAAATAAAAGTGCAAATATGTACATACATATATATATTTGCTCAATTCTTTATTTTTTATTACCACAGATACATACATACATACATCCACAAAATTATGTACATATCAGTTTAGGTTAGCGCAAACGTTTTTTTTTCAGGAATAGCTAATACATTTTCCTTTCGAAGAGAATCTAAAAAGAAGGAACCCAAAACATTTTAGTTCTATGAAGACCTAGAACATTTTAAGAGAACTTACCAAAAGTTTTAGCAAGGAAAAATACCAAATGAAATTTTGAAGAACATGGTTTTCTTTAGTATTTATTTGATTTTCGTTTAATTTATAAATTTCAAATTTGTTAAAAAAAAAATAGTTTTGACTTTGTTTTGGTTGTCAATACACAAATATCTTCCCCATTCACACCAAGAAGTAAGATACGCGACAACAATGGCATTTATTTTTGGACAAATAGAGACTATCTGTCGAATGACGCCTAGAAGTGCCCCAGATGTTACTTAATTGAGATAGACGATAAACAGCTCTTCCAAATGCTAGCAGGGAATTGGTGTCAGAATTGGGATTGTTAAATAAATTCCAGGATCAAGGATAACGAAGCAAGGATAACGAAACAAGGATAACGAAATAAGGATAATGGCAAAGTTAAACGAACTGAAAATCCAAGAGCTTAAAAAGGAGTTAGAAAAGAGAAACCTGAGTACAAGCGGCAATAAAATTGAACTACAGGCAAGGCTAAGAGTAGCTATGGAAGCATATAACATGAATGTAGATGAGTTTGATTTCAACGATGATGTGGAAGAGGTCCACAAAGAAGAAACTCAGAAGGAAGAGGCTTCACAGTCAGTAGCAAACGTAGGCGTGAACTCGATATTGGCTGTACTGACACAAATATCGGCAAAAATGGAAGATCAACAGGCACAGATGTCGAAAAAAATGGAAGAACAACAGGCACAGATATCGGCAAAAATGGAAGATCAACAGGCACAGATGTCGGCAAAAATGGAATCACAGCAATCATTACTTTTAGAAGAGGTGTCCAGTATTGCAATTCAGTTGGGAGCGCAAGAAAAACGCATATGCTCACAATTAAAATCACAGGATGCAAAAATTACGCAGGTTGAGGAAAGACAAGATAAAATTGAGGATAATGTAAAAAAGTTGGAAGCCCGTTTTCAGGAGATCCACATAAGTCGTCCAATCGCTTCAACTGATACACAGAAGATAAAACCTCCGTCGTTTGATGGAAGTGGTCCATTTCAAGTATTCAAGCTACAATTTGAGAAAACGGCAGTTGTAAATAATTGGAATCCTGAGGACAAAGTAGCTGCCTTATTTGTAGCATTGAAAGGACCTGCAGCAGAAATATTACAGACTGTTAGCGAGGGCGAAAGGAACAGCTATGACGCAATTATGGGTGCCATTGAAAGACGTTATGGTAGCGAGCACAGGAAGCAGATATATCAAATGGAGTTGCAGAATCGCTTCCAGAAACCAAATGAGACGTTACAAGAATTTTCTTCTGAGATTGAGAGACTAGCTCATTTGGCAAACGCAGGAGCACCTCAAGAATTCATCGAAAGAATGAAAATTCAAAGCTTCATCAATGGAATACGAGATATTGAAACGAAGCGGGCTACCTATGCAAACCCAAAAGGAACTTTCGCTGAAACGGTCTCATATGCTTTGACGCAGGAAACGGCATCTCTATTAAGCAAGCCCACTTACAAGGCTCATCGTGTGGAAGTGGAAACGCCAGACTTACTAAGCAAAATATGGGAGGCGTTGAATGAAATGCAGAAAAAGAAAAGTAATGCTGTGAAATGCTTCAGATGCGGAAAAATAGGACATATAGCACGTCATTGTAGCAAGGGCTCCAGTAATTTCAGCACTGTGGACGAGCGAAAGCGCAAGGCTGACGGGCATGAGCAGATGTCCAGATCAATAGATCGCAAAAAAGGAACCATACAAGGAAATACTGATGCAATATTGCGAAAACCATGTAACCGCGAACAAAAGAATTCCTCCAGAGCTGAGCGAAAGGAAGTCATCGTAAATGTTCGGCGAATGACAATAACATCCACAGACGAATGGGATGTGGAACAACTAAGGAAGTGTCAGCTAGAAGATCCAGATCTGGCACGTGTAATGATTGGTTTGGAGCAAAATGAACGACCATCAAAAGAAGAAATGTCAGCAGAGAGTCCTGTTGCCAAATCATATTGGGCACAGTGGAATAGTTTGCAATTGGTAAATGGTTGCCTACATCGTGTTTGGGAGAGTGAAGATGGTCAAAGTTCTAAAACATTGATAGTTGTTCCAAGGAAAAGAATACCGGATGTGCTAAATGAACTACACAATGGTCCAAGTGGAGGTCATCTTGGAGTAACAAAGACGGTAGAGAAAATCAAGAAGAGGTTTTATTGGGTCGGCTGCCGTCAGACAGTTGTTGAGTGGATTGCGAACTGCGATGTGTGCATAAAGGCTAAGGGTCCCAAATCCAGGAGTCATGGGCTGATGAAACAATACAACTCAGGAGCACCATTTGAGAGAATTTCCATGGATGTAGCTGGGCCATTTCCTACTAGCAAACTTGGAAACAAATATGTACTGGTGGTCATGGATTACTTCAGCAAATGGCCGGAGGTGTACCCGATTCCAAATCAAGAAGCAGAAACTATAGCCGAAGTATTCACCAACAATTGGGTGGCGAGATATGGTGCACCTATAGAGCTACATTCCGACCAAGGAAGGAACTTCGAATCAGTTGTGTTCCAGGAGATGTGCAAGACACTGGGTATTAGGAAAACCCGAACAACTGCGTTGCATCCACAATCAGACGGCATGGTAGAAAGATTTAACAGAACATTAGAGGAACATTTACGAAAAGTGGTGGACAAGTTCCAGAGAGATTGGGACACTCATATTCCTCTGTTCCTGATGGCATATCGATCGGCAGTACACGATACAACAGGTCAGACTCCTGCAAAAGTAATCTTTGGTAGTGATCTTCGACTGCCAGCTGACTTGAAATTTGGGATAAGTGCTGATGCGGGAATAAATGCCAGACAATCTAACAACGTTCTGGAAGAGGAAATGAGAGAAATACATCAACTTGTGAGACAGCGAACAAAGATCATGAGTGACAAGATGAAGGCCAGATACGACAAGGCGATGAACTCAGAAGGTTTTCTTGAGGGAGATCTAGTTTTGCTATACAACCCGCAGCGAAAGAAAGGTTTGTCCCCGAAATTGCAGTGTACTTGGGAAGGGCCCTACAAAGTGATTAAACGGCTCAATGATGTTGTGTATCGCATACAAACAATTGGAAGACCGAGGAATAAAATGAAAGTGGTTCATCTGGAAAGGCTAGCAGCATTTGGAACGAGTAATGTGTCAGATCGGGACGATCAGACTTAGGTGGAGGGCAGTGTGGCGAATATAATCGGTTCCACTCACATCACTAAATGACAGATCTCTAAGGAAACTGCCAGAACTAGAAGAAGATACCAGATAATTTCCAGTGTTGCCAGAATTTTCCAGATTGCGGTTGACAGACTATATAAGGCGGCGAGCAGGCGCTCCACAGTCAGTCGTAACTTAACCGTAGAAGTGTTAAGATCAAGTCAAGTAAAACAAGTGTAGACTTTTTAGTCGTGAAATAAAGCGGTGTGAATTAAGAAGTAAATAAAGATTTTTATTTAACAATTCAGCGATACGAACCCTATAGAAATAATCGAGCTATCGACAAATACGTAACAATATTTTGAATTACCGTGCATCGATAATCGATAATTTTTTGCCATTTCGAGCCAAATTCGATATTTTTCCTACATTTCTGATTCGCTTTGAATCTAACACCAGAACATTTTTTAGGAAGTGGTATAACCGTAATTTTCGGGTGCTTGAATTTACACTACTTTCTTCTTCAAGCAATTCTTAATGATTTTTATGTTTATACTTCAGGATTCGTAGAATATCTGTAGACTCATTGAACTTTAACAACAAATATCTAGTAAACTATAAGTCTCCGGCAAGTTTGGATTTCTGTTTTGAGATCTGTGACCTCTAACCCCGTGAAGAAGTGGTTTTTTGCGGGACGTGGTTCCATAATTTAAAGCCGACCCTTTCGATATATTGATATATCGATGTTTTTACACGGCATAAATCGATGTTTTTTTAAATATCGATATAATATATATCGATATATTTTTCCAATTTGCCCATCCCTAAGCAGAACTATATAAATAATTGAACTTTCCGCAGTCGAGTCAATAATAGGCATGGGTAACACTGCGCTGCGCGGCGCAATTGCGCTGACACCAACCCTGGTGTTCATTGTGAATGGATACAAGTGACTTGACTCTGGGATGTGTGTTAAAAAGGTCGAACAGCTGTGCTCAGCTGATTTCAGGGTTGCTGTTATGGCCCAATAACGATGGTGAAAGCAATAGAAGTTGCTCTTCTTCTTTCTGTTTTGTAGGTTGTTGATTTTACATTCTTGCATATGTTATTCGTGGAATAGCTGGCGTTTACGCTATCACAGGGAATTGCGTTTTAGGAACTCAGCCTTAAATTCTTTTCGGAATTATGAATTGGTTTTTTCAATTCCCAATTCCGGAATTGCGTTTCTGTCTTGATTGCTACGACCTTGTCATTATGGTCCCTTTTCTTACAACAACCACATCCGGCCGCCATACCAATCTGTACCCCCGGAAGTCGCCGCCATACCAATCTGTCCCCGATTTTGACATTTTTCGATGACTTATCGTCTTTTTTTTATCGAATTTCGACTACGCATCCCAGAGCCATTTCACTGTATGCTATACACTATGCTGGTGTTATTGCACTAACTCCGATTTGGGAAATGCGCCAACTCAATATAGCGCCAACTCAATGATGCGCTATTGCAATATAACACTGACTCAATTTCGTGCGCTAACACCAGCTCCAATATAGCGCTAGTGTAAAATGGCGCAACCACAACGCCAATAACAGCATCATAGTATATGTATACGTATGACAACGTCACAATTA
This sequence comes from Urophora cardui, assembly GCA_960531455.1. Taxonomy (NCBI): domain Eukaryota; kingdom Metazoa; phylum Arthropoda; class Insecta; order Diptera; family Tephritidae; genus Urophora; species Urophora cardui. Next base: position 149,376,435 of record OY482671.1, on the reverse strand, counting down.
TGTGTGCTTGTGATAGTGATCTAAGTGACTCTAATTTCCAGCATATTTTCACATATATACGGAATATTTTTCCAAATGATTATGAAAATTAAAATTAAGTGTGCCCTCGTATATGTAAGCAGAATTGCGCCAAAAGAAATAAAACGGGGATGGTAAACTGTAACAAGCGAAAAAATGTTATTTATCGATTATTCGATGACAATTGCGCTAAAGGTGTTATTGCGCCAGTACCGTGAGTTGGCGCCACGGTTGGCGCTGGCGTTATTGTATCAGCGCCAAAAAAATTGCGCCATTACCCATGGCTAGTACACTTATTGAGTCAATAAGTGTACTAAAATTGTTTTATACTTAGCTATGAGAATTCTTTAAAGAAAATTAAATCGATAATAAATCGAATCGGCTTCGATATCAGGGCGTCTCATGGTTGAATAATAAAGGTCTTCGCATCCTGACATAAGTACTAAAGGCCTTTGGCAACTTACAATCTGGATTGTCAGTTTGAGTGTTTTGGGCGGCAGTAATTATTTTTTTGATGATTGTGACGCGCGAGGGTAAAATTTTAGACGTCGATACCCCGGCTAGAAAAAAACGGTTTTTTTAGGGGGGGTAGGGGGGGCGGAGGGGATCACAAAACTGAAGACCCCACCCTCCGGAGGCCTATAGTTCCCGAGATATACGTCGTTAAAGTTCCGATATTTCCCATATAAATTTCACCGAACACTCGCCAGGGTTGCCGTTGGGTGTTGTGTTGGGTGCTGCCGTTTGGGGGAAAAATGGTGTAACACCAAAATTAAATAAAAATTATCAAAAACTTTTCTGCGTTGGCGGCCTTCGGCCGCGCTTATTTAAAATAACCCTGGGCTACGCCACCAAAGTCCGGATATACAACCTAACCGTGGCTGCCGCCACGGTGATGTCCTCCTGCGTAATACACCGCGCGATTTTTATAAAGTTTTGGTATTTTTAAATAAAAATTGTCAAACACTTTTCTGCGTTGACGGCCTTCGGCCGCGCTTATTTAAAATAACCCTGGGCTACGCCACCAAAGTCCGGATATACAACCTAACCGTGGCTACCGCCACGGTGATGTCCTTCTGCGTAGTACTCCTCGCGATTTGTTATAAAAAATTTTCATATTTAGGTGCCTTTTTCTTACTTACTTACCTCGATATGGCAACACAAAAAGTACTGTATAATACAACCCTACATGTAGTCAGAAACACAGAAGCACACATAACTCGTCGCGGTTAGTGAAAAAATGTAAACAAATTAATAAATCGAGTTTTTTATAATAAAAACGTAAAATTCTCCCGAAAATATAAATAAAATCAATGTTTAAATGTAATTAAAAGTTATAAAAGTGAAAACTTGTATAAAAAGTATCGTTCCAAAGGCAGTTGAATCAATTTTCCCACATGAAATTTTGCTTTTGGGAAGGGTGAATTTAAGAATAAATTACATGAATTGTGTAATTAAAAAATCTGTGAAAACGATTTATTTAGTTAAATTAAAGCTAGGACTTGCATTTTAGTCACATTGTAACTGATTTTCGTGGTGAAATTGCCATTATTTCGCATTTTCAAAAAGTGGATATCGACGTCGAAACTCTAGCCTGCGCGAGTTTCTGAACAAAGCCTTTTTTGAGTTAGTCAAATTAGAGTTTTTTGAAGTTAACTTCTTAGGCGGCGATACAGAGTTTTTATGGAGAGTGAAATTTGAAATTTGATGCAACGGAAGTTGGCCCCGGAAATAGCAGCCATTTTAGCTGATTTTTAATTTTTAAAAAAATCAACCTTGATATCGCGTGGTTTGAGAACCTACAACCCCTCGCTTCCAGACCTGACACTCTACCGCTGCGCCATTACACCACCTGCGTTGGATATGTCAAATGCTGCACTTAAACCAGAGAATGTAAATTATAGAGAAGGTGCAAATGTTAAATCCGAAATTTAACATGAAAATTTGTAGATCCGAGATGGGTAAATTCACCACATCGCTCCACCAGTTCAAGTCCAGGTCGAGCCAATTTTTTTGTTCCTTTTTTTTTATTAAATAATTTTCTTTATAATTTTTTATTAAATAAAAGTGCCACCCGAATATCGGGAATTACAAACTAGTTAATTATTAAAATAAAAACAACCAATATAAAAACCAATCGGATGAGCCTGCCGATAAACAAAATCTAATAACAAGAACAAGCATTGCCTTTTCTTTAAATAGAATTTGTACAAACAAAAACACACAACCACATGTATGTACATGCGATAGTTTTCATTGCAATATCCCTGCTGGCCGCTGTGGTGCAGTGGGTAGAGTGCTCGCCTGCTATACCAGAGGTCTCGGGTTCATACCACGGTCCGAGCAAAACACCGAAACAATTTTTCTATTAGTAAAAATCCAATTATTGGGTTTTTTAAGAGCAGCGGCCACCTTTCGGCAGTGGGCGGCATACCCTCCGAGAGTATTTCTGCCATGAAAAAGCTTCTCACAAAAAATGCTTTCGCCGTTCGGAGCCGGCATAAAACTGTAGGTCCACCCAATTAGTAGGAAAAAAACAAAAAGGAGCACACCACGAATTGGGAGAGAAGCTCGGCCATAAAACTCGTCAGAGTTATAATAGCGCCATTGTATTATTATTATCCCTGCTAAAAAAATGTGCGATTAATCCCGATATACATAGATTTGTCCCGGATTGATTTCTTTCGGGAACAATCGGTCCACAATTAGTCCCCGATTGTTCCCGAACGGGTATAAATCTAGATTGATTATATGTATAAATTTTACAAAAATATTCAATGTATTGAAAAAACAATAGGTAAAACTAATTGAACATGCTTTCTTTTAATAACAATGATGAATAATAATTTTGACAAAATTTTACCAAAAATATCCATTGAAAAATCAATTACGATTATACACTGAAAACTGACTATTTAAAAATTTTAATTTATTGAATAGATTATTTTACAAAAGTAAAACTTATTGTATAATCTTTATTTAAATAGGCATGAACATTTATAATTTTTAAATATTGTACCCGTTCGGGATGAAAGCGAGTGATCTACGTTTGTACCCGTTCGGTATGTTAGTGATTAATCTACATTTGTACCCGTTCGAGATAAGAGATTGATCTACATTTGTACCCGTTCGGAATGTTAGAGCGCTTTCACATTACTCGGTGCGGTATCGGATCGACATTTTTGATTTTTACCGAAAGTATACCGAAACCTTACCGACCACATGTATTTCAATTGGCACTTTCACATTAGTGTTGCATACATGAAATCGGAGCGGATTAATTTCGGTATACCGCAACGCGGTAAGACCGGTCAGTAAAATTTGAGGAATTACTGCAGACATTTTTGCGGCGTAATAAAATAAGAAGAACAAAGTCAGTAAAAAACTCGTTTCGGCTATAAATGTAGCAAGTTATAATGTCTTCGTCTTCGCTAGAAGACATTATTGTTATTATTGAGTGATTTGTTGAAGTTAAAAATTTTGTTTTGCAAATTTCGATGTTTGTTTTCCTATTTTCTGCCGATTACGCACCGAAAGTATTCCCACAAGTGTGAAAAACACAACAACGCAGAATCGTTTCGGTAAGCTGGAAATACCGAGCAAAAAATGTCGATCCGATGTCGTACCGAGTAATGTGAAAAGGCCCTTAGTGATTAATCTACATTTGTACCCGTTCGGGATGAAAGCGATTGATCTACATTTGTACCCGTTCGGTATGTTAGTGATTAATCTACATTGGTACCCGTTCGGGTATACAAGTTGAACAATGAAGGTCAAACCCCACTACGCTGCAGCGGCGATGCAACTGCGATTCAACTTCAATTGCAGTTCTCTTGGTATACCGCACTACATCTGCAGCTGCGATGCAAATTTTTTGTTTAGTTGTATAAAAACATTGGAAAAATAGGACAAAAGTGAACTTGATGGGGTTATTATTGCGTGTTTATGGGTGGAAGACGAAAATAAAAAAGTTGAAAATGCTAGACAAAGTGCAAAAACGTGGTTACATGATATTTAAAATTCGAGGTATAAAGAAGGAGAGTTCCATTTGATTTGCATTTTCTCTCCATAGTTTGTTTTTCCTTACTATAGGTACATTTAAGTAATTTTTATGACTTAAATCATAAAGTTCTGTGTATTCGTTTACTAATAAAATTAATTTTTCTTCGCCAAATTCCATTTTTTTGCAACTATATTTTGAAGTGCAGTTGGCTATACCGCACTATGCGACAACGTAACTGCACTGCAGATGCACTGCGCGACAGTTTTGCCTAGTTGATCGACTTCGTCGCGAAGTGTCGCGCAGTGCATCGCTGCTGCAGCGTAGTGCGATATGCTCCATTTAAATCCATGCAAAGAATATTGAATTGAATCGCAGCTGCATCGCAGTGGCATCGCCGCTGCAGCGTAGTGGGGTTTGACCTTTAGTCTCTTCATAGGACATGCTCGAACAAATGCGATCAATTCGCTCCATATAAAGGGATGTAAAATTGTATTAGTCGCACTCTCCCTTCAGATTGATCCCGGACACGTCCCGGATTAATCGCATTTTTTCAGGGATGTATTTTAAAATTCGCTTCTCATATGATATGTATATGAAACTTGTTACTTGTTGCTTTCGAGGCAATATAAATTGAAAACACAATTATTTGAAATATTGAACAAGATGTAATAGGCCCGTCACATAGCATACGTCAATCCGTCTACGTCGACGTATGTGACTGACATCTCACGTACTTGACGGAGAGGTCGCCACATAGGAAACGTTGGCGGATATACACAAATCAGCTGTTTGATTAACCTTTAACTACAGAGGTGGTGGCAAAAACTTAACTCTTTAGAATATTTTGTAATTTCTCTTTTAAGTTGCCCTATTGAAATTCAGTTTTCAGTAACTTCATATCTCCTGATAATTCTTAACAATTTTGTTTTATGGAGGAATGTTATACAAATGAGTAAAAACTCGAAAAGCAAATTGCAAAAAAAGTGAAATTCAAGAGTAGCTAAAGATTAACAATCAAAAGCAATCAGCTGACATAGCGACGGATTGACGTATACCAAAAGTTGACTTTTGGGCAACTTCGGTACGTTGCGGCGACGGATCCGTCGTACGTGTGACGACGTACGTTTAAATGCCGACATTTTACTGAGCTGTCAGTCACATACGTCGACGTAGACGGATTGACGAAGTGTACTATGCTACACGCGGGTTTTTTGTGTGTTAAGGCCCTTGGCAACTTACAATCTGGATTGTCAGTTGGAGTGTTTTTTTTTTTTGAGTTAGTCGAATTTGAGTGTTTTTTTGTGTGTGTTAGTGCAATCGGCAGCCGTCGTGCTACACGTACTTGTTGTCGGCTCGCGGCGACGAAAATCACACATTTTTGATATTTGCGTCAATCACCCGAGCCTAACACATAAATAGCGTGTGTTGACTGTAGGAAAGTGTATGAGTTGCAGGAATTTTACCACAAAAGAGCGAGAGGATCAGCGGATGTGAGCGAGAAAAAAGTCTAGCTATTTGTAGGAATTCGCACACAGAATTTGTGTGGGTACTTTCCTAGAATGTGTCCGCACACAGAATTTGTTTATTGATAAATTAATACGTAGTACCCCAAGAGGACAAACAAGCTAATTTTTTATACATACTATGTATGTGTGTTCGTTTTTATTATAATAATAAAAAATCGTCATTTCAACGAAAAATCGTCATTTCAGCGAAAAATCTTCAATATTTTGTTGCTATCTCATCTTTACAAAAAACACGTTATAAACAAAAAAAGTGTCGGCTTTCCACTGAGAAAGCGCACCACGAAAAAAATTATTTTTCAGGGGCTCTCAGATATCTCAAAACTTGCAGGAAGTTTACAGTTTACGAGATAATTGTCGTTAAGGTTGGATGTGTCCATAGATATTACCCCAGAAAGAGGATTATGTCGGCTGAGGATTATTTTTTTAAAGCGCCGCTGAAGGCCGCCAACGCAAAATGTTGTTATACACACATACATATATGCATTTGCTCGTTTTAATACGTGCTTTTATCTCGGCAATAGATCGCAGTTTTCGTGTTTTGTTTGGTAAATTTCAAAATTTTAACAACAAATATCTTGTAAACAACAAGCCTCCGGAAATTTTTGATTTCAGTTCCAAGTCCTGTGAGAGCTCCTCTACCCCCCGGAAATAGTCATTTATTTCGGGGCGTTGTTCCTTAATGGGAAATTTTCCCAAAAACAATTTTAAAGAGGTACGAATTCATACAAATTCGTATATAAATGAAATCATATTTAAAAAAGCTGTGCACATTTATCTACACACTGCGCTTTGTAAGGTAACCCTGTGTAGATACAACCCTGTACGTATTTGACTCTATCAAGGCAGATCTAGGAAGGTAGGCTCGGGGGCGAATTCAGAAACTACTTTTTTTATTTACAAAGGTAGAGTGTAATGTCAAAATCAAAGCGAATTCACATCATGACCAATAGGAATGGGCGAGTCCCAAGCGAATTCAGATTTTAACTAAGGCGAATTATCATTTTGACATTACACTCTACCAATTACAATAACAAAATACATGGGAAATTTCTGAATTCGCCACCGAGCCTACCTTTCTAGATCTGCCTTGGACTCTATTACAAATAATGCAGATATTGAATTCGCCGCAAAGAACGGCAGCTAATGCTAAGTTAGAAATAGATAAGTTGTAGATAAATAACGAAGTTAAGCTCTACTGCAGAGAGCTTTAAAATAAAGATGACAGAGTTGCATAGATAACTAGATACGAAACTCTTCATTTCGTGAGAGCGCTGTCAAAATGCGCATTTTTTATAACATTTTTCATTGGTGCCACTCTGTTCGAAAACTGAAAATGGGTATTTTACATATTATTTCTGGGAATTTTCGGCTTCCTTATGTTATTGAAGACTATAGCAATAATACAATTTTGTTTATACCAAATTAAGGTAAGGATATAACCACAAAAGTGATACACAGGATAGTATGATTTTCCCACATTCCGAATATTCGTGTTCGAAACCCAATCGCAGACAAATTAAGAATAACGCACAAAAAGTGGTGGACGGTAATATATGTAGTTGGGTTTTATTTTTTAAGAAATATTTTACTCTATTTTGCAATTCTATTAAAATGTGGATATATTAGAACTGAAATATAATAATTTTTAACCGGATATATATATAAATCTACAGAAGAATCGCTGCCCGCGTTCCATCTCATTAATATATTTTTTGTAATTTTAACTGAAACACAATTTTTTCCAGTTGAAACAGTAAACTTCACTGCATATTACACACAAGCAATACAATTACCTCTGTATTTTTTATAATTCCTTATTATTTCAACAAAATTGGGCACATAAAACAAAACATCAAAATCCACCGAAAGTGACAATTTATTTTGGCGCGTTTTCCCTTCTGGCACCTGCAATTTGCACAAACAGCTGATCGGCCGGGTTTTCTGTTGTGTTGATGCTGGCAACAAAGCCACAGAAAACCCGTGGGAAAATCATAAAAGTGAGAGAGTAAAAAAGAGTTTCGTATCAAGTCATCTTTGCAGAGTTGTATGAGTTACTAAAGCGAATGGTCGTGTGTTTTATTGTATTCGGAATAAGAAGAATGTTCTCGTGCAATACATTAAGAACATTCTTTATATGGCGATCCTGCCACGTTTTGTGGCCATAAAAACCACAAGGAGTGAAAAACCTCCAAACAAAAGAATTTAAAAATTGTTTGAAATAAAATTCAATAAATTTGCGTTAAGCAAATAAAGCTATGAAGTGCTTTTAATTTTTTATTTTTCGCGTGCGTGACTTGTTGCACACTCAAAAAAAAAAAAAAAAAAAAAAAAAAATCATAAAATTTATTAAAAATCCAAAAAAATATACAAAAATTTACTAAAATGCAAAAAACTATAAAAGTACTACAAATCAAAAAAAAAAAGTTATAAACATTTTCAAAAATCCAAAAAAAATGTCAAAATTTACAAAAATACAAAAAAAAAAAAAAAAGTTAATTAAAACCCAAAAGCATCAAAATTGTGTGGTCCAAATTAAACGAAAAGCCTCAACAGAAATCATCAAAAGTAAGTCAAGTGTAACTTTACACAGAAATATGTATACACATTTAGAAAAACAAAAGAAGGCAATTTGCGTGTGGGCAAACATACAAAAAAAAAAAAAAAGTTAAGAACTGAAATGAACTATTACATAAAACTTTACAATTTATATTTACAACAAAAACCAAACAAAAAGTTGACAGATTAAAACATTAACCAGCAGTGCGCAGTGGTGAAGCAGTGGTAAAAAAAAAAAAAAAAAAAAACTTGGTTAAAATGCAACAACAATGAACAGTGGTAAAAAACGTGGTTAAAATGCAACATCAAATACATATATACATATGTATATATTTATGTTCATAGGTGGCTTTGGAAAACTGAGTGCTAAAAGTTGTGGTACGAAAAACTCATATCGAAATTGTCCAAAGAAATAATAACTGTGCAAAATAGAAAAACTGTACCAAAAACTACCAAAATTGTACCGAAATCTGTTGCAACGCCCAAGAACCACCTAAGTGCATAAATTGAGTATATGAAAACTTTGGTAAAAACTGTACTAAACCACAAAGTGAAAAGGAAAAAACTTGTTACTAAAAGAAAAACGGTACAAAACCGTACAAATTAGTACAAAACGGTACAAAATAACGCCACAAAAAGTTCTACAGTTATCTCTAAACGGCTTAATAAAACCACGCCACCACTCGCACACATTAAAATATGCAAAACCAAAACGGAAGAGCGAAAGAGAAGACAACAACACTGCAGATACCATAGACCGAGAGACCAACCACCATCATATCGTATCATCAGGCGAAAACAACTTGGAAACGGTACAACTACATAAAATAGGTACATAAGTTATGTATCACATTATACTACTTTAATCTCGATATACTAGGTACATAGGTATACATGTTTTGCACAGATAAATTTTCATTTTGTATACGTATATAACCATAATTATATTTTTCATATAAACATATGAATAACAAACTTTCATATTCAATTTTTATATACAATTTTTATACCAACAACCAGTCATTGCATAAGCTTATTATATAAACCTTTTCGAAAAAAAAAATATTTTTCTATCTTACTTCAAAAAATGAAATGAAATTTAATATATCACAAAATATTATATTCTGACTTAAGCTACTTTTAAGAACTGCATATTCAATACAAAAAAAAAAATGCATTAAAAGCTTTTCTTCATACCATACATAAAGAACACCTGTTCTTTCTTTATTACTTTGGAATTGATGGAATGTTTACAGCGATACATTTTTGCATATCTATTTCGTCTGCATGAAAACCCTAAAAGCTCGCAAAAACACTTTATAAAATTTTATACAATTTTGATACTTTTTTTTAAATATATTATATACTGTTGAAACACAGTGCCAACGAAGTTTCGTGAATAGCCAGATTAATATCAAATTGCAAATTATGCTTTTCTTACCTAACAGCGAATTTAATTAACAGTGCCAATATTTCCAAAATACACCCAGATTTACTACAAATACAAATGTACAATTATGCTCTTTTTGGAAAAAAAGTCCCGGATTTACTTTATCTACTACTTACCAGTTATGACATTTTGAATTGAAACAACCCGATATACTTTCCACAAAATTCGCAAGTTACGCTCTTTTGGAATCACCGCTGCTGACATTTAATACATATACATACATTTATCCTATAGGATCAGTTTTGTGTATGTGTTACATATGTACAGATAAAAGCTGCAGTTACTCTCTTACCATTATGAGCTTTTTCAAACCGCATCGTTTATCTACAGTGACTACAAAAAATTTTCGCCCAATCATTTTTACTACGTATATTTATACATTACAGCATATTTAAAGTTTATTGGAATTTCTTAGTACTGAAAGCTTACAGTGTGTACAAAAATTTTTCGAATATACCAAATTGCATCGTTTATTAAATTACTTATACAAATTTTCGCAAGTAAACGCTATAAATACCCCCAATACTAAAGGAATCTCACTTACAGTGCCTACAAAAATTTTTCGGATTTAAATATTTCTTTTTAAATATTTTAAAACAAAAACTAAAGTCAACCAATTTTGCCAGAGCCTACGAATATTTTGAATGCCATTTAAATCACAGTGTCTTGATAAACTTTTGTCAAACCAACGCAATTTTTAATATATAAAATACATTTTTTTACATTTTAACAATTTTTTTGTAACGATCGATAGCCTAGTGTTGCTATATACATAGATGTCAGACCCTGAAAAGGATTTCGAAGATACGAGCTCAGTAGAAAGTTTAGATACCAATAACTCTACAGCGAGAGATAATTTATCCTTTGACGCCGATTTTCACGGATTTAGCGACCAATCGGGTGATTCAGACAGTTCAAGCGACACAATTTTAATTCCAAATAATAGCGATACAAATATAAATATGGCAACACCGGAGCAGAAAAGGGCAGCTATTAGTCTATGGGCTACGATGATGCGCGAAAATTATAGCGGCGATCCGCTATCGCTTCCATCATTCATTGACAAAATAAACTTAATTGAAGAGCTTGCAGATAATTCACTAACGTCAACACTAATAGCTTTTCTTAAGTCGAAACTTGAAGGCAAAGCTCGCGAATCCCTGCCCACAGAAGTCACTACAGTCGCTCAAATAAAAGAAGCACTAGCTAGAAAAATAAAGCCCGACAACTCGAAAGTTGTCGCGGGAAAAATCGCAGCATTAAGAATCACTAATAATAATTACGCGGAATTTTCAAAGCAGGTAGAAGAATTGTCAGATTCGTTGGAGCGCTCTCTTATCATTGAAGGTATGACGCAAGCAAAAGCACATGAAATGGCTGTGGAACAAACAGTTAGAGTTTGTAGATTAAATAGTAGGTCGGATATGGTAAAATCAATTTTAACTTCGTCAACCTTCACTGATTCGAAAGACGTTGTTGCGAAAATGGTAATAGAAAAAGACAATGAGGTAAAAGAAAGGCAAGTCCTGGCATTTCGATCTCGACCGATAAGATCAAATAATTTTCGTGGTAATTTTCGAGGCAACAATTTTAGATACAACAATAACAATCATAGGTACAGTGGCACAAGCAGGCAAAGTGGTAATCAAAATTATAGAGGAAACTATAACTACAATAGACGTGGCAATAATTTCAGCAATAGACCAAACAATTACAATAATTCAAATAGACCAACAACAAATAGAAACAACAATTCTTCGCGTTCAAATAATCGAAGTAATGCTAACGTGCGTAATTTAAACGCCGAAGCCCCTCAGACGCGAACACTGAGGGAGCAGGAGTAGGAAATTCCATAACGCAATCCATTTACTGTCTAAATTTGAACTACTCTGACTTTATCCGATTAAAATGTACCGATTCCGAAAAAACATGTACTTTCTTAGTAGATTCGCAAGCAGACATCTCACTTATTAAAATTTCCAGTTTAGTAAGAAAAGTACCAATAAATTACAATAATATCATCAATATCACAGGCGTAACTTCCGATAAGAGTACAACTCTTGGCACAATAGACACAAATCTAATTATAACTAACGTTTTACTTCCTCACACTCTTCATGTTGTTGATGACAGTTTCTATATACCTTCGGACGGCATACTCGGGAAAGACTTTTTAAAAATAAACAAATGCATAATCAATTATGCAAACGACACTATACAAGTCGATTGCGGGGCAGAAAGGGTTAAAGTTCCAATTTTACATAGCACATCCAACAATAGTTTAGTAATTCCACCAAGATGTGAAGTTTTCCGTATTTTTGATTTGGGTAATTCCAAAAATCCAGTTTTCGTAGATTCTCATACACTTGCCGATGGCGTGTTTACAGCCAAATGCATAGTTAATACAAAAAATCCTATTTTAAAAATAATTAATACTACAGACGAAGTAAAGTACATACAAGATTCCAAAATTAAAACTGAAGATATACAAAACTTTAATGTTTACAAAATTAATAAAGCTTTAGATAATCCCAAACGTTTAGAAGAACTCAAAGAAATTTTATTAAAACAAATGCCCTCGTACGCAAAAGACAAACTTATTGAATTATGCTTAAAGTTCCCTGATGTTTTTGCCCTTAAGACGGACTTAATGACTTTAAACAACTTTTACGAACAAAAATTAAGACTTACTGAAAAGACACCAGTTTACATTAAAAATTATAGATTGCCGTATTCGCAACGCCAAGAAATTAATAAACAAGTTGATAATTTATTAAAAAACGATCTGATAGAAGAAAGTTACTCCAATTATAATAGTCCACTGATATTAGTTCCCAAAAAAGACCCTACAGGAAAGAAAGCGTACCGCATGTGTGTTGATTTTCGAGCAGTGAATAAAAAGCTTATCGCCGATAAATTTCCGCTGGCACGTGTTGATGACATATTAGATAACCTTGGTAGAGCAAAGTTTTTCTCAACGTTAGATTTGTATTCGGGCTTTCATCAAATTCCTTTACATAAGGATTCAAGGGACATAACCTCTTTCAGCACTGATCGTGGTGCTTTTCGTTGGAAAGTTCTGCCTTTTGGCCTGAACGTCGCTCCAAACTCATTTTCCAGGATGATGTCCATTGCTTTTTCTGGAATCGCTCCAAATCAAGCCTTTTTATACGTTGACGATGTTATTGTTATTGGGTGCAGTGAAACCCACCATATTCAAAATTTAGAGAAAGTTTTCGAAACTTGTAGGAAATTTAACTTACGACTCAACCCTGCAAAATGCAACTTTATGCGATCAGAGGTAACATTCTTGGGACACAAATGCACGGCAAACGGCCTACTGCCGGACGATTCAAAAATCATTGCTATAAAGAAATACCCTAAACCGTGTGACAAAGACTCAGTACGTCGATTCGTTGCATTTGCTAATTACTATAGAAGGTTCATTCCAAACTTTGCAGCCATAGCAGCACCTTTAAATCGACTTAGCAGAAAGAAAGTAGAATTTAAATGGGATGATTCGTGTGAAATAGCATTTGAAAAACTTAGAAAATCTTTAATATCTCCTAACATTTTGCAATATCCAGACTTTACGAAAGAATTTGTTATTACAGTCGATGCATCGAAAAACGGTTGTGGCGCGATTTTAAGCCAAACTCATAATGGCAATGATCTCCCCATATGTTTCGCTTCAAAAGCATTTAACAATGCAGAACAAAAAAAGGCAATAATAGAACTCGAACTTCTAGCAATATACTTCGCAATAAAGCAATTTCGTCCATACGTTTATGGTACACATTTTACTGTCAAGTCCGATCATCGTCCGTTAGTTTACTTATTTAATATGAAAGATGCTTCATCCAAACTCGCTAGGATACGCTTGGAGTTATCAGAATATAATTTTACAATAGAATATATAAAAGGGAAGTCTAATGTTGGTGCGGATGCACTCTCAAGAATCACAATAGAGGAACTTAAAAATGCTACAAATCAAGTATTAGCAGTACAAACAAGATCAATGACTAAACGAAACGAATTAACGCAACAACATGAATACAAAGACGAAGAAGAGGAAGAGGAAGAAGACATAAAATTACAGGTGTACGACAAATTTTCATTTAATTTTTCTAAGAAAATCCCGAAGCTAAAAAGCCAAATACGTCATGACAAAAATGGTAAAATTATAAATTTCGAAATTTATGCGCATTTAAAAAGAAAAAAGATCGATCTGCTTAATGTTGCGTGTGTTAACAAAATAATACATTTAGATGAATTACTTTTGAAGCTCGAAAAAGAAGCTGGCAACCGCAATATTAAGAAATTAGAATGGCAAAAGGATGACAATTTTTTTAAATATTTTTCAATAACAAACTTAAACAAGTAAGGAAGCCTAAGTTCGAGTGGAATCGAACATTAGATACTCAGCTGTATGCTTTCATTGTTTGTTTGCGTTTGTTCGATATAGGGTGTATTTTATATGAAACGAGTGCTGCATAAACAGGGCGCAGCCACGCCCATTTTCAAAATTTGTATCAATCATCCAAATAAGCATATAAATATTATTGTTAGTGCAAAATTGCATCCCTCTATGACTTTTAGTTACAAAGACTTCACGTTACAAATTCCAAAAGGGTGTTCCAGAAATATCTTTGTTAAAAAGTAGGCGTGGTCATAAACCGATTTCAATAAATTTTTGCGTGTCTATTAACACAAGTTATAAAAGTGTATAAACTAAGTTTCGTCATAATATCTCAGTTATTTGTCGAGTAATAGGCTCATAGATTTCTTTGTATAAAAAGAGGCGATGCCACGCCCATTTTATAAAATTTTTTTTTTTTGTGTTTCCAGTCTATTGTAGAACTCATGTCACAAAATTTCAATGAATTATCTTTATATTTCACAGAGATATCGCTAAAAATGATTTTATTAGGTCACTTTATAATACCCATATATAAAAGTGGGCGTGGTCGTATACCGATTTTGGTAATTTTTCGTCCACACATTTGGCTAAGTAAATATATCACGCGTACCAAATTTCATCGACATATCTTTAACGGTTTCTGAGTTATGGCTTATAAAACTTTCAATATTTGCCCCTTAATAAGTGGGCGTGGCACCGCCCATTTTCCAAAATTTTTATATGTTTTGTTTTACGTCCGTAGGTGGACTCGTGCCACAAAATTTCAGTGATAGATCTTTATATTTGACAGAGATATCGCTTAAAATGTTTTTATTAGGCCCCTTTATAGTTCCCATATATAAAAGTGGGCGTGGCCGTCAACCGATTTTTATAATTTTTCGCCAAAACATTTGTCTAAGTAAGCAAATTACGCGTACCAAATTTCATCGATATATCTTCAACGGTTTCTGAGTTATGACATATAAAACTTTCAATGTTTGACCCTTAATAAGTGGGCGTGGCACCGCCCATTTTCCAAAACTTCATCAAATTTCTTCATAAGGGCCTGAGCTCAATACGTGGGTAAAATTTTAGCACTCTAGCTATATTAGTGGCTGAGATACAAAATTTCCGATTTTTACTATATAGGGGAAGTGGGCGTGGTCATGGTCCGATTTCGCCCATTTTCAATACCAACCGTCCCAGTCTCGATACCAACTTGCATTTCAAATTTCATCAAAATATCTCAATTTTTACGCGAGTTATCGTGCGTACGGACGGACGGACGGACGGACGGACGGACGGACGGACGGACGGACGGACGGACGGACGGACGGACGGACATGGCTCAATCGATTTCTCTTTTCACCCTGATCATTTTGATATACATAAGTCCATATCTATCTCGATTATTTCATTATGTTACAATCCACCGTTATGAAATCAAAATTATAATACTCTGTGTACTAGTACAGCTGAGTATAAAAATACCGGGAACAAAATTTTAAAATACTTAGAAATTATATTAACAGACCCTGTAGAAACAGTGACGGACAACGATAAGAAGCTTAAATTGATGACAATTTATCATAACGATCCGATAACAGGCGGACATTTTGGTAGCAAAAAATTATATGCTAAACTAAGAACAAAGTACTACTGGAAGAACATGACTCGTGAAATCGCAAAATTCGTCAAAAATTGCGAAAAATGTCTTTTGAATAAAGTAAAGCCAAAATGTAAAGAACAGTTGGTACTTACACCGACACCCTGTATGCCTTTTGATGTTGTAGTTATCGATACGATTGGACCTTTGCCACAGTCGATAAATGGTAACAAGTTCGCAGTCACTATTATATGCGACTTGACAAAGTACCTAGTCACGATTGCAATACCCGATAAATCCGCTAAGACAGTTGCTAACGCTATTTTTGAATCTTTTATTTTAACATATGGCATCATGAAAGCAATAAAAACTGATCTTGGCACAGAATTTAAAAATGAAATTTTTTCGGACATAACCAAACTTTTGAAAATTGAACATAACTTCTCTACACCTTATCACCATGAGACAGTTGGCACTGTCGAAAGAAATCACAGAGTTTTTAATGAATATTTGCGCGGTTATTTGAACGATAATTATGATAATTGGGACGTTTATCTGCGGTATTTTACCTTCTTGCATAACACTTCAACAAACACGGTGTTTGATAATAAATTCACGCCATACGAATTAATATTTGGCAAAAAAGCTGTTTTACCATTAGAATTGCAAACAAGCAAAATTGATCCAATATATAACACCGAAAGTTATGCAAAAGAAATTAAATACCGTATGCAAAAAACAAACGCGCTCGCAAAAAAATACGTTATAAAACACAAAATACAAAATCAAACTGGATATAACCGGAAGGCACTGCCATCTTCGGTGAAAATAGGTGACAGAGCTCTATTACAAAAAGAGCCCAGAAGTAAACATTCCAACATATATACAGGCCCATACATCGTAAAACATGTAGATGGCGTAAATGTCACTCTTGTCGACCAAGAAACGAAAAAAGAGAAAACAGTACATAAAAACCGAATACATAAAGTAACTTAAAGAACAAAATATATACGACTGTTAAGAAACATGTTTACATACAAATGTAAATATGTATGTGATTTTGAATTCGAATACCAAAAAAAAAAAAAATAAATACAAAATGTTAGTAAGTAAGTTTAAACATACATATAAATGCAGACGGTATACCCGTTGTAAATGAACTGTTAGCTATTAGTATGTAGCAAATAAGAGATTAGTACTTAATACATACTTTTAAATATTCATATACATACTATTAGATATTAATATATAAACTATTTTTTAGATACTTAAAATTTAACTTTTATATTTTGTCAAAGGACCTACATGACTTGACTGGCGGTGAACGAACGAAAAAGAAGGAGGAAATAATCGAAATATTGTTACCAAATTATGCGTTCGTTCACAGCAACTCAAGTGATGTAGTAGAAAGAAGAAAGCGGCAAGATTGATCACCTTGCCACATTCTTCTTTTCCTAAGGAGGGTGATGTAAGGTAACCCTGTGTAGATACAACCCTGTACGTATTTGACTCTATTACAAATAATGCAGATATTGAATTCGCCGCAAAGAACGGCAGCTAATGCTAAGTTAGAAATAGATAAGTTGTAGATAAATAACGAAGTTAAGCTCTACTGCAGAGAGCTTTAAAATAAAGATGACAGAGTTGTATGAGTTACTAAAGCGAATGGTCGTGTGTTTTATTGTATTCGGAATAAGAAGAATGTTCTCGTGCAATACATTAAGAACATTCTTTATAGCTTACTTATATGATAAAATAAATAAATAACATCATCAATCATTCATTAATACTAATTCATAACATTTTGCCTTGAAAAATAATTTACAAACTCACTCGAATGAAAAGGCGGTAATTCTCAACTTCGATTATTTCCTTTCGATTATTTTCGACTTGAGAGGAAAAAGGTTAATCGAAAAAATAATCAAAAGAAAAAAACCGATACATTTTAACCGTTAACCGAAAGAAAATAACCGATTATAATCGTTTTTCCGGTTATAGTTGCCATCCCTACTTGTATATTTGTTGATGACCAGCATACATACATATGTATGTATGCACGTCCATACATATATGTATGTATAATTAATTGCATACCAAATCAAAATTGCCGTCGGCATTTCTGATTACTCTATTTTTGTGTAAATATGTATGTACATACTTGCAAAAGCCCGATTATTGCAAGTTGCCTCGCTTGTTCATATGAATGCGCACATAAGCAGGTGTTGAACCATTGCCATTGTACGCGAGGTTCATCACTTTTGAATTACCCGCATGTCCACTGACTTGATCTGAAAGCTATTTGGAGTTAAAATTTGACAAAATTCCTTCGACTTGTGAAGTGATGGTCAGCAAAGAAATGTAGAGGGGCGAGGAAACGCAGCACTTGTTGAGGTGTATGTACATTGTACAATAACAAAATCTCGTAACATTTGCCCCTTGTCACCTTGTCTCCTTGCCTAAGAATTTATTTCAAGTCGAGTTGGACTAGAAAAATTACTGAAATTGTCGTCGATTTGCGCGAAGACAATGTTGCCAGTTTTCCCTTGATTTTTTGTGATGGCGTTATGAATGAAAATGTTATTGTTGTTTTTTGATAGCTTTGGAGGATAGTAGGGTTTGCGTTTGGATAGCACATATGTATGTTTGTACGTATGGATGTACGCATGCTTTGAGGAATTTGCGAATGAGTATGTATGTATGTATGGATGAGCACATGTGTACTTTTGCAAGTATGTACATGGCCGATTTTCTGGGAAAGTAAACCGAGTAGTTTTTTTTTTTTTGTCAAATATTGCAAGCACTGGGGTCTTGCGGGGTTCATGACATATTATAGTAGCTGTTGAAAACAGTGGCATTCAATTTTAGTCGTTTTAAATTAAACTTTTCGCTCTTTTTATAAAACGTTGTGATTAAAAAAAAATATGGTCGGAAGTAGTTCAGTAAACAAAAAGTTAAATATAACATGTTTGTTGCGACTAAATTTAGCCGTTCAAGTTTTATCTATTAGAAAATTAGTTATAATATCATAACACGTAAAGTTTTTAAAAAAGTTATGTTCCAACTAGCAGTTATGTGAAAAGTAAATGTGCCGCAAAAATCTTATGTAACGTTAGCAGTGCAAAACCAAAAAAGTTTTTTTAAGTCATGTTAAAATACGTTTTAATTTAATTTGTTTATATATTTTCTTAATACTATACGTATATCTTACGTTCCAATTAAAAAAAGTTAAACTTCCAAAGATTTGAAGACATTGTTAGCTTAAATAATGTGTAACGTTAGCAGTGATTTTGTATCTATATAATACATATAATAAAATTGTAACAGGTCGATGTCTGTACATTGAAGATATTCAAGAAAAACTGATAGGAGATGTCATTATTGGACCAGCGGAACCCAAATCTACAATTTTTAGAAGTCCATCTGTCTGTCTGTCTGTCCGTCCGTGTGTATGATTGTGCGCTCATCCCGCAAAAAGTACTGAATAGAATTGCATGAAACTTTCACCATTCTATCACTTAACGCCTAACTTAAAATTCAGGACAACTTTCATTTGGATATTTCATGTGTTTTCAATGTGTTTTTTTACCATAACGCCCGCGTCACACAAAGACGACTGCATGGAAATGAATGAAACTTTCAATAATCATTTTCTGGATGAAAAAATGAGAGCTATTGGAAAAGGGGCGTGGCACAACCCATACAAACTTAATCTTTCATGCTGAATATCTCTGGAAGTGTTTTCCGTAGGATATCAAAACTTGGAGAGATAGGGATAGGGATAGGGATAGGGAGATATCTCCGAAACCAATCGAGATATTGAATTTAATAGAATTACTTATTGCAGCACTCATCAGCACCTTTTATTTGATACCCATATTGTACTAACAAATTTTGGATCACCCTTGGTCCACATATTGGTCGATAACTCCAAAACTAGTTGAGCTATAGAAATAAGGGATATCTTAAATCTTAAAGTAGACATCTATAATAATAATAATAATACAATGGCGCTATTATAACTCTGACTAGTTTCATTCAATTCCATCATTCCAATTTTTAGTGACCCGCGCACAAGCATAAGGACAGACAGACAGTCAGACCGACAGAAATTTTAAAAACACTTAATTTGGATTCCTCTGGCTCCTTTTTTTATTTTCTGTATATCTGCAAAGTACAGAGATCAACGGTTACAATTTTATTATATGTAGAGATACTCAGTTTTCGCACGTGTAACGTTAGCAGTGCTTTGTGTAACGTAGGCAGTGCCTTATTTTATGTTAAATTACGTTAAAAAATCCTAAAGATTTTGGTAAAGCGGTCTGCCATGACCTTGTGACATCCTTGCTATATAACATGAAGTAAAATTGGGATGATTGTCCCAGAAAGTTCGCAGAAATTAAACCAAACATGATCTGTATCTTGATCTCACTTCCAAATGATGTAACGTTAGCAGTGCGTTTCACGCGCTTATAACTTTTACGGTATGGTAGCCATCAGACTAATTTTACTCTTAAAATGAAGGTATAGGTATACCTGATAGCATAAGTAGCAGAACCTTGGACGTTTCTAACATTTTTGTTATTATTTCGTATAAACTAAATAAAAACTCCATGCGAATGTAACATTAGCAGTCAGAAAATTGACCACATACATATTTACACAAAAATAGAGTAATCAGAAATGCCGACGGCAATTTTGATTTGGTATGCAATTAATTATACATACATATATGTATGTACGTACATATGTACATATGTATGTATGCTGGTCATCAACAAATATACAAGATGGTTGATTGTTGGTCTTCAACAAATGGACATGATGGTTGATTGGTGGTCACCAACATGTTAGTAAATTTTCTTGCATGACTTATGATAATGGTTGATCATCAACAAATGTATAAGAAAATAATTTTAGGGACATCATAATATTTTTATATGCTAAAAATTGCTTAAAATGGATAATTCGATAAAAAATACATACATACTTACCGGTTGTTGTGTACACACCAACATCTCATTCAATCATTTTTAGTATAGAAAATGCCATAATGGTTGATAGTTGGTCATCAACAAATGGACAAGAAATTATTTTTATGGACAACATAATTTTATACAGTGGCGGACAAAAGTCTACATACACCCCCTATTTTTGCTATACCACGGAACCAACAGCAATAAAAGAAAAAGTAAAAATGCAGTTTTATTTCACACCTTTTCTTAACTACAATAAACAAAATGAAACTCTTTTTTAATAAGAAATTAAAAAAATATTGGCGAATTTCACAAAATCAATGCTGACAAAAGTGTACATACAGCATGTAGTTACTGTCGTGCACACTTCTGCGCTGCGTTAAGATAACGGTAAAATACCGTTATTTGTTTCTTCGATCGATTTTGTTATTTTTGCAACTATTCAGTTATATCAATCAGTTTTTGTTTGCACGTTATATTATTAACAATGGCTCCGTGAAAAGAAATTTCAGTTGATGTCAGAAATTTAGTTATAAAACACAAATCGGAAAACAAATCATATGGTGAAATAGCAAAACTATTAAAGTTGAGCCGCGCAACAGTACAAACGATAGTTAGAAACCACAAAAGTAATGGTTGTACCGAAAATAAACCGCGTTCTGGCCGACCGAAGAAACTATCCCGCAGAGATGTAAGCGTTATACTCAAAGAAGTGAACATAAATCCAAAAGTCACTGCTCCGAAATTGGTCGAACACTTAGAAAACATGACACAAAAGTGTGTACATGCACGCACAATAGGAAGATATCTGAACTATAACGGTTTTCGTAGTAGAACACCACGCAAAAAACCTCTTATTAGTGAAAAAAATTGAAAACTGCGCTTAGAATTTGCTAATAAACATAAGGAAAATGGAATGGACTTTTGGCAAAAGGTTTTGTTCACAGATGAGTCGAAGTTCAATATATTTGGAAGTGATGGGAGGACAAATGTTTGGAGGAAACCAAATACTGAAATGAATCAGAAAAATTTGGTATCAACCGTCAAACATGGTGGCGGCAGCGTAATGGTTTGGGGAACAGTTTCGGCATCTGGAGGTGGAAAATTAGCATTTATCGAAGGTATTATGGATCGTTATAAATATAAATCATTGTTGGAAGAAAATTTGAAGCCTTCGGTGGATGATTTGGAACTTGGTGCTGGTTGGATCTTCCAACAAGATAACGATCCAAAGCACACGGCCCAAGTTGTCAAGGACTGGTTACTATATTATGCGCCAAGGCAATTACACACACCACCACAAAGTCCAGATTTAAATGTAATAGAGCATGTGTGGGATATTTTGGACCGAAAAATTAGAAACCAGATTTCTAGCGCAGCAGTACTCAAAGATCGAATAACAGAGGCTTGGAACAGTATAACCTCTTCGGAGTTGATAAATTTAGTAGACTCAATGCCACGACGACTTCAAGCAGTTATTAATGCAAAGAGAGGACCTACTAAATACTAAATAATAATAAAATAGGGAATTAAGATAAGTTTTCTCTCTGAGAAAAGCTTTGTTTTGTACTGTATGTACACTTTTGTCAGCACTGATTTTGTGAATTTCGCCAGTATTTTTTTAATTTCTTATTAAAATAGAGATTTCTTTTACTTATTGTAGTTAAGAAAAGGTTTTAAATAAAACTGCATTTTTACTTTTTCTTTTATTGCTGTTAGTTCCGTGATATAGCAAAAATAGGGGGTGTATGTAGACTTTTGTCCGCCACTGTAGTCTCGAATATAGTTTTGACATCATTATATGAGTAAAAAAGATTATTACTTATTAATGACATAAACACGGAAGTAATTGCCTTATAGATTTTATATTTGGCCTTTGATTTCAAAGAGCAATATATTGTTGAACAGGAGTTAATCCATGTTATACTTCGCCTATAGAAGTACATCGTACACTCAAATGATCGATTGGAGCTCATTTAGAATTACAGAGCCACCATGCTTGCAATTTTATTGTGATATGGACTTGCAGGAACTACAAAATTCTATTGATGTTATAAAAATACCTGGTTAATATTTCCAAACAGCAGTGATTGATACTAATTATACTAATTATAACCTAATTTACTTAGATTTTCTATGCCATTCTCAAAATACTGAGCGATTTGTTCAGGTAGTAAGTGATTCTTGTACAGAAGTTGCCGACGAGGAACGCCTAGGTTATATATTCGCTAAACTAAGTAGCCGAGAACGTTACAGCAAATTAAAGTCAAGGAAAGATTTAGCATAAATGCACTACATTTATTTCCTCATTATATGTAGGTAAATATTCTTTTTATACCTTTCATGGGAATGAAATGGTATTATAACTTTGTAGCGAAACACGAATGGTGAAAGTACCAGAAGGAGTCGTTGCAGACCTACCAAAATATATACCAATATGATCAGGATCATGAGCTGAGTCGATTAAGCCATGTCCGTCTGTCTGACTGTCTGTTTAATCGCAAACTAGTCCCTCAGTTTTTGAGATATCTGCATGAAATTCGGAATGTGAGTGTATTTTAGGAGAAGCTTATCATTTGTCGGAATCGGCCAAATCGGACCACTATAACATATAGTTGCCATACAACCGATTGTTCAGATATTGACATTTTGGGGTATAACTTCTCCATCTAAATCATGACACTTCTTTTTCTAAGGAATCTTTGTATAAATTACCTACAGAATTGAAAGTATAAATTAAACAATATCAGACTATGTAACTTTTCATTTCCCCATTCATGAAAAGTATGAAGTCTTTGGTACGTCCGAAGACAGCCGCGCTCTTACTTGTTTTTCTTAGCTTTCAGGAAACAATTTTTTTTTTTCAAATCGCACGTTTTATGCAATAGGGATTTAACTCAAAAAAAATTTTTTTTGGGAAAACGCAAATAAAGTTTTATAATTTCAAATAGTTTCCTTCTACGGCTAACTACAAAATCACTTTTATTTCCGCCATTTTTATCTTTTTGAGTATTTTATAAGACTAGACTCAAAGGCACTACCCAGTTATTGAAATATATGGCAAAATCCCAGAAATCGAAAATTTCGAGTTAAATCCCTATTCCATAAAACGGGCGAAATACAGGGTGTTGGTTTTAGTAAAAATAGAATAAAAGCTGAACTTGGCATGATGGGCTAAAAGTTTCTATGGATGAAATATTGCCTTGGTGAATACCTTTCCAAAAATGTATCACTTTTGAAAATCGAACGTAAAATATAGAAATTATAGACAAAAAACCAATTTCGCTGTTTTTACAGGGTGACAAAAAAATTAAAAATTTTTTTTTTGAAAACCTCATAAGGTAAGTGTTCAAACTGGGGGGAACATTTTCAACTCTTTTTTCCTCCTTACACCGTGATACGCTCTAATGTACATATCGCACCCTAAATCATAAGGTGACACAACTCAAAAATTTTTGAAATCGAGTTTTTTCATAAATGTTACACAGAACATATCTCTAGCGATTGCCAAAAAAACTTTTCAATAAGTGTCTCTTTTGACCGAAAAATTACCATAATACGTGGTCTTTTGCCATACGATTGCTTGCAAAGAAAAAAGTTTTTTGGCTCTCCTGAAAATATTTGAATTTTGAGTTGTGTCACTTTATGATTTAGGGTGCGATATATGTATTGTATTTTTGTAAATTGTAAAATCAGTCCAGTTAATTTAACAATAAATTTAAGGTAAAATCAAAAAAAAATCCGTGTTAATTTAAATAGCTGAAATTGCAAAATTATCTAGTTAAAAATGTAAAATCAACAGGAAAACATGTATCTGTTATTTTATGCGCACGTGGGCCGATATGCGGAAAAAATTAATATATATCGCATACTAAATCATAAAGTGGCACAACTTAAAACTCAAAAATTTTCAGGAGCCAAAAAATTTTTTCTTGACAACCAATGAATTGGAAAAAAGCCACGTATTTTTCAGTTAAAAGAGACTCCGAATGAAAAGTTTTTTTGTTGGCAATCGCTAGAGATATGTTCTGTGTACCGGTTTATGATGAAAAGTCGATTTAATAAAATTTTGATTTGTATCACTTTATGATTTAGGGTGCGATATATTTTTATTAAAATTGTTTTCGTAGTGAAGAAAAAAATTCAGTAAAAACGAAGTAAATCCTAACGACTTTGCTCCCATTTTGGTAGTAACAGCAATTATACGAAATTGCACAGCATTGATTCCTTCATTCTCTTCATTTTCGCACAAACACATACGCATTTTTTAAATTGAAGAAGAAGAAGACCATTTGAGTGACCAAACTATTTAGTTTAAACAATGAATATAACGTGCAAACAAAAACTGATTGATATAACTGAATAGTTGCAAAAATAACAAAATCGATCGAAGAAACAAATAACGGTATTTTACCGTTATCTTAACGCAGCGCAGAAGTGTGCACGACAGTAACCTCATGCTGTATGTACACTTTTGTCAGCATTGATCTTGTGAAATTCGCCAATATTTTTTTAATTTCTTATTAAAAAAGAGTTTCATTTTGTTTATTGTAGTTAAGAAAAGGTGTGAAATAAAACTGCATTTTTACTTTTTCTTTTATTGCTGTTGGTTCCGTGGTATAGCAAAAATAGGGGGTGTATGTAGACTTTTGTCCGCCACTGTATATTTACTTTACTAAAAAAAATTTTTTTTTAATACAGGGTGTTGGTTTTAAATTAATTTTAATAAAAGCTAAAGTTGGTGTCGCAGGTTAATGGCTTATATGGACGAAATATGACACGGGTTAACCCCTTTACAACAATATATTGCTCGTTGAAATCAAAGACCAAATAGAAAAGTTATAAGCAAAAATTTTTTCCATTTTTGAAATCTCCAACAAGTAAACATTCGAACCAGGGGGGAACATTCTAAACTTTTTTTGGTGATACGCTCTAATGTATACGTATGACAACGTCACAATTATGTGTGCTTGATAGTGATCTAAGTGACTCTAATTTCCAGCATATTTTCACATATATACGGAATATTTTTCCAAATGATTATGAAAATTAAAATTAATTGTGCCCTCGTATATGTAAGCAGAATTGCGCCAAAAGAAATAAAACGGGGATGGTAAACAGTAACAAGCGAAAAAATGTTATTTATCGATTATTCGATGACAATTGCGCTAAAAGTGTTATTGCGCCAGTACCGTGAGTTGGCGCCACGGTTGGCGCTGGCGTTATTGTATCAGCGCCAAAAAAATTGCGCCATTACCCATGGCTAGATTCTGGTATTGAATTGGAGTCATTGAATCAGTTCTTATACAATTCTTCGCTAGGGTCCGATGCAATTAGCGATAGCTTGGAAATGCATTATTTAATTGACCAGTGTCCCTCCTATTTTGAAAATTGGTCACATACGCTTTTTTTAAATAATTTTTTTACACAAAAATAACCTGAAATCAAAAAAAAAATAATGGGAAAATAGATGTATAACTGATTTTACAGAGCATTTCTACTACTGAGAGCATATAGCTGTGTTTGATAACTTCTAACCAAAGAAGGATATCAGAAAACGGGAAATGCAAAAATGTGGCTAGCAGATAGCGCTAAATAAATATGCAATAAAAAAAAATCGAAAAAAAACATATAACTGAATTTGTTGGCGCAGCGACGATATGTATCATTCATATGTAGGCTTTGTTCAGAAACTCAGTTTGAAGCGCAACCTGATTTTGTAGTACAAGCAGAGCGTTCATAAACGTAAATTTCGCATGAAACGTCGCTCATCACGATCTTCAAAAAAATAATTATTGCCGCTGTTGCGTTTCATGCTGCGTTTCTGAACATACCCGTAATTGTGCTTAGGTGTTTTTTTTTTTATATAAATTTAAGTACTCCCTGATGAAGACGATGAAGGAGTTCCACGCAGGATTACTGTGGATGGGTACGTAGATTTTGCCCCAGAAAGAGGATTATGTGGTCTTTTCAACCAGTTATGTACCAAAATAAATTGCAAAAAAAATTGACACTTGCTTTTGATATCGTGTGTGTTAGATACATATTCCACAAAATAATATTTTCTCTGATTTTCTATATTTTTCTATTTCTTTATCTGTACACGCACGCAAGTCAATTTTGGTGCAACGCATATGAAAAATTTGCGTGCGTGCGTTAATTGACGACTTGCGTTTGTTTCACAGTCAATCCAATCTTTTCGCTAATCAACGAAATGATACATATATCGATAATTTCGTTATTGCTATTTTACGACCATAACCCACGGTATATATATTGAGACGGTAATGCCAGTAGGATACTGCTTACGTCACAGGACCAATAAAGCCGCGAACAACCAAACAAACAACTGTGCCAATTGCAAAAGGAAATGACGTATGAGGACCTGATACTTTTTTCTAAAACCGAAAGAAATATGGCGGCCAGCGAACTGACATGGCCTTTTAATTGGGTCATGGCCGTGATAATCATTTGACCAATCAATTGATGATCACATGTGATCCATCACTCTCCATCAAGAATTCCATCACATTATTAAGGGCAATATGAAAAATGTGATGGAGTGAAGTGTATACGTGTGAGTTTGCATCTCGCTCCCACTTATGCGTAATCATATGATTTTCTATATATAGCTGAACTCTTTCCTCTCTCACTTTATACACTCAGGGCCGTTTACTCAACCTCTGATTAATGCGAACCGGAGGATAAAGGCCGGTTAACTTATGGACTGCATTATCGACCACATGATAAATACATGGTTTGATGAAGTCGGTAATGATGTTTAACCGGACTTTTACCGTGATTAGCGTTAATCAGAGGTTGAGTAAACGGCCCTCAATGTTGATGTAAATACCAGTCACATATCGCCCGTTTTATGCAATAGGGATTTAACTCGAAATTTTCGATTTCTGCGATTTTGCCATATATTTCAATAACTGGGTGGTGCCTTTGAGTCGTCTTATAAAATACTCAAAATAAAAGTGATTTTGTAGTTAGCCGTAGAAGGAAACTATTTGAAATTATAAAAGTTTATTTGCGTTTTCCCTAAACAAATTTTTTTGAGTTAAATCCCTATTGCATAAAACGTGCGTTATGATCCATCAAGCGTGATATATTAATCCGTCAAATATGAATCACACTTGATATACGAATCTATCTTATTTGGATAAGCCTTGCACGGCACTTGCAGGGTAAATTAATTTGATAATTGCCAAAACGCTAAAAGCCTGAATAGTTTCAACGGATTGTTTTTTCGGTAATAGCCCCGACACATAGCATACGTCAATCCGTCTACGTTGTTGTTGTTGTTGTAGCCACCAAGACACTCCCCGAAGGTTTTGGGGAGTGTTGGGGATGTGACAGTCCTTTGCCGGATAAATCCGGTACGCTCGAGTACTAGTCCCTTCTGACACTAGCCCGACTGTCGTGCGAGCGATTTTTTTGGCCATAATCAACCTTCTAGGCCGGTGGATTTTAGTCGCCTCTTACGACAGGCATTCCTTACCACGGGTATATTCTAAGCCCCCTAACCCGCTGGGGTCGACGTATGTGACTGACAGCTGACGTACTTGACGGAGAGGTCGCCACATAGGAAACGTTGACGGATATACATAAATCAGCTGTTTGATTAACCTTTAACTACAGAGGTGGTGGCAAAAATTTAACTCTTTAGAATATTTTGTAATTTTTCTTTTAAGTTGCCCTCTTGAAATTCAGTTTTCAGTAACTTCACATCTCCTGATAATTATTGGAATGTTTTACAAATGAGAAAAAACTCGAAAAACAAATTGCAAAAAAAGTGAAATTCAACAGTAGCTAAAGGTTAAGAATCAAAAGCAATCAGCTGACATAGCGACGGATTGACGTATGCCAAAAGTTGAGTGTTGGGCAACTTTGGTACGTTGCGGCGACGGATCCGTCGTACTTGTGACGAGGTACATTTAAATGCCCATAGTTTACCGAGCTGTCAGTCACATACGTCGACGTAGACGGATTGACGTATGCTATGTGACGAGCCTATAAACGATAATATTAACGTTACGTGTGGCACCGCAAACCCGAAATCGTAAAAATCCGTACGCCATCACGAAAAGAAAACCAAATTGGTCTACTTCTTATATGCATGTTTTATTGCATCTATTAATTCAACATATGGGTCTGCATGACTCTTCCTTATTGAGTTGCGCCATAAAAACTCTATAATCATATCTGCGAAATTTCCAGCTTGAATGTAGTTATCTTTTTTTTGGAAATACTTTTTAACCACACTCCACTGAGCATATATGCGCTGATTATGCCTCCCGGACGGTGATGCTACGGATGTGTTACCGGGATCGTTATTGGTTAATACTTTAAGGTGATTAAACCCATGGTCGGACAAGCTGTTATAGGCCTCCCGAGAGTATGTACGGATAGTGGTACCCTCGGCCACATGCTTTTTAATTAGAGGTACGAGCACATCCGCTGACCGTACATTGTTTGGACACACCTCCAACCTTAGGTCGTCACTGCCGTCTTCGATCATGCCCAATACCCAGTGGCCTTCTACCTTCGGTCCTACATAATACAATAAATAAATGTTTAGTTCAAAATGTTAACAAAAAATAATTACCTTTGCCAAATTGGCTTTCATCGATTTGAACATTCTTTCCAGGCCCGCCAATTTTCCCACGAATTTCCTGTTGGCTTCGTTCATATTTAATTATTACCTCGCGACAAAAATTGAACCAGTCGCTAATGGTGGCCGACGACAGTGTTTCGCCTTTAACAAAATTCTCAATGCGCGTTAGCTCCGGTGTATAATCTCGAGCATATGCGTACATTATATAAAAAATTTGTGGAAACGAAAGCTTAGCCTTTTCGAACCATGTTCCTTTGGCACGAGACACTCTAGAGGTTAATCGACACTGCCCTTTCCGACATGTAAATTCGCCCAACGTGGAGTTTCCTTTAACGGAAATGGCCATCTGGGTTCTGTGTACTCTACAGATCTTGGATTTTAGGACAAGACCATTTTCTTCCGCAAACTTTATGCACTTTTCGGTCGTTCCAAGTATTTGTATGACTTTAGACAAATTCCACATATTCTGTACCTCAGCAGAAGAGAGAACGGTTTTTTTACCGCGTTTTGTGTCAGTTGAAGCTTTTCTACCTCTAGGAGCATCTAAAATTCGTAAAAATATTTTAATATACAGATGTACATACAGTTTAAATATGTCAAATAATAACTATTACTTCCAATCTTAGCAGCTTTAGACAAATTATACATATTCTGAACTTCGGCAGAAGAGAGGGTGGTTTTTGTACACCTTTTGGTGGCTTTCCTTTTGGTGGCCTTCCTCTTCGGAGCAGTTGAAGCTTCTCTATGTACCTCAGTATAACGTTTTGTACGTATGGTGGCCCTCTTGCTGGTAACAACTAAAGTTTCACTATCTGTTGAAGAAGCATCTAGAATATGTAAAAATATTTTAACATAGACTTTTTAAATATATCCACTGCAAAATAGAAGTTACCCTCAATAGGATCAGCTACAGCATCGTGACTTGTGGAAGGAGCTTCTGTTAAGTCCTCAATACCTGTGGAAGAAACATATATGTAAAATGTGTTAAAATATTTTAATAAAGAATGTGCAATTATACTACATAATAAACATTACCACCAAAGTATTCAGCAGGAGCAACAATATCAGCAACAGCGTCAGAATTGGAATCATCATGTTTTGTAAAGGGAACTTCTGTTAAAGCTTCACTGCCTATAGAAGCAACATGAAAAATGTATAAAAATATTTTAACATAGAATGTCCAAATACATATACATACATACTATGTAATATAAATTACCTCCAATGTAAGCAACTTTAGACAAATTCCACATTTTCTGCACAAATTCCTCATATTCTGCAGAAGAGAGGGCGGTTTTCGAACCGCATTTGCTGGGCTTCCTCTTGGTAGCAGCTATGGATTCACTCTGCATGTCAGCAGAAGATATAACGATTTCTGAATGCCGTTTGGTGGCCTTACTCTGGATAGGAATTGAAGCTTCACTGCCTGTAGGAGCAACATCTAAAGCATTTAAAAACATTGTAATATGAAATGTTTAAAAATATACTAGAGAATAAAAGTTACCTCCAATGTTAGCAGCGGGATCATCAGCAACAGCGGCAGAAGGTGCATCATGGCTTGGGGAGGGAACTTCTGTTATACCTTTACTCCCTGTAGAAGGAACATCTAAAGTATGTATAAAAACTTGTCATATAGAAAGTTTCAGAATAAAGTAGATAATAGAAAAAACCTCCAACGTTGGTACCGGAAGCAACGGCATCAGAAGCAGTGGCAGAAGAGGGAGCTTCTTTGGAATCAGTCATTGAAACAATTTTAAGGCTGCCTGCAGGGTAAACTAATGTTTATTTTTTAATTGTCGTTGTCTAATAGATATATGTATACATTAAAAATAATTAGGTAATATTACCTGTATTTGCTGTTAAATTATATCCATCAACTAATAAAATCTGTTTACAAATTTATTTTAATTAATACGTGACCTTTAGAACGGCAATTAATAACTTTTCTTTTTTATTAAACAAAAGCGTGATTTGTTAGCAAAACATCGGTTTGAAAATAGTCGCGATTATAAAGCCTCCGCACACGAGCATGATTTAAGGGTGTTTTAGGCAAAAATCGTGTTTTCGGCGTTAATTACCCTTAAATAACGTTGTTTTGCCATACAAAAATGCCAGCTGAAATCACCCTTGAAATGCGCATTTCGGCGAAAACACTCACGAAATTACTCTAGAATCGGTCTCTTCTCTAAATTTTATCGATTATAATCGAAAACATCTTTACCCATCGCTAATATTTCACATTAGCTGAGTTTTATTTTAGCGCATATACATCTGCGCTAAAATAAAAACGGCTATTAAATTTGTTCGCGACGGTTTCTTAGATATATTCTCATTGTATATTGCATAAGCGATTCCTTAATTATAAAAAATTTAATTTGGTGGGAGTATTTTATTAATGATATTTTCATTTAAGTTGACCAAGTACAAATTTTTATTTGGCGCAGGAACAGCGTAACTGAAACCCGACTAAATGAAATTACTCAAAAACGTGTGTGAATGCGCGTGATTTCGGAAAGTGATTTCGGCTAATCAACGTAATTTCAAATGCTCGTGTGCGGAGGCTTATAGCCTCTGCACATTGGCATGATTTAAGGGTAATTTAGGCAAAAATCGTTTCGGAGTTAATTACCCTTAAATAACGTTGTTTCGCCATACAAAAATGCCAGCTGAAATTACCCTTGAAATGCGCATTTCGACTAAATAACTCACGAAATTACTCTGGAATCGGTCTCTTTTCTAAATTATATCGATTATAATCGAAAACATCTTTACCCATCGCTAATAT
The DNA here is from genome assembly GCA_960531455.1 of Urophora cardui. Lineage (NCBI taxonomy): Eukaryota > Metazoa > Arthropoda > Insecta > Diptera > Tephritidae > Urophora > Urophora cardui. The sequence goes on along the minus strand of OY482671.1, from coordinate 149,344,499 downwards.
TTCACATTAGCTGTGTTTTATTTTAGCGCATATACTCATTGTATATTGCATTAGCGATTCTTTAATTATAAAAAATTTAATTTGGTTGGAGTATTTTATTAATGATATTTTCATTTAAGTTGACCATGTAAAAATTTTTATTTGGCTCAGGAACAGCGTAATTGAAACCAGGGTTTGAATTTGCTTGTTGCAAAACAGCAATAGCCATGATTCAAATAAAGAAGATTGTGCATTCAGCGGTACCGCTATGCGTTCATCCAAAATTTGACAGAATCAGCTGATTTAGTGACGTAGTAACATATATTCTCTTTCACCCAGTTTCCTTTCCGGTTTTCTAATAACTAAAGATTGTGAGCGATAAATGTGAGATTTATATTAAAAAGCTATTTTAAATAAAGAAAAATGAAGTGCCACGTATTTATTTGTGTGAATAATAGTTTAATAAAGGCATTTTGCTGTGTCTAATATTTTTGCCGAGATATCATGATATCTTGAGAAATTTGCCACACAGAGAGAGCGCACCTTTAAGAAAATAAAATTCTAACTGAGCTCATTGTGAACTAGCATGTTAGTCATATTCTTTCCACTCTTTATACGACTGTTGTCGCTTTGCTTTGCTTGCTTCAATTTCGAATTAATTAATTTTTTATCTGAATAAAATAAAATAATTAAAAAAAAAGAACTAGAAACATAAATTTTAACTCACTTCTAATAGAAGACTATTGTGAATGTAATAACATGGTTGCATTTCCCGTGATATTTTTCTCATGATATCAAATATCACGGGTTGGGGTATGAGAAATTTGCCGAAGCTCCAAATTTGACAAGACGTGTATTTTGTTGTTGTGCTCGGCAAATTTATCACACTTATGTCATCTCGGCAAATTTGCCAGGCCAAAATTACACAGAGAGAACAACCTTATTGTGTATTCAGCGGTCCCGCTATGCGTTCAACCAAAATTTGACAGAATCAGCTGATTTAGTGACGTAGTAACATATATTCTCTTTCACCCAGTTTCCTTTCCGGTTTTCTAATAACTAATGATTGTGAGCGATAAATGTGAGATTTATATTAAAAAGCTATTTTAAATAAAGAAAAATGAAGTGCCACGTATTTATTTGTGTGAATAATAGTTTAATAAAGGTCATGATTCAAATAAAGAAGATTGTGTATTCAGCGGTCCCGCTATGCGTTCATCCAAAATTTGACAGAATCAGCTGATTTATATTATGTTCAGATTAGTTCTTGAACGTGATAAATTGCACAGAAATTGTTGTTGGAATTGAAACTAGGTAAATAATTTAACACGTTCAAAACCCAGTTTCGCGCAGTGTTGCATTAGCAAAAATGTCGTTACTTACAGGGAACATACCCAAGTTTTTAAACGAACAGGTCGAAAATTGGCAAGTGTCAAAAAAAAACCAAGTGTAGAAACAAACGCCGTTGTTCGCAAATAATTTAAAAATGGAAAACGTGAAAAGAAAAAAATTTAAGTGGTCCACCTCATTCGAGAGTGCTATAATACAGGTATGGGGCGATTACATTTCGAAATCTTGCTTTTAATTGACCAAAAGCATTTTCTACCACTCTTCGACACTCTCGCAGGCGCTTAATTATAGCATTTGAGTATATCTCCTCCAATACTTTAAAAAGGTCGGTTTTCTAATAACTAAAGATTGTGTGCGATAAATGTGAAATTTATATTAAAAAGCTATTTTAAATAAAGAAAAATGAAGTGCCGCGTATTTATTTGTGTTAATAATAGTTCAATAAAGGTATTTTTTACATGTTTGAAAATTTTCTTCCCCGTCGATAATGTAGTTGATGACGTACTAACCAAAATGAACCCAGTCTCAGGGATGAATATTTTGCTGAATATGGCTGAGTGCACAATCTTCTTTATTTGAATCCATGATTCAGTGGTACCGCTATGCGTTCATCCAAAATTTGACAGAATCAGCTGATTTAGTGACGTAGTAACATATATTAGCTTTGTTCAACAACTTTACTTGCAAGAAGAGCGTCAGTGACAAATTAAGAGTAAAAACGAGAAAAAGAGAAAATTATCAACCAAAGTTATTGAACACAAAATCGTAAACATTTGCAAGTAAACAGCTGATGGGCTGTTTTCACAATTTGATTTTTAGGTTAGGTTGTAATTGAAATCTTTGAAATTGCAAATAAATGTAAATAACTGAATTAGGAAAACGAAAATCTACTTTGGATATTCCACAACATCGCCAAGATTCCTTTTTACGCTAATTTATTTAGTAAGCAATTAGAAATTTGCGATTAAAATGTTTGCATATTTCCAATTGAAATTTTTGTCATCATATGTTTTTGACGCTTCTATTTTTTTAAAGCTGCAAGTAGTTGCAAGTGAAAATTTTACTTGCAACTATTTTCAACTCTCTCGAAGTCTTACTCTCCCAATTTGGATCTCTTTTGCAAATTTTTTGGGTTATTGAACATAAAATTTGTAACTATTTGTAAAAGCAATTAAAAATTTTGAGTTATTGAACAAAGCTATTCTCTTTCACCCAGTTTCGTTTCCGGTTTTCTAATAACTAAATAAAGAAGATTGTGCATTCAGCGGTCCCGCTAGGCGTTCATCCAAAAATTGACAGAATCAGCCGATTTAGTGACGTAGTAACATAAATTCTCTTTCACCCAGTTTCGTTTCCGGTTTTCTAATAACTAAAGGCCCTCGGCAACTTACAATCTTGCATGACAAGCAGTGCATATGTGTTAGTGTTTTTTTGATGGTGTGAGTGCAATCGGCAGCCGTCATGCTACACGTACTTGTTGTCGGCTCGCTATCTGCTCGCGGCGACGAAAATCAAAAATTTTTGATATTTCCGTCAATCACCCGACACTCACACATATGCACTGCTTGTCATGTGTTATAGTTCGCTATCGATATCAATCCTGATATCGATCATAAACGGGTTAATTTCGGTTGCTCAATTCTGTCTGTGTGGCATCACCACTATTTTAGTAGTTTTTCTTAGTACTTTTCCAATAACTTCCATTTCATAATGGCCGACGTGCTGACATGGTGAAGAAGAATGGTTGACGCGTGGCCAAACTAAACAGGTCGCCGCATGGGAGGCAGAATATGCGATTGACGTTAGGCGGCTTATTTCAAATGTCAAAAGCAGGGAAAAAGAAGTGAACACACAACTTAGCAGGGATTGTTTAAAGAAGGATTTCGCGGCAGATAAGCCGATTGCAATTGGGTACGTGTGCAAAAAGGGTGCGAACGTCAGATAGAACCGATTGGGGAAAAATTTTTACTTTGAAAATAATTTCTCTCCTCTTTCACGTTGACATTTTTTTTTGGAAACGCGCACATCAAAACGTAACTAATATAACCTTCTATGGATAAACCTTGAGCTTAGCATTCTACTTCTACGAACAAGGCCTGCAAAATTGTAAAATCAAGGCAACAGACAATAAGTTGACATATGCCAAGAAGAAGAAGAGCGATTCTCCCTCGCATCGACCTTGTATGTTTGAGCTATGGGCTAGTGTAACAGGTGGCCGCACTGCGAAACGAGGGTGATTTTTGAGGTTGTCTCGATGGCAACAGCTGACAATTTTTTTTTGACAAGAGTCATTTCCTTGTACGAGTAAATTTCATTCACCACTGGTGGTGTTCTGGCAATATTTAAAATTTGTATTTTCTTATTCAGTTACTAGATATCTTAAATGTAACCTTTTTTTTTGTATTCAAAATCCTGTAATTAATTCTTTTTCCTCCACTAAGTGTCTAAACAAATTTTAAGTGAGTGGGTTTATCCGAAATTTACATCGATTTTCTTTTTTCTTCTAGATGGTTATATGGTTATGTGGTTTTGATTCATTCTTAAGATTTCAATCCTTATAGATTGCATGAAATTTTTTTTATTGTAAATAGGCAAGCTTTCGAGCCAACCTCTACAAATAGGCCTCTCATGGGGAAAGCTTAACAGAAACTTCCCATCTCAACATTGACAATCGTTCCAATGGCGGGATATGCACATGTATTGGTGATGGAGAAACTGGTTCTCCAGGGTTGCCATGAACACCGTAACACGTGGTTATTCGGATACTTAGTACTTTCAAATGCACCTATTATAAGATGTTCTTATGCGCTCCATACAATTTTAAATTTTACATAGTTCACAGAAAATTAAATAATTATTTACCAAATAATTTTACTATGTTTGTTTCTTATTGGCTAGTTATGGATAGTTAGCCAGGTTTGGGCTGGCAGAAGGTTTCTTGATTTTCTGTTCATTTCACTCTTTATGAGCGTAATTCTTTCCGTTTTGCTCTTTTCATTTCACTTGACAGCTAGCTGCTAGTTTAATAAGAAACAAACATACTATTTCATTAATCAGATTTTCCTGTCTCTTACCATTTTTATAATTTGAGCGTAAGACAACAATGTAGAATTTTACAGTGGCAAATTTACTAGGGCACGAATATAAGCGATTAATTTGAGATAGTTTCATGGGAAAAATGCTTGAGGCATTTTATTCCGAAAGTTTTGGTATTTTTATTTGTGTAACATGGCAATCGCATTCCATCTCGCTTGTGCCATTGCTAGCGTCATACCATGATATAGACATTCGGGTAACCGTAAAGTCACGCCACTATTATGCACACGTCACTACACCACTGCAGGCTATATGGAAAGAAACCGGGACTCTTCCAAACTGGATAGATAAAAAGGTGGAAGGCACGCTTGGATAGAAAATTTTTTTAGTACAGCGATTAGTTGCGAAAAATCAGTTGATGGGAGTTAATCGGGAAAAGGCGGTTGAAAAAGTGATAAAACCTACACACGAAAGAATGCATACAAAAAAAACATAATTAATTAAAAGTACCTTGTATAAAATTAATTGCGAACCGAATCGATTATTAAAAAAAAAAAAAAACAAAAGCTTACATCTGAGCACAGCATAATTTGTCATTTTACGAACGAAAATTTAAATGTATTAATATTAAATGTTGTGTATAGTTTAAGTGTGTAAAAATAACTATCCCCAAAAATGTCAAGATGCTTCCCAGCAACTGAAAAAAAAATATTCCAGTCGGAATACAAGTACATAACTTGAACATATTTATAATCATACCAAATGAAAGAACTACATAATTAATTAATGGTACCTTGAAAGAATTTCACATACAAATTGTACATGGTTTAATTAATGTAAGGTTTATCAAATTCAAGCTTGTAAAGAATTTAGTCTCAATCATGTCCAATCGATTCCTAATAAAGTGAAAAATTAACTACAATGTGAAAAAAAAAAAATAATAAAAACTAAACTTAGGTGCTATAAAAATAAGGTAGTCAACAAATGCTCGAAAGTGAATGCGCATGCAAAAGGAAGGTTTAGGTGCGCCGGTATTTTTTTGTATGCCCGAGGCTGGTACTTCCGTCGCTGACACATAGCCAAACGAAATTTAAAGGGAAATAAACAACAATAGTAACCAATGCAGCGCATTCGGTGAATTTGGCAACGCATCCATTGTGTGAAGAAAGGGTTAAAATAGTAGAAGAAACACTGAAGGAAGAAAGCAGCTGCTGGATATAGCATAACAGCGATTTTTTTAAGATACAAAACAAAAACACACTTTTCCTGCTTAATATTTATCTACAGTGTCCCAGCACTAACAACAACAACAAGTATAAAGCCCAAATCAACAGCAAAGCGATGTAAGACTTTCAGAAAGAATTGCTAGTACAACAAATAGTCAACAACAAGAAGAACAACAACATCTAGTGTACTCTTACTTGAGCAAAACAACCAATTAAAACTGCCAACAGAAACGTTAAACTTTTTTTTCGCTACGCAAGTCAATTTGATTGCAACAAAAGCAACAAACTAACATTCAAACTATAAGGATTTTTCAAGTCATAACTCGCGCTGAATTGCAATTTGAAGCTTTGTGACGGTAGTATTGGCAACGCTGACAACAAAATTAACAACAACAACGTAAGTAACAACAACAGCAACATCATTATTTGCAACAACAGCAACAACAACAACAGCAACAACAACGACAACAACAAAAACCCATCAGCACAACATCAATCAGCAACAACAACAATCCCCATAGCACCAACAACGACAACAGCAGCAGCAACAACCACCGGAGCATAGGTCGTAAGCTATTTATATTATTTTCCGTATTTTATATATATATTTTTTTTTTAATTTCTCTGTAAAAAGAAAAAAAAAAAAAAGGGCGCCCTAGTGTACTAAAATGAAGGAAAAGTAGAGTAAGGATTTAGCAAAAAAAAAAAAAGGAGACGAATGAATTCCAAATAAATTGTTAAAATTATAATGGGAATGCTGATCCACCTTAATTAAAAATGGGATAGGGATTTTCAGGAATGGGGTCATCGAATTTAAGGTGCACCGATGGCCATGGATGAGGGTGGGCTAGAAAAGCACCAGCGCTGCAACAACACCAGCGGCGCACCACAGGTAAGGGGTTACTGATATTCGGGTGCGACAGTAACCATGGATTAGGGTGGGACAAAAAAGCACCGGCGCTGCAACAACATCAGCAACGCCACCCCCTTGTGAGTTCGGCCTTTAACTTTTTTTTTTGGATTGTTCATATATTTTAAATTTCAGCTTCTTTTATGTATTTTCAGATGCCTGTTAATAACCGGTCCTTCCGGTTGATTCAAATTAAATTCAAATTTAACGATTTTTCTCGCGATATATATGTATATTCAAATTCAAATTCACTTTGACAGTTTTTTTTGATTTCAACGTGTATTCAAATTTAAATCTTTTCTCTTCCGTCCGCGATTATTTAAATATAACGTCCGATTATCTATTTTCAAATTTTTCCGTCGATTGTCAGTATTTCCGTCCGATTTAAATTTCGGTTTAAATGTTTTGCTAACGTCCGTCTGACTTTAACGTACATATGTACGTTCAAAATTCATATTCAAATTTTAACGACATTTTCCCTCGGTTTGCATTTATTTAAATTTAACTGATGCCTCTTGAATTTGATTTTTTTTCGGGTTATCTTTTGAATTTTTCAACGGTCCGTCCGTGGCATCCGGCTAAAACCGGATGTTGTTTTCGTTTGATTTTACTCGTTTTGGTTTGAAAAGGCATGATATGAATTTTTTCTGTTTATGGCGCAGGACAGCAATGTAGGCAAGAACCCCGCCCAGCCGACAATGACTAGCCACAGTGCAACCCTAGATCATGCCGACCGCCATGCATTGCTGCTCCACTCGATTGTAGATCGTAATCGAGGTCAAACGCGTATCCATAACAGATGGCGCCCAACGTGCTGACTCGATGGCTTTTTGATCAGCCAGTGACGCCTTACTATCTCGCAAGTCCCAGATGGGCAGGCCCTGCGCCGCCACTGCGTTGCGGCGAGATGGTGATCAGGTTGTCCAAGGAGATCATCGCTGTTGGTGGCATAGGGCGCCACAAAGCGCAAAGCGCACTCGATAGTCGAAAGCTGTACCATAACAGATGGCGCCCAACGTGCTGACTCGATGGCTTTTTGGTCAGCCAGTGACGCCTTACTATCTCCCAAGTCCCAGATGGACAGGCCCTGCGCCACCACTGCGTTGCGGCGAGATGGTGAGACTGATCAGGTTGTCCAAGGAGGTCATCGCTGTTGGTGGCATAGGGCGCCACAAAGCGCAGATCGTAATCGAGGTCAAACGCGTATCCATAACAGATGGCGCCCAACGTGGTGTCCTGGGGTGCTGGCTTCGGTGGTTTTCTGGTCGTTCAGTGAAGTTTCATTATTCCGCAAGTCCCAGATTGGCAGCCTCAGTAGCCGCCACTGCGTTGCGGCGGAATGACGAGATTGATCGGGATGATTGGAGAGTCATTGGTGTCAGTAGCTCAGGGCTCCACGAGACTTAACGTCATTTTGTCTGTTTTTTTTGCATTTCACCCGGAGAGGCAGTGTTGAACGCACTTATTTTTTTTGTAATATAAATTTGTTTCACTGTCGTCCGAGGGGCATGTCCGCTAGATTCAGTATTTATTTTTTTTATAAATTTCTTTTGCCGAATATGTCTTTTGTGCAGTTATGTGTATCGGATTTTTTTTTCTTTTGGGGCCTAGCTCATCTCGCGTCTGGGGTGGTAATTCGAACACCGCCTTCATTGCAATGAGTTGAGCTGGATCCTAAGCTAGCAATCCTTCTTCGCAAGTCTGGGGTAGCGGCTTCAAACCGTGCCTTTCATTGCGGCGGAGCCAAGGATGTTGGTCATGAGGAAAATTCGTCCTTTTATTTTTTTGTTTTCGTGATTTTTTTTGCAATTTAGGCCTCAGCCATTCCGCGTCTGAGTTGGTTGCACTTATCACCACTTTCATTGCGATGGGTTGGTCTGAGACCTGAGTTGGTACTTTTCATCTCCGCAAGTCTGGGGAAAGCAGCCTCTAGCTGTTCCTTTCATTGCGGCGGAGATTAGGGGGGTATTTTGCAAATTTCTTTTGTTCTGTCTTTTTTCTTTTATTATGCGATGCAGGCCTCAGTTCATCTCATGCCTGAGTTGGGTGCCTTGGAACATTTGGCACCACTTCATGGCGATGAGCTGAGCTGAGACCGAAGGATTTATTGTCTATCTCCGCAAGTCTGGGGATAGCGGATTGAAACCGTTCCTTTCATTGCGGCGGAGATAGGTTGGTATTTCGCAAAATTCCAATTTTCTTTTGTTGCTAACTATCTTTTAGTTAGCCAGCCTGTCTCAGGGATTTAGCTTCCGAGCAACCCTGCATTGCGGTTGGTGCGCTGGAGACCAGTTGGCACACACCGTCTTAATTTTTTTGTGTTTTTATTTTTCAAGGGGGTTTATATATTTTTTTTTATTTTTCTGTAACCTGTGCCTTTTATAATGGGAGGTCAGCATTCCCATTGAATAACGAACATATATATATATATTTTGCATTGTATATCTTTTTACATTTACATATACACGTATATGAACACGTTTATTTATACAAATATTTTTTTATAAGCGAAGTCTTTTTGAAGCGATATTGTTAGCAAAATTTAAGATAATTTTTTTTTGAATCGCAAATAATTATTACAATTATTGCTTGAGATTTTTCCACCAAACGCGACAACTAAAGTTTTATTACTTTTTCGGATGTGACATAATTTTGTACCGGTATAGAGATTTAATAAGCAAATATTCGTCATTAATATTCGCTGAAAGCTCGATCAAACACAAAACCAAAGTTTGTTAATTTCTTTTCGATGCGATCTAATTTTGAATCGAGATAAGGACTTAAATTTCAGTAATTGTACAAATAATTGCATTTGAGCTTTAACACCAAACGTGACTTATTCAAACAGTTAATTGCTTTAGATTTCATACAACGGTTCAAGCGTGCCTTGTTTTTTTTTTTGAAGCGCTCAGACGTTCGATTTTTTTGAAAATGTCGCAGAATAGTCAGCAGTCGGCTGAACGCAGGCAAACGAGGAATTCGACTAGAGGTAGTGGTTCTAAAAACAGAGGTAGCGGGGTATATTATAGAGGAAGAGGAAGTGGAGGTGCAACTCCGAAACCCCCAGCGAGCCGACCTTTAGTAATGCATTCACCAATAGTCACCCAGGCAACAGTCGATCCATTCAGGGATGTCCCAAATAATGACCCTTCGGGAAAATATGATAGACCGACTAGTGCAAATATCCTCGATCTAGACAGTCTTATTAGGAATATGCCGGATCCGCCTGAGCAATGCGCGACAAATACTGTAGACGCGCCTTACCACAAGTTCGGTTACAACCAAACGTTTACAATGATAGGGCTTCCAACCAAGAGACCCATCCCGAAGTGTCTCCCTTGAATTCGTGGGTACACGTTCTACACCAATTATTCCAAACGTCACAAGAAGAGCTGCGCCATGAAATGAAAGCTATTAGGGAAAAATGTGAATACCTTGAACGCTGCAGTCGCAGCCTCTCGAACGGCGGCGGATTTTGTTAGGAGTGATGCTAGATGTGGTACTAGGAATGATGCTAGACAGCAGCCGAACCAAGCGCAGACTTTTGTTAACAACTCAATTGTTCCCATACCTAGTAATACTGTTGTGAAACCACAAGACTGGAAGATTTCTTATGACGGTACTGGTAGCGTTTCAGATTTTTTGTTTAAATTGGACACCTTGCGTGAGCGCACACAATGTTCGGAAGATCAGATTATGGCCAGTTTTCACCTTTTTTTGTCAGGACGTGCCGAAGAATGGTATTGGTTATTTACCAAACAAAATTCCAACGCAAACTATCCATTTTTGAGTTACTCTTTAAAACGGGAATTCGGTACAATGAAAACGGACCACGAGCTGATGATGGAAATATCTGTACGTAAGCAGAAAGTGAATGAGACATACGATGTTTTCCACACGGACATTCTGGCATTAAACGCAAGACTTAGAGAGCCCATGTCTGAGGCCTTGTTAATTGATATCATCAAACGCAACGTTAATGGTAATTTGAAATTAATGTTGTTTAACGCGGATGTAAGAAGTCTGCATGACCTCCGCGATGTAGCTCGACGAGGCGAGCAGGTGCTGAAAGAAAGCAGGAGCTTAGTATCAAATTACCATAGGCCGAGCGTAAACGAAGCGCGTGCCATAGCTCCAGATTGTAGGGTCGGAAGTGAGGATTATATAGTAGATCCACAGATAGAAGCACTGAATTATCGTCGCATGGGTAAGCCAGACTACTCAGGGATTAAATGTTGGAACTGCCAGGCAATGGGCCATTCTTATATATACTGTGAGGAGCCCATCAAATCTCAGTTTTGTTTCAAATGCGGTCAGAGAGGAGTGTTGACTCCGAAGTGTCCCAACGACCACCGTGGTCAGGGAAACCGTTATCCGAGCGAGAAGAGGGAGGGGGAAACTCGTTCGGGACTATAGCCCCCACTTCAGTCAATACGCAACCAATCGTCGCGAGTGCTGAGCCTAGTCCACTTTCGGCCAGTTCCGCAAGTAGTCAATCAACACCAATAGTAACTTTCCCTGATAGTACGGATAATTCAAATAGTTCAGATTCAGATAGCCCGACTTCGTCACAAACCAATTCTCGACCAATTCGTATTTTGAAAGCTTCAGGTAGGAATGTTAGTTGTCAGACCATTTTCCAACCCAGATTAGAAGAAAGAGAACAAAACTATCAATTGGTTAGGTCAAATATTTTCACGAATGATTCCCAACCATATCCACCCGAAAAAATTTTGCAGTGTAGGAAGAGGTATAGCAAACGTGTCCAGGTGCGCAAGCTTTTGGAAAGCACCACACTCGTCCTTACAGACGATGAAAGACCAATGATTAGGGTGAGGATAGGAAATGGATCACTAGTGGGATTATTGGACTCAGGAGCCAACGTCTCTATTCTGGGTAAGGACTGTTTGAAATTTTTAGAAGAAAACAATCTCAACTATAAGGGAATGAATGAATGTATATATACAGCAGGCGGCGACAAACGGGAGATAATAGCCTGCAGTTCATTGTCTGTCACTTTTAAAAATACAACAAAATCTATATCCTTTTACCTTGTTCCTTCGCTTCTCCAGGAAGCCTATTTCGGAGTAGATTTTTGGAAAGCATTTGCTTTAGCTCCCGAAATATTTCCAAGTGTATCTTGCCTAGAAGCAAAGGAAGATATAGAAGAAGGTCCCAATTTTCATGATTTGACTCCATCCCAGAAGTACGATTTGCAAAAAGTTATTGATATGTTTCCGTCGTTTGAAAAATTAGGCCTAGGGCAAACACAGCTGGTGGAGCACGACATTGACACGGGTGACGCAGTCCCAATTAAAAGCAAACATTTTCCTCTTTCGCCACCAAGACAGGCTGAAGCCTACAGCGAAATTGATAGATTATTGAAAATGGGAGTCATCGAAGAGTCGAATTCGCCATGGTGTAGCCCAGTTGTCTTAGTACGGAAACCTGGTAAGGTTAGACTCTGCATAGATTCTAGGAAGGTAAACGCACGTAAAGTCACGAAGAAAGACTCATATCCGCTGCCGCATATCAACGGGTTATTGAGTCGTTTAAAGGATACGCACTTTATTAGTGGTATCGATGTAAAGGTGCTGGAGAGAGTGTGTAGGCTATCCATGATAGGCATAACGGGGGCCTTAAGAACCACTCCAACTGCTGCACTAGGTGCTATTTTAACCATGCCACCTGTACATCTAGCGGCAAGGAACATAGCGTTAACAACTGCAACGAGACTTATGGCCACGGGGCAGCTTGAGTGCAGGCATAGGGGACACAGTAGTATAGCGCCGTCGTCAGGCGAGCAGACTGACTACATTGTTCCGTGCCTGCGCTTCGATAAGTTTCTTGAGGCCACAATAGAGGCGGAAGGCTGGCGTAAGGGAGTAGACATGAAGGAAAGCGCTATACATGTGTATACAGATGGGTCTAAGACATCAGAAGGAGTAGGGGCTGCGGTCTACTGCAGTGAACTGAATATCAGTATCAGTATTAGGCTGCCAGATCACTGTAGTGTCTTTCAGGCGGAGGTATTAGCGGTAAAGAGGGCAGCAGAAATGTTAGTCTGTAATCCCTTACGAAGGGGACGTATCAACTTATATATAGATAGTCAGGCGGCTATTAAGTCGATACTGTCGCATAGCACCTCATCTAGGTGTGTAGAGGACTGTAAAGAGGCCTTGAGGGTAATGTGTAGGGATAATAATGTCCATCTGTACTGGATCCCAGGCCACAAGGGGATATACGGCAATGAGAAGGCTGATGAGCTAGCAAAGAAGGGAGCAGGTCTCGGAGCGGAACACTCTTTGGACGTCCCGATTCCACTCAGTGAAATTAAACATAGGAACTATAGGTATATGATGGACCAGGCTGATAAGGCGTGGAAACAATCGCATGGCTGTAGAGTGTCCAAAATTATGTGTAAGTCGCTCGATCCGAAACTAACGAAATGGTTGCTTTCCCTGAAAAGGGAAGAATGCAGACTTATAATCGGGGTCCTCACAGGACACTGTCTTTTAGCATCACATGCGTTCAAAATGGGACTGGTTGATGAAAGTGAATGCAGAGGATGCGGACTGCAGGAGGAGACAGTGGAGCACGTTCTATGCTCCTGTCCTGCGTTTTCTAGGCTAAGACTTCGGCTACTAGGGAAAGCCTTCTTCAATGATATTAAACATGTATCCACAGTAGAGGTTAAGAAACTCTTGGCATTTGCCAAAGGGACGGGAATGTTCTTCAGTTTGAGTCCGGGCTTCGAAGTATAGGTGTTCATGTTCAATGAACTTTCTGGTAACACTACGGACTTATCTAGTCTATGTGAGGCTATTAGTGGCCAGCCAGTATAACCTAACCTAACCTATTAGTGGTATCGACTTGAAAGACGCGTTCTTCCAAATTAAACTAACTGAGTCGTCAAAAGAGAAGACAGCGTTTGCGGTGCCAGGTAAACCCTTGTACCATTACAAAGTTATGCCCTTTGGGCTGTGTAACGCGCCGCAAACAATGAGTCGACTCATGGACAAAGCAATTCCCTCGTATATGCGAGAACATGTTTTTGTTTATTTGGACGACCTGTTGGTATGTAGTGCGGATTTTGACGACCACATCAAACTTTTAGCAGATGTTGCGAGGTGTTTGAAAAGTGCAGGCCTTACAATTAATGTGAGTAAAAGTAAATTTTGCCAGAGAAATTCGTTACTTAGGGTATGTTATAGGCAGTGGGTGTTTGAAAGTGAATCCAGAGAAAATCGAGGCAATGCAGAATTTCCCCATTCCCAAATCTCCTCGACAGGTTCGCAGGTTCGTGGGCATGGCAAATTGGTACAGGGCATTTATTACCAATTTCGCTGATTTAGCAGGCCCTTTGACAGATTGTTTACGTAAGTCACCTGGTCCTTTCAAATTCACTCCAGAAGCAATAGAGGCCTTCGAAAAACTGAAAGTAGCTCTGAGTTCCGCTCCAGTCTTAGCTCAACCCGATTTTTCCCGAGAATTTGTCATTCAATGTGATGCTTCCACAATAGGAGTGGGAGGCGTGTTATTCCAGGTCGATGATAATGGTGCAGAGCATCCAATAGCTTTCGTTTCGAAAAAATTAAATAATGCTCAACGCAACTATACAGTCACCGAGCTGGAATGCCTCGCCGCAATTGTTAGCGTCAAGCGTTTCAGACCCTACGTTGAAGGGCTGCCATTTCGTATCATCACGGACCACTCAAGCCTTAAATGGTTGATGACGCAAAAATACCTTAGTGGTAGGTTAGCTAGATGGTCACTGTTACTACAGAGATATGATTTCGAAATGCAGCATCGTAAGGGGGCTCTGAATGTAGTACCAGACGCTCTGTCGCGTTTTGACGTTGACGAGTTGACTTCATCTCCCGCGCCTTGCGAAATAGACTTAGACTCATCCGAATTTAGAGCCAATGAGTATCTGGATCTTATCAGAACAATCACAGTAAACGGTGGGGCTCTCCCGGATTTGTGCGTCAGAGACGGTTTGATTTTTAAAAGGGTTAAGTTTCGAAAAGGTGTGGAAGGTGAGGAAGACTCGTTATGGCGGTTGTGGTTACCCCAAGGACTCAGGGAGGAAGCAATACGAATGGCACATGACGCAGTTAGGAGTTATCACGGAGGTTGGCAAAAGACATTGGAACGGGTTAGGTCGAAATACTTCTGGTCACAACAAGCTAGGGATGTTAGAGATTATGTAAAGGATTGTGAAACTTGCAAGGCTGTAAAAACAACGAATCAGCAGTCAAGACCACCTATAGGAAGCGCTTTTGTTACAGAGAGACCTTTTCAGCGCTTATATTGCGACTTCTTAGGACCTTATCCTAGATCAAAACGCAGGAACCAGTTTATTTTTATTATTTTAGACCATTTTTCAAAGTATGTGTGGCTGAAGCCAATGCAGAGAGCGACAACTATCAATGTAATGAACTACTTCGGTACAGAGATTTTTCCAGCTATAGGGGTCCCAGAACATATCCACAGCGATAATGGGAAACAATTCATCTCAAAAGAAATGAAAGCGTTCTTTGGAAAGTATGGTGTGACGCATGTTAGAACAGGAGTATATTCCCCACAAGCTAATGCGTCCGAACGCGTGAATAGAGAGATAGTTTCCAAGATAAGAATTTTCCTAAAAGATAAGCAGGATCATACGGACTGGGACAAACATATACCCGAAATTTTAGCAGTTCTAAGAAGCGATTTTCATACATCAATTCAGTGCTCTCCGTACTTTGCATTATATGGTCAGAATATGGTCCAACACGCATCCGCGTATAAGTTATTAGAGAAACTGGATAGCCTCAAAGAAGATCGTGTACCGATAGTGAGTAAAGCTGACAAGTTATCAGGAATCCACGAGCAAATCCGTAAAAACTTAGCGCAGGCAAATGACAGAGTCAAGCAGGTTTACAATAAGCGCTCTAGGCTTGTGAACTATAGGGAAGGTCAAGAAGTATTTCGAAGAAATTTTGCCTTGAGCAACTTCAAACAGGGCATAAACGCGAAATTCCTGCCAAAATATATTAAGTGTCGAGTTCGTGGAAAAGTTGGCAATGCACTGTATGACTTAGAAGACTTAACAGGGAAATTAATAGGACGATTCCATGCTTCTGACATCCGTCCTCAATAAGACCCCGCTGGGCTTCTTGGCGGTCGGGGACAATTCGCCCAGTATTCTCCCCGAGCAGTTATAATAATAGGTGGATCACCAGCGCTCCCATCGGGAACCGTGGACCATCTAGCAGTCCATATTCCAATTGGTCTGCTTATACGGAGTTTTGACGAGTTCTCCCAAATTAAAATGCCTAGTTTTATGGAGTTTTGGCGAGTTCTCCTATATCAAATGCCTAACCTTACGGAGTTTTGACGAGTTCTCCAATACAAAAATGTCTATTCAAACGGAGTATTGATGATTTTCCTGTTAAAGTTTTTTTTGTCCAACTTCGCGAGGTTAGGGACCATAGACCAGCCGATAGGGTGATTGTATTCGGAGTTTAGACGCGTTCTCCTGTAAAAAAATGTCTAAGGCCGCGAAGCCTTAAAATAGGAAACAAAATAATTTAACTTTTTTTTGTAAAGCCCATTCCGGGGGGCGAGAAACCAGCGGACCAAGGGTCTTTTTCAAGACCGCCTGTCCTGGGTCCAGCGTGCGGGGTTGGATCAGCCGGGGGGGACAGGTTGTTAAGACCGACCAAGATCGGCACCTAGGAGGAGGGCTCCTAGGGGGGAGTAGGCTTCTCTGGCCTAAGCCAATAGAGAATTACCGCAACACCGGACTTACGCGTTTTGGTTTTTTTTTACCAAATGAATTTTTTTATTATACCTGACTTTCAATTATTCTCGGATTTTCATACACTACTAGATTGCACGTTCATATAGCATACGTTTTTTTTTGGTATCACCTGATGGCGCCTCTGTTGCCCGGTTAGCTGTGGTAGGATTTGAGACTCTTATCTAGGGGTGAGTCGTGCCCCACGTAGTTAACAGTTGAGTATCATCGCAACAACCTTACAGGCAAACCATTTTTCCTGTTCGCTCCCTCGTCAGGTCTTCGAAGCGAAGCAGGTCTGTTATGGTTCGCTATCGATATCAATCCTGATATCGATCATAAACGGGTTAATTTCGGTTGCTCAATTCTGTCTGTGTGGCATCACCACTATTTTAGTAGTTTTTCTTAGTACTTTTCCAATAACTTCCATTTCATAATGGCCGACGTGCTGACATGGTGAAGAAGAATGGTTGACGCGTGGCCAAACTAAACAGGTCGCCGCATGGGAGGCAGAATATGCGATTGACGTTAGGCGGCTTATTTCAAATGTCAAAAGCAGGGAAAAAGAAGTGAACACACAACTTAGCAGGGATTGTTTAAAGAAGGATTTCGCGGCAGATAAGCCGATTGCAATTGGGTACGTGTGCAAAAAGGGTGCGAACGTCAGATAGAACCGATTGGGGAAAAATTTTTACTTTGAAAATAATTTCTCTCCTCTTTCACGTTGACATTTTTTTTTGGAAACGCGCACATCAAAACGTAACTAATATAACCTTCTATGGATAAACCTTGAGCTTAGCATTCTACTTCTACGAACAAGGCCTGCAAAATTGTAAAATCAAGGCAACAGACAATAAGTTGACATATGCCAAGAAGAAGAAGAGCGATTCTCCCTCGCATCGACCTTGTATGTTTGAGCTATGGGCTAGTGTAACAGGTGGCCGCACTGCGAAACGAGGGTGATTTTTGAGGTTGTCTCGCAAAATTGTAAAATCAAGGCAACAGACAATAAGTTGACATATGCCAAGAAGAAGAAGAGCGATTCTCCCTCGCATCGACCTTGTATGTTTGAGCTATGGGCTAGTGTAACAGGTGGCCGCACTGCGAAACGAGGGTGATTTTTGAGGTTGTCTCGATGGCAACAGCTGACAATTTTTTTTTGACAAGAGTCATTTCCTTGTACGAGTAAATTTCATTCACCACTGGTGGTGTTCTGGCAATATTTAAAATTTGTATTTTCTTATTCAGTTACTAGATATCTTAAATGTAACCTTTTTTTTTGTATTCAAAATCCTGTAATTAATTCTTTTTCCTCCACTAAGTGTCTAAACAAATTTTAAGTGAGTGGGTTTATCCGAAATTTACATCGATTTTCTTTTTTCTTCTAGATGGTTATATGTTTATGTGGTTTTGATTCATTCTTAAGATTTCAATCCTTATAGATTGCATGAAATTTTTTTTATTGTAAATAGGCAAGCTTTCGAGCCAACCTCTACAAATAGGCCTCTCATGGGGAAAGCTTAACAGAAACTTCCCATCTCAACATGAGCTTTGTTCGCGTACTTTCTCCAACAGCATTTACTCAGCAGCCTCCAACAGCCAGGTGTTGGAGAAAAATGTCACCTATCCTCTCACAAGAGAAAAATATCGTAAGAGGTAAACGAACACAAAATTTGCAGAGTTCAACAGCTTTGGCAAACAGCTGATTTTTATTTACATTCACAAGCCCCAAATTCAAAGGATAAAAAGGATTAAAATTAAAATGATAATAAAATTGGTGGAAATTATTGCTGTTAATTATGTATATATGTACATATAACATAAAAATAATAAAATAAAACATAGTTTTTTTCTTATTTAATTTCTTTTGATTCGTTTTGGGTTTCGTTTTGGTCAGTCTTTTGTCACTTCGCGATAACCTCCTCAATCTAAAAATCGTTCGCATAGGCTCGCACAAAGTTTTTTTGAAGTTCGGAAATGCATCCGGAACTCTCTTTTACAATAAATCGGCACTGTTTGTTCTATATAAATGCTAATGGAGTTACAATTCTGCCTGAAAACAGTGGAGATATATGCACATATGTATGTATGTATCTGCAATACAATTAACTTCATGTTGTTGTTGTTGTAGCCACCAAGACACTCCCCGAAGGTTTTGTGGAGTGTAGGGGATGTGACAGTCCTTTGCCGGATAAATCCGGTACGCTCGGGTACTAGTCCCTTCTGACACTAGCCCGACTGTCGTGCGAACGATTTTTCCTGGCCATAATCAACCTTCTAGGCCGGTGGATTTTAGTCGCGTCTTACGACAGGCATTCCTTACAACGGGTATATTCTAGACCCCCTAACCCGCTGGGGTTCGCTGTTATTATCTAATAAATAGGATTTCATTGTAATAATTATCACACTAACAATTGCTTTTCTTTGTACCCATGTCCATACTGTTTTCCACCGCAGTATGTCTTCGCGTCTGCTGCCCCGCAGAAGAGATTTAAATTTAATGCACCCGGCCCTGGCCATGCTTTAAAAAAATAACCCTCTATGGACCGATCCACAGTACTTTTGAGTAGAACAAACTTTTGCGTTGGCGGCATTTGGCCGCGCTTTAAAAAAAATAGCCCCAGCCAGCAAAATTTCCTTTCTCGAATTATATCTGCGGAGCGATCGGGAGTGTTATAATTAGTAAAATTAACATCCATAGAAGATTTCCCGAAAGTTCCAGTCGTTTGAAAATAAATACGGCGGGCGCATTATACTGAAGCCGACCCACTGCAGAACTACTCGGAGGGTGTGCCACCCACTGCCTAGAGTGGCTGCTATTTTTAAAATCCGGATAATTGGGTTTTAGTTAGAATTTGTTGTCTATCCAGGCTCAGTGAAACTTTCAGGAAATATTCTGCAGATGATAATTCATCTTATCTTAAGACTTTCAACTATTATTAAATTATAATATTAAAGTTCTCCAGAAATAGAATTCTCCCGGCTGAGGGTTATTTTTGTAAAGCGCGGTTGAAGGCAAAAGGTGTTCTATACAAAACAACTGTGGATTGCTCCATGGATATTAATCCAGAAAGAGAATTCTGCCGGCTGAGGGTAATTTTATTGAAGCACGGCCAAAAGCCGCCAACTCAGAAAGATGTTCTACACATACATACATTAATTTAACAAGGAATGTCTCCTGAACTATAAGCGTCCGGAGGGTAGTACCTTGTTTTTTTGTGATCTGTGAGACCACCCCTACCCTCTGCAAAATTAATTGTTATCGGATCGTGGATCATTATATACAAATTTTCCCTCTATCCAGGTTGGGGATCCAACCCATGACCTCTGGTATGGCAGACTAGCCACTGTCCGCCACACCATTTCCCACTGCACCACAGCGGCCCCGTTAATATATATTCCCGCAAAGGAGATTACAATTTACTAAGGTACATAATATACATATAAATACTTCGCAAAAAGTATGTAACTTATTTTGCATATTTAATTTATCCATATTTGTTGCCAATTTAGTGTATTTTTCCAATTTTATAATTGATTTGTATATTTTGCAAATCTTGTTACTTGCAAAAATTCAAGTCAGCTGTTGTTTGATCAGCTGTTTTCCTGTTGGAAAATTGCTGTTGGCAAAAGTGTGTCCAACAGAATTCAACAGCTTCTCACAAAATGAAATGTCAGTTTTCTCTCTCAGTTGGTTCTCTTCTGTTGGAGATTTGGCGTAAAAAAACGGCGACAAAGTGTTTGTTTTTAAAAGTTTTCGAAAAACATCAAAAAATATCCGTAAACGAACAAAACTATTGACAATCGTTCCAATGGCGGGATATGCACATGTATTGGTGATGGAGAAACTGGTTCTCCAGGGTTGCCATGAACACCGTAACACGTGGTTATTCGGATACTTAGTACTTTCAAATGCACCTATTATAAGATGTTCTTATGCGCTCCATACAATTTTAAATTTTACATAGTTCACAGAAAATTAAATAATTATTTACCAAATAATTTTACTATGTTTGTTTCTTATTGGCTAGTTATGGATAGTTAGCCAGGTTTGGGCTGGCAGAAGGTTTCTTGATTTTCTGTTCATTTCACTCTTTATGAGCGTAATTCTTTCCGTTTTGCTCTTTTCATTTCACTTGACAGCTAGCTGCTAGTTTAATAAGAAACAAACATACTATTTCATTAATCAGATTTTCCTGTCTCTTACCATTTTTATAATTTGAGCGTAAGACAACAATGTAGAATTTTACAGTGGCAAATTTACTAGGGCACGAATATAAGCGATTAATTTGAGATAGTTTCATGGGAAAAATGCTTGAGGCATTTTATTCCGAAAGTTTTGGTATTTTTATTTGTGTAACATGGCAATCGCATTCCATCTCGCTTGTGCCATTGCTAGCGTCATACCATGATATAGACATTCGGGTAACCGTAAAGTCACGCCACTATTATGCACACGTCACTACACCACTGCAGGCTATATGGAAAGAAACCGGGACTCTTCCAAACTGGATAGATAAAAAGGTGGAAGGCACGCTTGGATAGAAAATTTTTTTAGTACAGCGATTAGTTGCGAAAAATCAGTAGCCATGGGTAATGGCGCAATTTTTTTGGCGCTGATACAATAACGCCAGCGCCAACTGTGGCGCCAACTCACGGTACTGGCGCAATAACACCTTTAGCGCAATTGTCATCGAATAATCGATAAATAACATTTTTTCGCTTGTTACTGTTTACCATCCCCGTTTAATTTCTTTTGGCGCAATTCTGCTTACATATACGAGGGCACAATTAATTTTAATTTTCATAATCATTTGGAAAAATATTCCGTATATATGTGAAAATATGCTGGAAATTAGAGTCACTATCAAGCACACATAATTGTGACGTTGTCATACGTATACATATACTATGATGCTGTTATTGGCGTTGTGGTTGCGCCATTTTACACTAGCGCTATATTGGAGCTGGTGTTAGCGCACGAAATTGAGTCAGTGTTATATTGCAGTAGCGCATCATTGAGTTGGCGCTACATTGAGTTGGCGCTATACTGAGTTGGCGCTACAATGAGTTGGCGCTACATTGAGTTGGCGCTATATTGAGTTGGCGCTATATTGAGTTGGCGCTATATTGAGTTGGCGCATTTCCCAAATCGGAGTTAGCGCAATAACACCAGGGTTGGTGTCAGCGCAATTGCGCCGCGCAGCGCAGTGTTACCCATGCCTAAAAATCAGTTGATGGGAGTTAATCGGGAAAAGGCGGTTGAGACGGTTCCGTCGGAAAAAGTGATAAAACCTACACACGAAAGAATGCATACAAAAAAAAACATAATTAATTAAAAGTACCTTGCATAAAATTAATTGCGAACCGAATCGATTATAAAAAAAAAAAAAAAAAACAAAAGCTTACATCTGAGCACAGCATAATTTGTCATTTTACGAACGAAAATTTAAATGTATTAATATTAAATGTTGTGTATAGTTTAAGTGTGTAAAAATAACTATCCCCAAAAATGTCAAGATGCTTCCCAGCAACTGAAAAAAAAATATTCCAGTCGGAATACAAGTACATAACTTGAACATATTTATAATCATACCAAATGAAAGAACTACATAATTAATTAATGGTACCTTGAAAGAATTTCACATACAAATTGTACATGGTTTAATTAATGTAAGGTTTATCAAATTCAAGCTTGTAAAGAATTTAGTCTCAATCATGTCCAATCGATTCCTAATAAAGTGAAAAATTAACTAAAATGTGAAAAAAAAAAAAAAAAAAAAAAAAAAAAATAATAAAAACTAAACTTAGGTGCTATAAAAATAAGGTAGTCAACAAATGCTCGAAAGTGAATGCGCATGCAAAAGGAAGGTTTAGGTGCGCCGGTATTTTTTTGTATGCCCGAGGCTGGTACTTCCGTCGCTGACACATAGCCAAACGAAATTTGAAGGGAAATAAACAACAATAGTAACCAATGCAGCGCATTCGGTGAATTTGGCAACGCATCCATTGTGTGAAGAAAGGGTTAAAATAGTAGAAGAAACACTGAAGGAAGAAAGCAGCTGCTGGATATAGCATAACAGCGATTTTTTTAAGATACAAAACAAAAACACACTTTTCCTGCTTAATATTTATCTACAGTGTCCCAGCACTAACAACAACAACAAGTATAAAGCCCAAATCAACAGCAAAGCGATGTAAGACTTTCAGAAAGAATTGCTAGTACAACAAATAGTCAACAACAAGAAGAACAACAACATCTAGTGTACTCTTACTTGAGCAAAACAACCAATTAAAACTGCCAACAGAAACGTTAAACTTTTTTTTCGCTACGCAAGTCAATTTGATTGCAACAAAAGCAACAAACTAACATTCAAACTATAAGGATTTTTCAAGTCATAACTCGCGCTGAATTGCAATTTGAAGCTTTGTGACGGTAGTATTGGCAACGCTGACAACAAAATTAACAACAACAACGTAAGTAACAACAACAGCAACATCATTATTTGCAACAACAGCAACAACAACAACAGCAACAACAACGACAACAACAAAAACCCATCAGCACAACATCAATCAGCAACAACAACAATCCCCATAGCACCAACAACGACAACAGCAGCAGCAACAACCACCGGAGCATAGGTCGTAAGCTATTTATATTATTTTCCGTATTTTATATATATTTTTTTTTTTTAATTTCTCTGTAAAAAGAAAAAAAAAAAAGGGCGCCCTAGTGTACTAAAATGAAGGAAAAGTAGAGTAAGGATTTAGCAAAAAAAAAAAAAAGGAGACGAATGAATTCCAAATAAATTGTTAAAATTATAATGGGAATGCTGATCCACCTTAATTAAAAATGGGATAGGGATTTTCAGGAATGGGGTCATCGAATTTAAGGTGCACCGATGGCCATGGATGAGGGTGGGCTAGAAAAGCACCAGCGCTGCAACAACACCAGCGGCGCACCACAGGTAAGGGGTTACTGATATTCGGGTGCGACAGTAACCATGGATTAGGGTGGGACAAAAAAGCACCGGCGCTGCAACAACATCAGCAACGCCACCCCCTTGTGAGTTCGGCCTTTAACTTTTTTTTTTGGATTGTTCATATATTTTAAATTTCAGCTTCTTTTATGTATTTTCAGATGCCTGTTAATAACCGGTCCTTCCGGTTGATTCAAATTAAATTCAAATTTAACGATTTTTCTCGCGATATATATGTATATTCAAATTCAAATTCACTTTGACAGTTTTTTTGATTTCAACGTGTATTCAAATTTAAATCTTTTCTCTTCCGTCCGCGATTATTTAAATATAACGTCCGATTATCTATTTTCAAATTTTTCCGTCGATTGTCAGTATTTCCGTCCGATTTAAATTTCGGTTTAAATGTTTTGCTAACGTCCGTCTGACTTTAACGTACATATGTACGTTCAAAATTCATATTCAAATTTTAACGACATTTTCCCTCGGTTTGCATTTATTTAAATTTAACTGATGCCTCTTGAATTTGATTTTTTTTCGGGTTATCTTTTGAATTTTTCAACGGTCCGTCCGTGGCATCCGGCTAAAACCGGATGTTGTTTTCGTTTGATTTTACTCGTTTTGGTTTGAAAAGGCATGATATGAATTTTTTCTGTTTATGGCGCAGGACAGCAATGTAGGCAAGAACCCCGCCCAGCCGACAATGACTAGCCACAGTGCAACCCTAGATCATGCCGACCGCCATGCATTGCTGCTCCACTCGATTGTAGATCGTAATCGAGGTCAAACGCGTATCCATAACAGATGGCGCCCAACGTGCTGACTCGATGGCTTTTTGATCAGCCAGTGACGCCTTACTATCTCGCAAGTCCCAGATGGGCAGGCCCTGCGCCGCCACTGCGTTGCGGCGAGATGGTGAGACTGATCAGGTTGTCCAAGGAGATCATCGCTGTTGGTGGCATAGGGCGCCACAAAGCGCAAAACGCACTCGATAGTCGAAAGCTGTACCATAACAGATGGCGCCCAACGTGCTGACTCGATGGCTTTTTGGTCAGCCAGTGACGCCTTACTATCTCCCAAGTCCCAGATGGACAGGCCCTGCGCCACCACTGCGTTGCGGCGAGATGGTGAGACTGATCAGGTTGTCCAAGGAGGTCATCGCTGTTGGTGGCATAGGGCGCCACAAAGCGCAGATCGTAATCGAGGTCAAACGCGTATCCATAACACATGCAAGATTGTAAGTTGCCGAGGGCCTTAAAGATTCTGTGCGATAAATGTTATATTTATATTAAAAAACTATTTTAAATAAAGAAAAATGAAGTGCCGCGTATTTATTTGTGTGAATAATAGTTCAATAAAGGTATTTTTTGCCTGTTTGCAAATTTTCTTTCTCGTCGATAACGTAGTTGATGACGTACTAACCAAAATGAACCCAGTCTCACGGATGAATATTTTGCTGAATATCGCTGAGTGCACAATCTTCTTTATTTGAATCATGCATGCATGCTGTAGACCTGTAGGCAAGATTCGAGATGGGATTTTGGGAAATTCACCAAAATTGGTTCCATTGACAGAAAAGGGTTGCCGGCGCAGCGAAAATATATGAAAAAATATTTTAAGATCGTGGTAGAGTTGTATAATAAATAATTATATCAAATTGCACTCTTTAAAACAGATTGAGAAAGTGTTATTAAGTGATCAACGAAGGATAGCTAAAGTTAAAAGTTAGTTTAATTTTGTTTCCAAGCTCTAAAGTTTTTTAGAGCAATTCAAATGCAACTCTGTGCTGCTACTGTCCGCTATATTCACCTAAATGGGTTCCGTATTTTTTTCTTTTTCACCTAACCTTGCCTACAGTTCTACCACTGTAGCTTTGAGATGGGATTTTGGGAAATTCACCTCCCAAATGAACATCGACAGAAGAGGGTTGCCAGCACAGCGAAAATATGTGAGATAAATATTTTAAGGTCGTGGTAGAATGGTGGTATATTTTAATAATATAGAAAAAAACATATGTGTATTCATTTGCATAATTAGAAAATGCTCCTTGACCTCACTACTTTGTTACATATACGACAGTTTTCTTGTTTTTTTGTTTTCAAGTTCTAAAGTTTTTTAGAGCAACTGATATGCAACTCTGATGTGTGGTGTACTGTAATGTCCGCTATATTCACCTCCAGAAAGGACAATCATTTTTTCTTTTTCACCTAACCTTGCCTACAGGTCTACAGTGGTTCTACAGTGGTATCAAGTCATCTTTGACATTTGTGCCCCGGCAAAAAAAATTTTGATTTCTCCCGGATTGATCTTTTCGGGAAGAATCGGTCTACAATTAGTTCCTGTACATGTATAATTGTAGAGTCTACATTGTAGACTAATTTTAGACCAATTGTTTCCGAACGCGTATAAAAGTAAAGTAATCGCTTTCATCCCGTACGACCACAAATCTAGATTCATTAAATGTAGAAAGTTTACAAAAATATTCAATGTATTGAAAAAATTTTATAACAATAGGTAAAACTAATTGAACAGCCTTCTTTTAATAACAATGAATAATAATTTTAACAAAATGCTACCAAAATATCTATTGAGAAATCAATTACGTCTACATAATGCACACACAAAACTGACAATTTATTTAAAAAACAAAAACTGAATTTATTGAATAAATTTTTTCACAAAAGTAAAACTTATTATATAATCTTTATTTAAATAGCCTTGGCTAACTACTTTGAAAAATTCTTCACGTCTTTTTCACTCGCATAATGCATTCTCAAAACTTAAAATATTTCGAGAAAATGCTACATTTTTTTAAAGATTTATCTACAAAAAGAAAACTAATCGAATAAACTTTCTTTTAATATATATAACAATTTATAATTTTTAGACATTTTCATAAAAAAACAGCCTTGGCTTACAACTTTGATTAATCGGATTTTTTGCAAGAACATTTTTCATATGTTGTATACTGGTCATGTGTTATGTCACTAAGTATAAAAGTCGTTTAGCGCTAAGCGTTAAGCATAAATGAATAAATAATATATACATATTTGAATCAGTAATAAGGAAATTGGTTATGTTAGCTTTAAGATCTTACAAATTCTTGTTTCCAATAAAATAATGTGTAGATACATACATATGTATGTATGTATATTTATTAACATAAAAAAATTATTTAACTTTTCGTTTGTTTTTACATGGCTGTTTATTTCAAATAATTACTTTATGTGTATTTTTTATAGAGCTATTGGTCAGTTTTATTTAAGAAGATTTAAAAATTTTATACACATAAAGTATTTAACTTTTCTTTTTCTATATTTTATTAAGCAAGCTGTGATTTTTTTTTTTGATTTTAATTTAAGTTTATGTATGTAAAAAACGTTTATTATTGCTTTTTATATTATACATATTGAATTATTTAACAACAAAAAGAAAACAAATAATTCCATTATAATTACCACAAGGTAAAGTAATACTTAATTGCCCTTGAGATTAGTTCAATCCGTTTTAAGCCGTCGTCCATATCGCCAACACAGTTTAACTAAATCAATATTTTCAAATGCCCAAACAATTAAACATAGGAAAATACCTAGGAAGCCGTAAACTATATGCACAACCAAAGTTGTTGAATGATACTAAAAGAGAAAAAA
Organism: Urophora cardui; assembly: GCA_960531455.1. Classification (NCBI taxonomy): domain Eukaryota; kingdom Metazoa; phylum Arthropoda; class Insecta; order Diptera; family Tephritidae; genus Urophora; species Urophora cardui. The sequence goes on along the minus strand of OY482671.1, from coordinate 149,317,581 downwards.
AATAACAAAAAAGTAAATTTAGAGTAATAAGTAACTTACCATCGAATATTTACAAAATACGCCTGTTACAAGCAAAGTGACAGAAAAACACTTGCCCGGCAGCAAACCGAGCAATGGATTTAAACCTGTCGGCAAATACTGTTGCTTTATGAAACGTGCACTAAAAAAGGTTAAAAATATTACATTTTACTTATTTTCATTTCGAAACTAATTTGTTCCTACTCACTACATATACTACATACTTTCATATATGTACATACCTGTAACAAATTCTACAAAACATATTAATACAATTCGCAAATATAAAGCCAACTGGTCCCAGCCAACTTGTCAAAATATAGGAAAGTAGTAGGAAACTAACTGAGAATATGGCCATTAAGTAATTGTATGTGTCGATGTGTTTACTAGTGCTCGTTGCAAACATATAACCCTCTGTAATGCCGTTAATAGCCAAAAAATATATAGCCAAACAATGCCATTGCAATAAGAGTTCAGGCAAGCCGCCAGCTACGAAATCTTCACCTCCATATAGCAGTAGCAGAGTATGCGAATAGCTTTGACCAAAAGTTAATGCCAACAGACCAATGGATGTAACGGCTAGCGATAGATTTTGCAATACTTTTGCTGCTTGTAAAACATTATCCTAGAGAAAAATAAATGACTAATGAGAAAATAAGATGTACGTAATTAGGTATATATATTATACTCAGTATCTAGTACGAAAAATGCCAATACAAGAAATTATTTCTGAAATATTTTTAAATCGTTACCGTTTGCTTTACAACCGAAAACAATTACTTAAAAAAAATAATTAATTAAGGGCTTCGGTAACCAGTTAACATAGACGCTACGGAGTAAATATCGTCGTACCATACGAAAACTAGCGTTTTCAAAATTTCTTCGTACTGTTTGATATTTCTGTATAATCAACCGTATTCAAATAGGTTTGTATTATGTGATATGTGGAAATATACCCGATTTTGCTTATATAGTTCAACGTCGCGAGCAATTGTTTGAGTGAAGAAAAAGTAGCTACTATCTTCTATAGGCCTGAAAATGAATCGTGCCGCCAAACTTCCCAAATTATTCACCACATCATAAGTTGCTTGCTCACTAAATGTCAATACGGGGCTAACGGACATCACGTATTTCTCTCCTTCAGTTAGGATTTGCTTAAGTACGCCTTGTTTAACAAAGCTAAGTGTAAGAATTTGCAATTCCGAATTAAAAAATTTTCCCTGTCAATAAATGTAAATTAAAACAGGGGATAAAGTATATACAATGCATGCATTTACCTGATTTTCCATTACACCCGGCAGCAAATCGGCAACCTTTTTAAAAGGAAAATCATTCATGATATCATATTTACTTGTATCCAATTTTGAATTTTCAACCAATTTCCCTTTTTCCTGGTTGAATCTCTGAATATAAAAGTAAAAGAAGCCATAATTGCCAATAATAATTGCTGCTGTGCTTATAAGTTGTGCCATAGCAAACGCATTAATCGCAGCGCTTTTGTCATTTACAACGATCCACAAAAATACAACCGAACGTACTAAAATATGCACAGTACTCAACACAATTCTGAGGCGCACAAAACAGAATACTTGTGTTACGAAGCAGGGCGCTTCGGCGCATAATTCAATAACGCATGACCATGCCATTGCATAGCAACCAAATCGGTATTGGGAAGTGAATTCGTCTGCGACGGGCGAAAGCATATGCAGCCAAATGTAAACACAAGGAATGCATATAAATAAGCAGGAGGGAACACTAAAATTAGTAATAGCAAATTTTAGATATACATATGTACATATATTTGGCTAGCATAGAACTAAACTGGTCTATCTAACAAAATACAAAAGTGGAGAAAACAGATGAAGCGCGTTTTAATGCGGTGTGCGAGTGTTGATGTATGTTAAGTGAATATTGTAAATTATTATGCTTAATAGTTAACTTAATATTCTGCATTAAGAAAAATTAATATAGAAACGTTTTTTTTATATAATATTTGTTTGTAACAAGAAAAGTAACAAGACCACTTTAGAATTTTTAATTTTTAAGGAAGTTTGAACTACAAATTGGAAATTATATGAATAAAACTACAAAAAATATGTGAAAGGAAGTACTTTAATTGCAAAAATAACATACACATGTTCGTAAATGATCACGCCTGCATTAAAAGTAAAAGTAACCTAGTTTTATCCACGGCGGGCTGGTAGAAAATCTTCTAGATTGTTGTTGTTTCATCTCTGCGGCTTACATGTGGAGAGACAGGTAAAAGGGTGATGAATCAGTGGTACAAATTTCAAATTTCGCTGCCTTGATCTGGTGTACAATTCTGCAAGAACTCTATGAAATCATGTAGATTCACGCTAGATTTCTTTATATCGACGGATTTATGCTTCAAAATATTCATCATTAAACTGCATCACAGATTCACCCTTGTCACATTTTGCCTTTCGCATTTGGGAAACTGTTGCGCCGTCGTCTACTATACTCTGGTAGTCCCTGAACATTGGCCGTAGTTCGTCAAATGACATAAATTTCCCCACCATATTATTAACATCAAAAAGAGCATGCTTTCTACAATTTTTAACCAATTCCATCCACTCATCTGGTGTAAGATCATACTGGTGTATGGTAGTCTATGCTAGTTGGACCACTTTAGAATTTCTTGAAATGACAAAAGGACGTGAATTCTAAAGTGACATTTTTAGCGTTTGGACACTTTGGTGCAGAAATAAGACCTACATCAATTTTGCACGGATAAATTTATGATTTTCAAGTCCAAAAATGTACATAACTCGATTTCTGAAAAAATGTTAGATAGACCAGTTTAGTTCTATGCTAGCCATTTTATATTATAAAAGAAACTAAGTACGTTAAGAATCGAGTATTATGTATGTAAAATGAATTTTAATGAATGCAATTACGTTAGCCACATTTGATTAATTAGCTGTGCCCATGTGCACTTATCACGCTGCTGTGTTGTAGCACTCAGGCCGGCACGGTTGAAGGCTTCCCTCGATAAGAACAACAGCGTACTTTCCAACAGTAGCAAACGAACATTCATAATACCCAACACATCTCGTCCAACATTGCGTACAATGAATGCATTAATTGCAAATGTTAAAACGCGACAAAGAACCTTCGATGTAAGGAAATAAATAAAATATTTTTACTTTTCTAATTATAGATTGGTTCAACGGACCTGGAATATAATGCTGAAGGCAGCGCTAAGTAAGCTGCTGTGTAGCACATTTCGCTCCATATTTTTAACGTAATGGACTTTCACATTGAAGCGACAAATTAAAATGTTTTGAACATTTTATTTAATAACGCGGATTGGTAAAGTTCATAACAAGAAATATACGTACGTACGCAAATAAGCCGGATGCAGAAAAAAACATTGTGTACGGAGAACAGTAGTGATGAGCGATATATCGCAAACGGTGATTTTTTCACTGTGAATAAAAAATCACAAATCGCAATTGCGATCACTTTTTCAAAATAGCAGTTCACTACTTATTGGCAACTGCTATCGATGTAGCAAGTAAGCAGTTCACCTATGTGAATCGCAATCGCAAAAGCATTATAAATTTCTTTTTGTTTACACTTTTGAGCAGACCACATACGTATTACGTACATATATAGAAATATAAGAAAAAAAAATTATTGAATTTACAATTTGTCTTTGAAAAATATTTACAAACAGCGATATTACTGCGGAATGCGTTGTTATTGCCATCATTTTGTTAACATAAAATAAAGACAGGTTATCGTCGGTGATACTGCAAAACGTGCTATGTCGCCGTCACAAAATTTTTGAGGAAGGAGAAAGAACTATATATATTTTCACTTTTCGCGGTGTTTTTTACATTTTTATAGTATATATAAAAGCGAAGTTATATATAAAAGCAAAATCTATGTGATTGACAAAAGTGTAAAAAGGTTATTTAGGTGTATTCAGGAAGAAGTGAAAAGTGACATGGAACGTATTGCAGTATCACCGACGTTATATCGCTCAGAAAACGCAAAATTAATCTCTACCGGTAACTGATGATTTTATACCAGTCCATGCAATCGCAATAGCAGTTTAAAATCACAGTGATTTAAAAATAGCAATCACCGAAATCACAGATATCGAAAAATCGCAGTTTCGCTCATCTCTAGAGAACAGTGACTTGACTCTGGGATGTGTGTTAAAAAGGTCGAACAGCTGTGCTCAGCTGATTTTGAAGTTGTTGTTTTGGCCCAATGACGATCATGAATGCATGTGTGTATCACCAACGCCGTCGGCGCCACCGAAATGCCGAAAGCGACGGCGCCGAACACATCGAAAATGGCATCAGCAACCCCGACGGATCGAAGTTCAGTGTAGCCAAATATGTGAACTGTGTTCGAATCAGTGTTGCCAAGTACTGATGCGAAATTCAAGACAGGTAGGCGCAGCGGCGAATTCAGAAACTACTTTTTTTATTTACAAAGGTACAGTGTAATGTCAAAATCAAAGCAAATTCACACTATGGCCAACAGGAATGGGCGAGTCCCAAGCGAACACAGATTTTAACCAAGGCGAAACATTATTTTGACATTAAACTATACCAATTACAATTTTAAAGTTCTGAATTCACGTATGCGCCTACCTTTCTAAATCTGGCTGGCGGAATTGAGCGGGATTTTCTGACGTTTCTTATCTTTTTGATAAAAGCAAATACATCGTTAGTTTATTTTACTAAAAACTATTTATTTAAATAATAAAATAATGGATTCTATTGCGATAGCAGCTATATTAGTGGAGGAAGAAGAGCAAAGGAATCTGATAAACGAGAGAAAGTTTTTAAGGGATCAAAGCAATCCTTTTACTTTAAGTAAACAAGCGTAAATTTAATTAGAGGCCGAAAATAAAAATAATAGTCTTAATTTTGCGTGAAAGGAATCTCTACCATGTCCTTTTTTCTGTTTTTCATAGAATTATTTTGAACTACATAAAAGCAAATTGTATACAAAAACAGGGGAAAATTTCAATAACAATGTACCCGGCACCGGAATTTTTCGTTTCTTTTTTTGGCGATAGATCACTAAAATGCAAACGAAATCTTGCGGAAACTTATAATTCATTAATAACACAGTATTTTTGCGTAGAGCACCCTTATGCACTGCGCCGCGCTTTGAAAAGTAACCCTCAGCCGACAGAACTCCCTTTCTGGAGTTAGATCTGGAGAGATTTACAGTAATTTTGCGTAGTTGGGAGTGTTATAACTAGTAAAATTATCATTCGCAGAACTTTTCCTGAAGGATTCATTGAAACATTCTTAGTGGTTTGAAAATAAATATGGCGGGCGCATTATACTGAAGCCGACCTTCCACCACCTGCAATATTTATTTGAATGCGTCTTTATTGAGACGAAAGTTTTTACTGAAATGGTAAATTGTTGGTAATACACATTCATAATTCGTTAGTTGCTTTTTTATAGTAGTCAAACAATAGTTATCAACTTCAGAAAATGCATTATTATTCTTTAGTGAAAATATATTTTAATTTCCAAAACCTACATACACACGTATTTAAATCACTGTTATTATCATTATTTCACAATTTTTTCTCTGAAGTTTTTCTTTGCATATAACAGCAATTCAATCGGTGGAAAATGCAATGGACTCACGCCATGTTTGTGGCTTCTCGCGACCGGTTGATTAATATATTTTACATATATTCACACTTATTAACACTTATTCCAACTTCATACATGCATTTACACAATTTACTTAAACTTTTATTGTAATTTTTTGATATTTTGTTAATATCGCCGCAACCAAATACTTGCGGCAAATTTCGGCACGAAAAACTGTCAAAATGTTCGTTCATTCGGTGTTCATAATGCCGATTTACCGAACTTCGAAAGATTGGGCGCGCCGTCGGTTGTCATAATTCCGATTTGCCGAAAACGTCATTTCGGTACCGCCGACGGTGTTGGTGATAGTGGCAGCAATAAAAGTTGCTCTTCTTCTACATTCTTGCACATGTTATTCGTGGAATAGCTGGCGTTTACGCTCTCTCCGGGAATTGCGTTTTAGGAACTCAGCCTTAATTTCTTTTCGGAATTATGAATTGGTTTTTTCAATTCCCAATTCCGGAATTGCGTTTCTGTCTTGATTGCTACGACCATGTCATTATGGTTCCTTTTCTTACAACAACCACATCCGGCCGCCATACCAATCTGTACGCCGGAAGTCGCCGCCATACCAATCTGTCCCCGATTTTGACATTTGCCGATGACATATCGTCTTTTTTTTTATCGAATTTCGACTACGCATACCAGAGCCATTTCACTGTATGCTATACACTATTTTTTTTTTTGGGGTTTTGATTCAGTGGCGGGATTGTAAAATCCGCATACGCCAATTAGTATCTGGTTTTCCGATAATGATTTGCAATGTTCAGCACATGCGGGCTATCGAAATCATGTATATTAACATGGCAATGTAATTTGGTCACTTATAGTATGATTAATTGCTATACTTAATATTTTCAGACTTGGATTTTAAAGTTTATGTGTCTTAGTATGAAATTTTGATTGGTTAATGATATTGTAAATGCAATGTTCAGCATATGCGGGCTAACGAATACATGTATAATAAGACATGAAATTGTAATTTGGATGTAATGTAGAATTTAATCGAATTGAAGAAATATATCTTCATATGTCTGGCTTGTTAGTTGTTGAAATTTGGATCCAATGATTATCACATCTGGGCTAGTGAATTGATATGGTGTGTAAAATGATAAACTGCAAGTTGATTGATGAATCTTGGTAAAACGAAGTGTGTTGACAAAGTAGGGCACCGATTGGCTTGTCATTTATAATATGTAGCTTATACACATTTGATGTGTACGAATTTTTTTTTTTTTTTTTTTTTTAATTAAGTCACGTCCGTCAGTCATAGGAGTCGCGTACAAATGTCA